>BSBN01001096.1:0-600000 GCA_027924645.1 Cunninghamia lanceolata
ACTACTATGAGTGAGAAATCTTAATTTGTTTTATGTATTTTCAAGACCAAGGACGCATTTACTTCTAGCTCATAAATTCGTACAATTCAAATCTTTGTGTTGAGCTTAAATATTCATATTTTGATGTGATATGATTGGTGTACTTTAAATAACCCAAAGTCTTGATTACCGCATTACCGTAGGTTAGGTTTTGGCCCCTGAGGTATAGCAGTATAGTGTGTAGTGTATAGTATTAACTCTTCTTACCATCATACCACGGGTTGTTTGAGAATGTTTTGCGGTAAGGAGGTATGATATGGGTATTATGAAGGCTAGCCACTGTGATAGCGGTATCACAGTAAAAGGCAAAGATGACTTTATGAATGGTAATAACATGATTTTATTATGGAAAAATAAGAGTGGGAGTCATGGATACACAAATAAAACACTCAGAACTTTTATGAAAATTTTGGTTCCAACATGTGGACATCATGACCATGTGTCACATGCATACAATGCCAATTTTATGATCATGTTTTGTAGTACAAATGTCATTAGGTGGCACACGTGTATGGAAGCATAACATGTGGTTGTTGATGTTCCATGTGTCTAACTAGCCACCAACATGTGTAGCAATGTGTATAGCCACACTATCTAGATCATTGAAGATCTGTAAACCTCGAATAATGCCCTAATAACCCTAAATCCTAACCCCTAAACTATAAACCCTAAATAATGCCCCTTATAAGCCCTAACCTGGCCCTGACCCACCATAACCCTAAACAATACTAAACCCAAGCAACCCTAAACCTCTATCTCCCTATCTAGCCCTATTTCTATCATTCCTCTACCTCTCAATATCTCTCCCGACCCTATGTCTCTGGCCATGTCCCTCACTCTCTATATCTCCCTATTGGTCCTCTCTCTCTAAACACTAAACCCTAAACCTCTAAACCTTAATCCCTAAACCATAAACCCTAAAGTACCCTAAATTAATGCCCCAAAACCCTAGTAAACTCTAGACCCTAAACTTGAGAAATGCTAAACTCATAAATGCTAAATAATGCCCCTAAACCCTGATTGCCTAACCCCAAGAAAATCTCTATCTCTGTATCTCTCTCTCTCTCTTAACCTATATATTATCTACCAGCTCCTAGCTAGTTAAATCCTTTTCCTAGCTTTCCTAGCTTTCCTTTTCCTTTCTAATTTCCCTTTAGATCCCTACACCAAGTTTTCCCTATTTTACTATTTTCCACCTCTCCTCTCATCATTCGATCTTCCCATCCAATGAACTTTAGTTTTATCAGCTTGTTTCCATTTGATCTAGCTGCCAATTTATATCCTCATCCCCTCTTTTCATGTCCTAGTTTTCTTGTTCCATTTGCTTTGTGGATAAGGGAGAGAGAGAGAGAGAGAGAGAGAGAGAGAGAGAGAGAGAGAGAGAGAGAGAGAGAGAGAGAGAGAGAGAGAGAGAGAGAGAGAGAGAGAGAGAGAGAGAGAGAGAGAGAGAGAGAGAGAGAGAGAGAGAGAGAGAGAGAGAGAGAGAGAGAGAGAGAGAGAGGAGAGAGAGAGAGAGAGAGAGAGAGAGAGAGAGAGAGAGAGAGAGAGAGAGAGAGAGAGAGAGAGAGAGAGAGAGAGAGAGAGAGAGAGAGAGAGAGAGAGAGAGAGAGAGAGAGAGAGAGAGAGAGAGTCCTATAAGTTTTCCATGCTTGTTCATTAATGATATATATAGGAATGATAGGGGGCTGAGAGAGGCAAGAGATAGAGAGATAGGGAGAGATAGATAGGTAGAGAGATAGAGAGGATCAGACAGATCATAGGGAGAGATAGAGGAGACAGAGGGGAGAGATAGGGAGATAGAGAGTGATCACTAGAGAGATGTCTAGAGAGAATAGGAGATAGAGAGGAAAGGCAAGAGATAGGGAGAGATTGATAGGTACATAGAGTCGAGAGAGAGGAGATAGATTGGGAGAGATAGAGGAGATCACAGTTGAGCGAGAGATAGGGAGATAGAGAGTAAGTGAGATGTCTAGAGAGATAGGGAGAGAGATTGAGAGGTAGAGGGATGATAGCTAGAGAGAGGGAGAATAGGGGAGAGATTATAGAGAGATAGAGGTTTAGTGGTTGCTCAGGTTTAGGGTTTAGGGGTTAGGGATAGGGGCCATTATTTAGGGTTGAGGGATTTAGAGAGAGAGAGAGACTTCTTTTGACATGCAACCGTAAACCCTGAATAATGCCCCTAAACCTGAGAAACCCTAAACCTCTAAACCTTAAATAATGCCCCTAAACCCTAACCTCTAACCCCTAAAACATATATAAACCCTAAATAATTCCCCTAACTCCTAACCCATAAACCCTAAACCTAAGAAACCCTAAACCCCTAATTAATCTTAAAACCCAAACCCCTAAACCCTAAACACTAAACCCAAGCAACCCTAAACCTCTATCTCCCTAGCTATCTCTCTATCTCTATCGTTCCTTTACCTCTGAATCTCTCTCCCTGTGTCTCTGGCCATGTCCCTCTCTCTCCATATATATCCCTATAATCTCTTCTGGCTATGTCTCTGGCCATGTACCTCACTCTCTATATCTCCTAGCTATTGGTCCTCTCTCTAAACACTAAAACCCTAAACCGTATGCCCTAAATAATGTTCCTAAAACTTAACCCCTAAACCCTAAAACCCTAAACCTCGAGAAACCCTAAACCCCTATATATCTCCTATCTCTAATATTGTCCCTCTCTTGGCTCTCAATCCTTCTCCCTATCTCTCTGTAGGATCTCTCTCTCTCTCTCTCACTATCTCCAAACCTGAGCAACGTCCCTAAACCCCAAACCCCCAAAACCCTAAATCCAATCAACTCTAAACCTGTATCTCCCTATGATCTATCCCTTATCTCCCTATCTCTATCATCCCTCTACCTCTCAATCTCTCTCCCTATGTCTCTGGCCATGTGCATGTGCCTCACTCTCTATCTCCCTATCTCTCTCCACAGTCTCCTCTATACCTCCCTATCATTCCTCTCTCTCTATAACCCTAAACCTCTAAACCTGAACTCCTAACCCCTAAACAACAAACTCTAAACCCTAAATAATGCCCCTAAACCCTAACTTCTAACCCTTAAACCCAATCAAAAACCCTAAAACCCTAAACCTATATCTCCCTATCTCTCCTTTCTCTTCCTATCACATTTGTCCCTATACCTCTCAATCTCTCTCCCTATGTCTTTGGTCATGTCCCTCACCTCTCTATCCCCCTATCTCTCCCCTCGGTCTCCTCTATATCTCCCTATTGGTCCTCTATCTCTCTCTAAACCCTAAACCCTAAACCTTTAACCTTAACCCCTAATCCCAAAACCAATAAACCCTAAACCCTAAATAATACTCCTAACCCAAGTAACCATAAATTAGGCACTAAAACAGGCACTACATCAGGTGTTAAATTTAGGTGCTACATAAGGTGCTAAATAAGGCATTAACACGGGCGCTACAATAGGCGCTAAAACAGGCGTTAAATGTGGCACTAAATTAGGCGCTACAGTAGGAGCTAAAGTAGGCGCTAGTTAGGCACTAATTTGCGCCTAATTTAGCATTTGGCATCCTGATAAATAGTGCCAACTTTTTCAAAAAAATGGAGAAAAATACATTAAAACAGTGGGTGGAAGCAAAAAATAGAGAAAAAAAGGAGCTAATCACAGGGATTTGTTGTAGTGTTTGGATTAAAAAATTGATAATCAAAGGATGATAGGGATGATTTTGATAACACCTTAGGTAAGGTCGATCAAAGGATAGCTTGAATATCAAATCAAAGAAGCTTAGCAAAATCTAGATCTTGAGGGATACAAAGGATTTATCTTCTCTTACTTAGGGTAGAAAAAAGCCTAAGAAAAAGAGAGTTACAAGATTATTTTACTTGGGGTAGACAAGACACACCAGAAAATGGGTCTTAGAGTCCACTAACTTAGGAGTAGTCTAAGCTCCTAAGCTAATCTATCCAAGATTGATAAGGCTAATTTATACAAACTTAAGATAGACAAGTTCTCAAGCTCAATATAAATTAGGGGGATAAAGATAAGACTAGATCTACTTTAGCAAAATTTTGATTTGAAGGATGATTGGATTGGATTTGATCCAAACTTGGTTTGAGATGATGAGGTTTGTTTTGGTGGATTGGGATTTGATAGAGATTTGATAAGAAAGAGTGAAATTGAGATGATAAGTGTGAAGGTCCAAAATGGGATTGATAAATCAAAGATTTCCTAAGGTCAAATTGAAAATGGATGATGATGGGATTTGAGTGATTTTGAAAAAAAGATGACTTGGATGAAGTGGGAGATGAGTGATCTTTAGGTCACCTCCAAAGTTTGCCACAATCCTAAAGATAGTCAGCTTTGTGATCAAGAGGTCGCTAGGTTCGGTTGTGTAATAGTGCAGATGCAGGCGCTGACATATCAAATGTAGGCACTAACAGTCAAATCACAGGCATTGAAAAGTCAGCTAGAAGCACTGACTGAAAAATTGAAATCACTGACAGGTGTGACCAAAGTGTTGAGATAGAGACCAGAGGCACTAACAGATAGGCCGAAGGCGCTGACAGTCAGACTAAAGGCGTTGACGGGACTGGCAAGAACAAGAACAAACTGGAATGGCTAAATTTGGTAAAATCAATGATTTTGATTAGTGTGATTTGATAGGGTGCCAAAAATGGAAATATTGCAGGTTACTAAATCTAGTTTTGTGGTCCAACAGGTCTGTTTTGTTTGCTATTTTGGGTAAATGGTCAAACTATGGTAACAATGTGTAGTTAGATGGATGTGCTAATTCTAGTAACGTAAGTGCTGAATTGATTTCTGAGAACGCTAATAGGTCAAACAAAAGCACTATGACAAATGCCAGAAGCACTGAGATAAAGACCATGTTGAACACCCAGAATACTGAAAGGGGGGGTGAATCAGTATTCTCTTGAACCTTTTACTAATTAAACCATTAATCCATTTTCCCATTCAACAACATTAAAGCAAGTTAAACATAGAATGATCAATCACAAAACACAACACATAGACACCAGGATTTTTATGTGGAAAACCCAAAATGGGAAAAACCACGGTGAGTGTTAGCTCACAATATATTATATAGTAACAATATCAAATTACAAGAGGCTCACTTCCTTAGGGCTCACTGCCCTCAAGGACTCACTATCCAAATAAGGATGCTCACTGCATATAGGATCACTGCCATAATGAAAGAAAGAGAAGGAAGGCTCACTACTAAAATGAACTACTAGGATTGCATCTACAAATGCATGGATATAATACTAATGAAGCTTAGAAAACTGATTTAAAACTCTTCATCCTGCTCTACTTTGTCACACTACTCTGCTTTTATAAGATCTCTCTTCCTCTGCACTTGTTGTCCTTACACAATCACAAGACCTTGCTTGTCAAACATATTCACATTCATATTCAGAACACACACCAAACACCAAAATGAATCTCATATATATATATATATCTGCAACATTTACAATATTCAAATTAGGTCGGCATACAAAGATGAAATGTGTAGTTATGCCTTGTGTAGTTTGTCGGCTTAATTATTGCACCAAAACACTTTGCGGACCCAATTAATACTTGCAACACAATCTCATATGTCAGCTTCAATCATAGAACCACTTAGAATAAAGTTCTAGTCAATAGATCATAACACATTGATCAAGGTATCAGGTCGGCCTTAAACTCTATTTATTACTAGTTCAGTCCATTTGTCAGATTGCAACTTTCAATGCGGACCATAAGACTTGCTCAAATTCATATCCAAGACTCTTCACACATCTCAGAACATAACTCCAGAACTGCAAAACGTAATATCAACTTGCAGCAAAATGCAGACCATTAGAACATATGCCCTGTCATAGTCAAACATTATCAAACCTTATAGCGATACTCAGTAGTTCATAACTATCTTTCTAGTGGACTCCAAGATCTAAAACTTTGGATTTTAGACCTTCAGGCAAGTCTTTACAACACCTCAAAATTGCATAAGAAAATATCTATTATCAGAGGAATGCGGACCAAAATAATTAGATGTTTTGCTCTGTTTAGTACTGTATTTTGTCATGCTGGACTTAGGCTACTTGAAGATACACTTCTGAAGATGATGAAAAGTTGAAACTTTGGATTTAAGATCATCTAAGGACTGTAGACATCTTACTAGAACCACAATACCAGATCTTCAACAGCAGACCAACGTTGATCAGATATTGTCTCTTTGTCACTATCTCTGTACACTGCCAACACTTAGCCAAAATGCTTAAGTCTGCTTTGCTAGACCAAAATATATGTTCCAACCTTGTTCCTTTTCTTGTTACCATCAATGACAACACTATCAAACATCATGCTCAGCTAAGTTGCCAACAGACTAGAGGTGCTGACAATTTTGACTAAGGCACTAAAGTTATCTGATCCATTAATTTAAATGATGTTTTTGGGTTGACTGATCTTTCTTGGTAAGAGACTTTACAAATAAAAGATGCAATAGCTATTAGACTTAACAAGGTATTTGGTGTGAATCACTTCATGGCTAATAATGGCTCATATAGGTTTTGAGCAAAGAAGACACATCAAGCACATGAACAACCTAGATTTATTCAAGTAGGAGTGTCATATGCCATGGACTCATTCAGGTGCGACTTCAATCTCCACTATTAGATAATGGTGATTTCCATCCCCTTGATACCATTTACTATTGTTTGGATAGATAGGGAATGCAAGGTCATGTACCACCTTACACCCCTTACCTTGGAGACTAAAGTCTTGCCCAAGATTTATTCTATCTCAACCAACAGAGGTAATAGTGTGAGCTCTTCTCCCCTTACTGCAGTGATGCACCGTAGGACATGATGGTTGAAGGTCTTAACTAGGATTTACAATTTTCAAGGGGCTGTCCCAATAAACGTAAGGTACGGGGATGATCTGTGAACGGGGGTGTCCTAATCATCCAACCAAGCGCTAACCAAACACAAGTCTATGCGGACCAAGGGTCTTAGGGTTTTTGCTTAGGTGGAAGGGGTCCTTCCTTTGAAGTGAGTCTTTCAATTCTCACAATGTTTATATACCACGCTAGAACACACAGTTGAGGTCATCCCCTTGGTGATGAAATCCAAGGTAGGCCCCCTAGAGGAAGAAGATACTACTCACTTTTGATCCCCAAGATCACACGAAGCGCAAGGGAAGAGCATACGTGAAGTAGTACTCCTTGAGGATAAACACAACAAAGGATTTGGAAAAGGATTTTTGATCCCCAAGATCACCCAATGGTGCGAGGGGAGAGCATACATCCAAATACAAATCAAAACATGGCAAACAAAATTCCTTTCCCTCTACTTTAATTAATGTGCAACTAAGACTAGTAGAGAAAAAAAACTTGATTGTGGGGGTGCAAAAAAATGTTAGTAGTTTGGTTAGGTGTCTTTGGCCAATGTTTGATGGCTGCAAGAAAGTGGATTAGTGCTCAGAAGATTAAATTCTATTATGTTCTAATTTAGGCGCTAACAGAACAAACTAAAGTGCTAACAAAGGCTTCAAAGGCATTGGTTGAGCTTACAGAAGCACTAATAGAGCCAACATAAGCACTAACATAGTAAGAAAATGCACTAAATTAGCTAACAGATGCATTGAAATAGCTAACACATGCGCTAAAAAAGAGACCTAATGCGCTAAAACAGAGACCTAATGCACTAATTAGAGACTTAAAACACAATATTATACCTCCTTTACCTGTAGCCGAACGCGCTGACCTAGAAGACGAAGGCATTGAAATAGAGCTCATCAACATTGAATCTGAACGTGGAGGCACTATTCAAACACAAAGACCAAAGGACCTTGCAAAATGTTAGTCTTTTCGATAGAACAGGTAGGTTAGCTTGTTTCCTGCACATCGGGTTAGTCACCACAATAAGATGTAATCATTTTCAGAATGATATAGAGTGTTAGGAGTCCCAAAATGATCACAAGATAAATAAATATTTTCAAATTAATCAATAGAATAAATGAAAACCCTAATATCCTATAAAACAGAATGTTAGACCTACAAAAAACACATTAAAAACAACTACAAAGAACCACTGTCAGCCAATAGCGAAAGACAAGTTTCAAACAATTAGTATCATGATGAAAGCACTATTACAAACGACATAGGAGCTGGTGAGTCAAACCAGGCTGAGATCTAGGCTTGGACATTTGCAGAATTGAATATTGATAATATTAATGTCACTCCCCAGGAGGCAAGAGAAATGGTGTTGAAAAGTGATATGTTGATTATACTAGGGATGGAGTTGTCCAAAATGTTTCTTTTAGATTAGATCAGAGCACAAGATGACCCCATGTTAGTTGCAAAATTTGATTCAGAGGAAGGTGTCTCAGGAGTAGGGTATAACCCTACTACCCAAACACTTGCCCTATGGACAAAGCAGAAGAACACAAGGAAGTCTCAGCTCCTTGATGTAGTACAAGAAATGAGGGGGTCAGCCATGATTAGAACTATGAGAGACACAACTCCTACTGAAGTTGCCACCATAACCATGCACTCTGCAATGTTCACCAGAGATGTGGTAGAAAACATGGAAAAGAAAATTAATGAATATGAGAAAAGGTTAAATCTATCTAATGATGAGGTGAACAAATTGTTCATTGAGAATAGAAAGCTGAAACAACAGTTACAACAAGCCACCACAGTAAGGGGAAATGAATTAATTGTCTATCACCGACCAGTCCATACAGAGGATCCCTAGATCCAACAAATGAAGAGGAAATTGATAAGCTGAAAAAGCATAATGAGGAAGATGTCAAAAATTGCATCATAGAGATCTTGAGTAGGATATTAAAGCACAGAGTTGATATATTGAAAGACAAAATAAATGGGGTACATGAACAATTCAACAATATGATCAAAGCTCTGGAATAGATAAACACTAATTCTTCCATTCTTGAAAAGCTTCAATAGAGATGGCGACCTACCTTCTACATATTGACTACTTTATGCAAAGCCACACATAGAGATCTGGATGCCCCATCAAGGCTCAAGCGTACACGCGAAATGGTAAAAAGCATAATTGAGGAGTATTAGTATTTGGTAGATACAAAAAAGAAAGTGGAAGGTAAGAGGAGTACATTTGACTCCATCAAATGCCATTTTAGCCCATCAATCCTCAAAGATGATAACCAAATGAAGGGTGTAGATGAATGGAGAGAAGAGTTTGATCAAATGATTCTTAAATGTTTGGCACATGTACAGAATGATGGGGAAATTAAATTCGCTGAGTTCCATACTCTTCTCGATGGAATTATCATGTTGGACAATGGATACGCAAAGTTTGTGGTGGACACCAGGAACCTCTTGGACAACAGATAGAAAAGCCATCTTGTAAGCTTTGCAGCTGCATAGGAATTTAAGTGGCCTAGTGATCTGAAAATAAGTGAATGGCAGGAAACATATTTGGGTCTTGAAGATGATTGAATGTGAAGAGGAGATACCACATCAGAAAATAGAATGCCTTGCTCAGGCCTTGAATGGTCACGGGTTTCTATTTGGTGAATAACAGATTGGTCTTTCTAATTAAAAATATTTTCTTAAAACTTGTTAGTTTAAAAGTGTTTTCTTAATAGTTATGAACAGTTATGTCTTTTCTATTGTAATAGGTCTAAAGTTTGTTTGCCTCTCCTATAAAAAGAGATACCTAGACTCGATAAAAGAGGGGAGAAGGGAGTAGTGGTAGATAGTAGAAAAGTTCCATAATATTTACAAACTCAAAGACCATATTGCAAGCATAATTTTGAAGAAGTTAATGGAAAATCTCTGATTCTGTGGTGTCATATTGGTATCAATTATTTGTTGAAGTTATTCAATTATTTGGTTGTCTCCATTTTAGTGCTTCCTTATTATTAAAATTGATATATCAAGTATATACTCAGTTTATCAATGCACATTTGTTGTATTTGTGTGATATGATTAATTGGTTTCCTTAAAGGAATTAAATCCTTCTAGTCAATCACAGTAATTTGGGAGTATTAATTGGATCAATAAGAAGAACCACTTAATTAGGGTTGGCATTCTATCTCCAAGTTGATATCATCTACTGTTCTTGTTTGATTTATTCAATTGGTTCCTTCAAGTAGGGATTAAAAATCCTTTTGATAACTTACAAGTAACCTGGTTGTGTCAGTTGGATTATTAAGAAGAGTCTGTCAATTATTTCCTTACATGTTTATACAAGTTATTAACCAATATTAGTGTGCCAAACAGTTAGAATTAATACCAAGTATAAGCCACTCATCTCAGATTTTCATTGACTCCATTTACCCAAAAAGGCACTGGTCTCACCCATTTCATTTTACTTAAAACTTTCTATCAATTAAACATAGGATTTATCTTGATATTGCTTGTACAATTTATACCAAATTAGAACTATATCTTTCCATTTCCAATTGCCATTGTGGATAGATTGCTAGATTAGGAAACACACCGTTTAAGTCTGCCTCATTTACATAGGTATACCCACCTAGGTCTGGCAGAGCCAAAGGAGAAGGGGGTCCTATCACACAAACCCTGTCTTGTTGACCAAAAACGTATCAAGAGATTGGCAACCTCTTGTGGCCTGAAGCCTACATTTTTGAGAACCAACACCACATACGCCACAATATGCCACAATGATCTACTAATTGGCATGACCATACAAGTTTGGGTACATTTGTTCTCATCCCATCCATATAAGAAATGCACCATACAATATGTTGGATATTTGTCAACATCTACATTTAGAATAACTGATGGTATTCTTGAACGAATGCCTACTTTATACATTTTGTAGAGTAAAAGCGAGGTATATATAACAAATTTTTATCTTACCTCTATGTATATTTCCTTTGTTCATTTTGAATAGAAGTGATATATATGTTAGAACCCTTCTATATTTGAATGTGTTTTGGTTTACATATCTATTTTCCTTTATGTATTCTATGATCTTATTAATTACATTAATAGATAATATAGGATTGTCCCTCACTAGTTCACCTTGGGAATTAGATGAAATAACATCTGAAGTTGACTATAAATTAACAACATGGTGAGCATTTTGCTGATTTTCTTGCTTATTTTCACCCTTTTGAAAACTGAATTTTCCTATTGAAAATTTGAAGGATGAGATCGATATTTAAGTGCATTAGACTTAAGAATTTGATAGTGTATCTTTGTTGACAAAGTTTGAAATCCAATAACATAATCACGATTGCACTCATTAATTTGATCCTTGTTTGATGCTCTCCTATTCCTAATTCAATCTATCTTAATAGTGAAAGAAAATAAATACATGGGCAACCCATAGAGAAATTTGTAATCAATTTTGTTCCTCAAAATTGTCTCATGATATGGTGAAGGAAAAAATTACCAAAGATAAATTGTGATCATTATTCATCGACCCAAAAACTAATGCACTGTTAGAAATGTAGACACCTAAATCTTACCATGGCCTAACATCACACCAGATCTATCCCACATCTCCTCTTACAATGTTAATTAAATAAATCGTATTTATTTAATTAACCACTTTGATCATTCCTCCTAGTATCAAATTAATAAGTCACGCTATTTAATTAATAAATCTAACCATTCTTCTGACATTAACTAAATAAATCTCATCCTTAATTAAATAAATCCACATTTATTTAATTAAATCAATCACCCCCAACATTCCCCCACAACTAAATAAATACATATATATCATGGCCATTGTGAAACAATCTTGACTATTTTTTACTATATGAGTGTTTTTGTTTATTACCGTTGTCCTGCAGGTTAATTGATTATCTTTTGTAGTTATGCGGGAACAAGAGGAATGAAATATGGTACATACCACATTCCCATAGAGCATAAAAGAATAGTTTTCGGCTTTGCGGTAGGAAGCGGTTGATATGAAGAAGCTACCGCTACCCTGTGGACAGTTCATCTGACGCTTGCGGCTTGACGATGTTAATCTCACGCTTGGCGGTGTTAGTCTCTTCCTGCGGTCTCGTGGAGGTTTGAAAAGTAATCGGTGGCATTGTGGTAATAACACTTACTGCATCCCCACAAGGGTTTCAACCGAGGCCCGCGGTAGATTTGCAAGAGGAGAATGTAATTGGTTTTTGCCCCCGTTGTCTTGCGACGGTCATTCATAACATTTGTGGTTGGGCAGTAAATAGAAGGACATCTGGATGAAAATGAAAATGAAAGAATATAATGAAAAAGTTGCAATAAATAAAATAGGTGCTGATGAAACACAACATGATCAAATCATTACACAAACTTTCAAAGAATTGAAAGTAGATGAAATTGATGTGAGTCCAGAGGAGGCAAGATAAATGGTGTTGAAAAGTAATATGCTCATCATCCCTACGTTGAAAAGTAATATGCAAGGAAAGGTTGAATCTTTTACTATGTTCAAGCATAAATTTATTCCTTTCATACTGACGGAAGAAGAGAAAATCAAAAGTCTTGACACATGGAAGATGGAATTCGGCCAAACAGTATTCCAAGTTATGGATTTTTTGAAGAAGGATGGAGATGTCAGCATTCTCAGTTTCAACATGATATTGGACCGAGTAATTGCGTTGGATGCTAGGTATGCAAAATTTGTGATGGATGTCAGAGCTTTGCTTGATAAAAGATGGAAAGATCACCAAGAGAACTTGCTTCAGATTTAGGCATACCAATGGCCTGGTGATTTTACAATATATAAATGGGAGGAGAAATATCTTAGAGATGAATCATCATCAGCACAGGTTGAGGTGCAGAAGAGCAATGAGCCATATGATGGCGTTAAATAGGACCACCACATCTTGAACGCTCTCTTTTTGTCTCTTTATGTTTTCTTCATGTTTTGAAAATGTATTCAAATATATTTGAAAATCTAAATTAGACTTATAAAAGACAAATATTGTAATATCAAGGGTTAGGAATACAAAGAGCCATTTTGAATGTGAAAGGTCTGAAGCTTGTTGCTCCCTTTATAAAAGGAAACCAAGACCGTATGGTCTAGAATCTATCTGGGATTTTGATTTTTTGAAAGAGACATTGCACTGCCTGTACTTTGAAGAAAATCAATATAAACGCTGCTATTCTCTAGTGGTCAACTTTTGGTTATCATTTGTTTGTTGAATTGGATTGCTAATAATTTATCTGGTTGTCTCCAATTTACTTTTTCTTTGTTATTCAAATCAAAAGAGACCACTGCATTCACATTACAAAAGAGGATAGGTGATATTTATCAAACTAAAATTATAAAGTAATAAGTTATATCTCAAAAGATGTTTATATTATTTAAAAATGAAGGAAGGATATTCTACTGTAGAACATTTTGACACCTTTAATATAATTTTGAGTCAAATAGGTTCAATAAATGTTAAACTTGATGAGGAAGACAAATGTATCTTCTCACTTTTTTCTTTACCCAAAATTATGAGAACATAATGCGTGTTACAAATGGTAGTGTTGCAAAGGTGACTATTATCCTTTGACCTATATCACTTAATACTTCCATCACATAAGGATTATCCATTAGCAAGTTATGAAGAACATCAATCAATCCATTTAATTCACATTATTGCCAACAATTCATACCAAAGATTGAACAATTTAAGGATATTGCAATAGGTAATTTGTCAACAATTGAACAATCCATTTAATTAACATTATTGCCAACAATTTAATCATCCTTTTTTAAACATGGATTGCAAATAATTTTGAAAATTTAGAAGTCTTGGTCATTAACTTTATTGTCTGCTACAATGTCATCCAGTGTATCATTGTCAATGTTCATATGTTCTTTCAAGTATTTAATATTATCATCATCCTCATCTTGACCTCCATCATCTTCATCATCATTGAAATCTGACTGTAGACCATCTATATTATTACCAGATGTATTTGGATCATCATTTTGTATACCATCCATAATGTTGTCTTCCATAACATCATCCAACTCTGGATTGTTGTCTTCTTGTTCTTGAACATAACCATCTTCAACATCATCATGGATGTCAATTTCTTTGATGTTCTCTAATCCCTCTCTCTCATTTTGTTGGCCATCATTGTTTTGCTCAGTATCCACTAATGAATCGTCAAATACATGCCTTAATCTTGGATCATAATGTATGACAAATATCCATTTCGGGTCCAAAATATCTTCATAGAAAAATACCTGCACATGAATGACATACATATATTAGATGTATGGTATAACAATTTTATTCATTAATAAACACATGTATATATTCACAATAAACTATGAATTAATAGATTAATGATCACTACCGCTTCTTGTTTGAGTTAAAGAAACACCTGCTCACAATGAATTGGTAGAACATAAGGCTCCTTATCCTCTGGTAGGAAACATGAGGAATCTATAGAAAACAATCCACTATGGGTATCATGTCTTCATGTCCTCTCAAATGGTTCATACCATCTACACTTAAAAATACAACATTTAAAAGAGCGGTAATCCAACTCAATAATTTCTTGTATTTTCCCAACATATTGTAGATTCCCTTCAATTATATTCTTATCTTTTGAACTTGATCAACTCAATTGCTTGAATTCAACCATGATGCCACAATCGAAGGATCATCTCTTTACATCTACACTTTCTACACGATAATGTCAACCATATGCCCACATTGATGGATATTTCCTCACCTATGAAAGACCATTTATTTTGGTGAAAACAAATATAATGACGAATATTAAAATAGTTAATAGTGTCAAAGCTATAAGGAAACAAAATTTTGTAAAATTCCAACTGTACCTTTCTTTCACATCCTCTAGACATGTTGATTTCATCTTCTATTATGTTTGAACCTATACTTGCATCTTCTATTTGATTTTGAATTTGTTTAGTAACCCATTCTAGTGTGAAATATTTACCCCATTCCCCAAGCAGATCAATGGGAAGTGGAGTATTCCTTGGGTTCGATCTCTTAAGTTGTCTCCTTGCTTCTAACACTTCTTCTCTCTTTTTATCATACTGATCAATCCATTTGTTCATAAAGTCCATGTGGTACAGAATGAACTTGTCAAGTATAGCACTTTCGTCTACACCTATTACATGTCAACATGTTTATTTCAAACTCCAAATGTCATGCTGTTAATTTGACAAATAAATTACAGAGTAAATTAATGATTACAAGAAAAAAAAACCACACTGATCATGAATTTACTTACTAATTTCTACTTGAACACCATTAGATTGTGGTTTTTCTCCATCAATAATATCTAATGCTCGTTCTTCATCCCAGAAGCGTGGCCCATCTTCAAAATCCTTACCAAGGAATTCACATAGGAAGAAAAATGCTTCATTCAATACATACCCTTCAGCCATGCAACCCTCTGGATGTGCCTTTTGTCAGACATATCTTTTTAGAGTTTTCATATACCTCTCAAAGAAAAACATCCACCTCGTTGATACGACACCCACCAATTCAATGTCATCGACTAGGTGTATAAGTAAATGGACTTGTAGGTCCATGAAACTTGTAGGGAGCTCCTTCTCAAATACACATACAATTTCTACAATTTCCTTCTTCCATTTTGGCACTTGACATTAGTGGATCTACTTGGAGGTCACCCACCTAATATAAGAATAGTAAATTAGTATGAACCTTTAGTCAAAAATTAAAATGCAGTATAATATATCTATGTCTCTCACACATTAACCACATACCTTGTAAATGTTGACAATCGACTTATGACATTCCTTAAGTTAACTGTAAGACAAGAATCCCCCCTAATTGCCAATGGCATGATATGCTATGAAACACATTTATGAAAAGGTCATTAGTAATTTTTTCTCATACAACATAACGATATCAAAATATATTTAGTACTTAATCAATGTTACCAGTAAATGTTAAATGATGATAAATAATACCTTCATAAAATTATGAAAATCATGTGTTTTAAATCCTGTGATATGTCCATCAATTGTAAAAGATTTAGCCAATGATGACCCATAGCCAGTAGGTGTCCTTATTAAACGGATGACATTTTTTAGTTGGTCTAGCTTGCATATGTTTCATTTTCCCTATTTGGCCACAAATGTTTTCTATCAATTTTGGTACACGAAAGAGCAATATCTCTCCTCGAAGACAAGGTGTCCTTCTCTTTACTTGATATATGTTGAAATATAGAATCTGGGACCTTTTTTAAGACGTGCATAGGATCTAATAGGTGAGATATTAATAGATCCTTCTAGTAAGGGAGCTCATAAAATATGGATTTCCTTTTCATTCCTTTTGGCATATTAACTACAACTTGTTCTGGTTCTTCAATTGAATCACCTCGATCAAAAAAATCCTCCCAAGCTTTCAATTCAACATCTTCATACTTCGTAAGCCAATCACCTAGATCTATAATCATGGGAGTGCCTCTATTTTCAACTTTTCCATCAAATTGATTCTTCAGGTGATTTCTAAACTTATGATCTAGTGGTAGAAAAACCCTGTTGTTTGCGTAAATAAATTTATGCAGATCTTTAGAATACCACCCTTGAAATTGTTCTGCACATCTTGGACATGCAAATATCCCCTTTGTTTGAAGCCCTGCAATTCAATAAGTAATGTTAATAACATAAAAAAATAGTATAAAACTAAGTATGAAAGTTGGGATGAAAATAAATTATGAGTGTAAATACGTAAATATTTTATCTTACCAGAACAAACACCAAGTCCTGGGAAATCATGAATAGTCCAACATAGCACACTGTACAACATGAAGGACCTATTTGATGGGGGACGTGATATATCATACATTCTTATGCCTTTCCATAGTAGTTGCATCTCATCAATAAAAGGCGCAAGATAAACATCCATGTTTTTAACTTGATGTTTTCGTGGAACAATGAGAGTCAGCATAAGGTGCTCCTTTCTAACATTCATCCATGCGGAAATATTGTATACTATCAATCCGACTGACCAAACACTATAATTTGAGCTCAGGAAAGAGAATGGACACACTCCATCAATTGCAAGACCAAACTTGATACTACGGGGTTCATCTTTGAATTTTCTTGGCCATTTTTCCTCTATGTGTTTCATTGCTTTAGAGTCAGCCAGAATTTGCATGAATCCATCTTTACTCCTGTTCTTTGCATGCTAGTCCATCAATTGTGCAAGTGACTTGCAATGAAACATTCGTTGAGGTCTAGGTATAATTGGCATGTGACATAAAACCTTCTTTGTAACTATAGGACCTTGTACATCTGTACGATATCTCTTCTCTTTGCATACAGGGCATTCTACCTTGTTTTGATATTCATCTCTGTATAAAATGCAATCATTTTTATATAAATGAATTTTCTTATATTCAATCCCCAACTCAACCAAAAATAGACGCACCTCTCTGCAAGTTGATGGCAACGCATTATCTTCAGGGAATATTTTAGTTTTTAGTGCCCTGTAAGATTGCCAGAGATTAAATCAATTGAATGATTTAACTTATGATGAATATGTTTGATATGTCAATCTATACTAGGACTATTTATATACAATACATGGTTTTAAAATCCTCTTAAAGAAATATAAACAAAGTTGATGAATGTTTACGAATTATGTACACCAATTGACAATTGCAAAGTAAGAAATAGATTTCAATTCACTTCAGTAGGGTAGTGAATCCTTTGTTTGACCAACCAAATAGTGACTTGATTTCTAATAATATTAATGTGCATGCCAGTTTTGAGGTTCTACTTGCACCCGATTTGAACACGGGTGTCTTCGTTGCTTGCTTGATGGAGTCTTTCAGGTTGTTATCATCAACATTATGTTGCTGGTAACTACCCCTACTATCATTGTTACTGTCAACCATATGATCATTATTGTTATCATTGTTTTCATCCCCAAATAAATCTGTAAGCATTTCATTTAATCCTTCTTCATACACTGCATTTTCACTATCATGATCATCATCATTAAGGCTAGGTGGCATGTCATCAGTGTATGCAGATCTCATCAACTCTTCAAATTTCTTAGCTAATAATGTTCTCTTCAATAATGCTCTTTTTGCCCTAGTATTGTTTAAAGGATGTTTTGGATTATCCCATCCAAATCTTAATAACCTAGTTGGATCTTGGGTATTAGTATGTGTTTCATCAACATCTTCTACCTATCAACAAATGCAAGCATTATTTAATGTTTGGCAACAATTGGATAAATCATAAACATATCAATTTCAAAGAAATATAATCAAATATGGCTTAAAAATAAAAATATTGGTTGTATGAACATATATATAGAACATCCACAAACAACAATTTTCTCAATAAGTCCTGACCAACCTCTTGTTTAGTGCAATCATTTGTTGTGTCTGCAGGATCCATTGTCATATCCTCTTCCACCCACTGTCGTCTACGTGATTTAATAGTGTTAGGTCCACGTCCACGTACATATATTTTTTGTTTTCTAGTTGAATGCTCAGGCTCTGCATTTGCTCCAATCTCCATCTAAAATAATCAACAACACACATTAATTTATGTCAAGATTGGATAATACATTATAACTTTCAATAATACTATGAAAAAAGATGGATGTATCACAAAATGCCATCAGATAATTTTTTCCTAAGGAAATTGGATTTGAGTACCTGATTTCCCACTTTATCCATTGTGTCCTCATTTGATATGACACAATCTGTTGCCATGGCCTCGTCTGGCCCCTATAATACACAACATAGTAAATAATGTTTAGTACACCAATTATATCATTTCAATGAATATGCTATCCAACACAAAACCTCACTTTAGTTATATATTTGACATATTGATATCATGTTTTGGCCATCCTAATTTTCAAACTTTTCCCTCGACCATAGAATCACATTTAATCACTATTCCTGTGCATTTTCAACCAATAAGTTTGACCTCAGATGCCTCGTGGACAAAAAAAATGACTTTATCTCCTCTATGTTATAGCATTTGTGAATTCATAAACACCTTCCTCCTTTGGTTGAGGTTGCTTTCTCTTCTTACCTCTATTGTATCTGCAGATTCTGTTGTCATATCTATTTCCACCCACTTTCCTCTCTGCGATTTAGTAGTTCTACGCCGTCGACATCCTCTCTCCATGGCCTCCTCTAGATCCTGCAATACACAACACCATAAGCACACTCCATAAGCTACCAATATAGTCCCAATATCATGTCATCATGATAATAAGAGAAGAGTTGTTTGGTTTTTCCAAAGCCATATCACTTGCATAAGGATGTCACCAACCATTGGTGTAAGGTCGTGAAAGAGTGAGTCATTATTGAGCTAATCATAAGAGAAGCATGAAGTCAAAATGCTATCATGGAAACAAGATATAGTTAGTTATTATAAGGACAATCCAAATTTGGTGAGGTTACATTTTTATCAACTTCCAAGAAAAATACATCATTTTTCACTAATTGGCACTAAATTAGGTACACTTTGCGCCGCCTTTGGCGCCCCAAATAGATTATATTTTTGGCCTAAAAGTCGGTGCTAAAGTCGACGTTAACTGCTTCGACTATAGCGCCAACTACTGGATCAAAAAAAAATTAAAAAATTCCTGCCTGCACATACGCCAAAACAAAAAAAACAAAACAAAACTTTATTGATTTTTGGTGTTCATTTTTTGTTAGGAGATTGAGTGTTTGGGTGGGAGTCTTGCCTGAATTAATATATGAGAAATTTGATAATTATAGGGGAAAAATGCCGCGTGAAGAGAGGAGAAAAATGCCACGCGAAGAGATGAGAAATTCAATTTAGTTTTTGACACCATAGGTAAGGTTACAATTACAATAAAATTTTTTCCTTCCCAAATATATTTTTGTTTCGATTAAATGGAGAGGATTGTGAAGAAAGGGTTGTAAATATTGTTTTGTTTATAGGTGAATCATTCAAGTCTCATGTGGTTGCAAAGGAGGAGGGTAAAATTGTAGACATTGCATTATTTCCTCTGCATCTGAGAGCAGTGAACGCATTTTTCAAACCCCAATGCCTAGGTTCGCTTATCATTACCATCAATTAGGGCTTTTGAGACGAGGGTGAGCAAACTAAAACAGAGGTTGGTTGAGACAATATGAGGAGATAGGGCTTTTGAGACGAGGGTGAGCAAACTAAAATTATGCTAGGAACTATAAATTCCCTCCCAAGGCACCAATTGATTCATAGGAAAACAGCTTCATGATTTGCTCTAAAAAGTAAAGGTCAAAAACCTTGAGGAATATAGAAAAACTGGACAAAAACTTTCATACCTGGTAGTGTGTACTTTGTTTGCCTCCACAGACTGAATGAAAATAATTTGCCCTAGGTTGCCTCAAAATGTCAAGCAATAGAGTGAAGATAGTAGAGGGAGCAGACTCTGGCCACAATGAGGTAATTCATTGTCAATTTATAGATTTGTAAATGTTTCCATTGTCTCTTTGATTTTTAGTTTTTAGTTTTTTATTTGCAAATTTAAAAGAAGAAATTTTCTTTTATAGGAACATGATACTGACAAAGATAAAGAGGCATTGGCTTCCATATTAGGGGTAGAGGCAATGAACAAATTGGATGGTGTGGACTTGACAATGCTTGCCAGATACATAGAAAAATGATCTGGTAAAGCCCCTAAAACATTACAACCAAACCAACAGTGTCAAAGGGAATCAATTGATTCCCCAACTAGTCATGGATCGAGAAAAAGATCCAGGAGGAAATCAATAACAATAACCTCTAAGAATGTGGAACAGGGAACAAAGGCTTCCAATGTCCCACCCACTCCTGGGACATAGACTTCTTCGACCAGCACGCCATGTTTTACATCTCGCATTGGTACCTACCGAGATAGAATACGATGTGGTTTTAGGGGATGTCCAAATGCCAGATGCTGGAAAAATATTTGTGAATAGGTTGAAGGAATCACGACTTCAACGGTTCAAAGATCATCTACATTTACCATTCTCAAAGATACCCATGCACCTACAAAAAGTAGTTATCCAAGACATGGAGATTGAATTTGGCACAGGTTGGTCTGTAAAGAAGATAAAGCTATGAATGTCTCAAAACTACAAGAGATTTTGGTGTAACCAAACAACGAAGATAAAAAAACTCCCTCCCAAGCAAAGGCTCAAAAAAAGGCCAATTGATGTAAGTTTGAAAGTATGGAAAGAGCTTGTAAAAGCATATGAGAACTCTAATGCATAGAGGAAGTCCAGTGAGGAGAGTACGCAGGTATTTGAATTTGCTCATAAGATTATATCAAATTTATTAAATGATTTTTAAATTTTATTTGTGCATAGTTAAATTGAATTAGTATATGTTTCAGGACAAGGCCTCCAAGGCTAGGCTTGACAAACTTCGTGCCACACATCATAGTGGCCAGAAGGTTTACAAGCCTTGATCTGTACATTTGTAAGTATATTTAATAAGTTAAATGATTTTTTTTTTAATTTCCTAGGCAAAAGTAAATGATTACATATTAATTAGTTTAACTAGTCCATGTGCCATGTTTTGACAAGAGGAGAAATATGGCTGGCATCCAAGCCAATTTGAAAAGGAAATGTTATAAAGGAAAAAGTGGACTGATTTTGTAATCTGGATGGAGAACGAGGTATCAATAGTTGAATTTCAATAAATTAGTTGGATATTGTTGTGTTAATATGTCAATTTGAATTTCTTGTGTTGAGTTGTTTATTGATGCGTAGGATGAGTTCTAAAGTGCTTCTCTATTGGCCCTAGCGCCCTTAAATAAGATTTCTCTTAGATGACAAATGATTACTCTTATTTATTTGGGGACCCTTCTTGGTACCATTAGGATCATAATGAGTATACTAGTCTTGTGCTTGCTTACAAAAAGTGGTCACAATTAACCTAATCTTGTGGTCATTATCCACAACATTTTGTGTGTGCCATGCTATCTCATATGCTTAAGTTTAATGGGCTAATAATGAATAGAAAACCCTTGTTTGTGTACCTCCAACTAATGGACTTGTTGGAACCTAAAATTTCCTACCATTTTTTGCAAAAATTTTAGGTTCCCATGATGAAAAATCTGACTGCAGCACTCAGAAATGAACCTGTACAATATACTTCAGTGGCCTACTTTGAAGGGTTATAATTCGAAGCCTATTCATCTTTATGTAAAACCACTTGGTAGGCATACTTATCTATCATATGTGAGTGTACATGCTTGATTTTGGCTTCCCACGATCAGATTGGACAAGGTTTTGCAGTGCCAAGTTAAAGGGTTCTGGTGGTACCCACCTAGAGTTAGGGTTTTAAGTCGAGTCTACAAGCCTATATTTTTGTTCCTTTAAACCCCTTAAGGCCTTAAGTTTTCTTGTCCTTTGGCCTCTTGCACTTTATCTTTTAAAATTGCATTGACTTCCTGTATTAAAGGGCAATTGTCTTGAGGTCTTCTTAGAGGGGTGATATGTGACTAGGGTATGAAGACTAGGACTTTGTATGTAATCTTAAGCCCTCCTTTCTGATTTATTAGAAGCCTTCTTCACTAATACATAAGGACTGTCAAGACTCCTATGATAGTGCATTAGAGAGGCATTGAAATCACAAAGGAGATAAATGTTATTAGGCAATCACCCAATGGAGAAGGGATTGTCATAAAGAGCATGACAATGTTACCTTGTCATAGTCACAAAGGGGATAGTCTTTGTGGTGGTAATTAAAGTAACTAAGTTTACATCCACCTTCCTAGGGTCTGCAGAAATGCCCAAAGTTGAATATGCCTATTTTAAAGATCTCGCCATGAGTATTGTCTATGTTTTTACAAATGGAGACCTCCCCAATCCTCATCTCAAGTTTCAAATGCACAATGAAACGATGGAGGACAATCATAACTGTCATAATAGTACATTAGCATTTTTTGTCTCAAGGTGGCCCTTGAGACTGCCTTGTTTTAAACCATGAGTATTTTCCATGTTTTTACAAATGGAGAACTCCCCAATCCTCATCTCAAGTTTCAAATGCACAATGAAACGATGGAGGACAATCATAACTGCTATAATAGTACATTAGCATTTTTATAACCATATAGAGTTGGGATTATGGTTTTTGTTTAAAAGCCTTGTGTCATTGACCTAATATTTTTTTGTGGAAAGTATCCCAATAGTCTAAAGATTACAAATTGTTGTCAAGAAGGATTGTCATAGTTAAGTGTGGTACAGTGATACAATTTCATCTTGGTTGAGTATTGTATAAATCTCAAGCTATTTAGAATGCGTGGGGTATTAGGGTGTGGTATCACTATATAAGTAACCATCAAGTGATTTCTTCAACCCAATCTTGGCCTATATAGTACCCAGTGTGAAGAGCAAGATAGTGTTGTCCAAGAACCTTGTTACGGTCACAAATGAGGGCAGTCTTAGCTATTGTAACCATAGTTGGAATCCCTTGTTGTTACCATAACATATGTGACCTAAAACCATGACTCTATGAGTATGAGTTGTCTGAAAGCCAAATTCCACAACCTTTGCCACCATCCTCCCTGCCTGTGTCAAAATGGGAGTTTTGGAATAGGGTATGGACATCCATCAATACATAAGGTATAGAGGAATTTTGTCAGATATTGTAGTTGCAACTACCCTGTTAGACATGTATGCAAAATGTGGAAGCATTGACAAGACACGTGAACTATTTGACAGAAAGCCTCAAAGAAATGTGGTCTCATGGACTGCAATGACTGTAGGATATGCACAAAATGGATTTGTTGAAATGGCTTCAGAAATTTTAAAGCAAATGCAATTGGCTGGTGTAAAGCCAAATTCCACAACCTTTGCCAACATCCTCCCTGCCTGTGTCAAAATGGGAGCTTTGGAATAGGGCATGGACATCGATCAATACATAAAGGATAGAGGAATTTTGTCATCTATGTTGTAGTTGCAACTGCCCTATTAGACATGTATGCAAAATGTGGAAGCATAGACAAGGCACATGAACTGTTTGACATAATGCCTCAAAGAAATGTGGTCTCATGGGCTGCAATGACTGCAAGATATGGACAAAATGGATTTGTTGAAAAGGCTTTAGAAATTTTAAAGCAAATGCAATTGGCTGGTGTAAAGCCAAATTCCACAACCTTTGCTACCATCCTCCTTGCCAATGTCAAAATGGGAGCTTTGGAATATGGTATGTACATCCATCAATACATAAAGGATAGAGGAATTTTGTCAAATGTTGTAGTTGCAACTGCCTTGTTAGACATGTATGCAAAATGTGGAAGCATAGACAATGCACATGAACTGTTTGATAGAATGCCTCAAAGAAATGTGGTCTCATGGACTACAATTACTGTAGGATATGCACAAAATGGATTTATTGAAAAGGCTTCAGAAATTTTAAAGCAAATGCAATTAGCTGGTGTAAAGCTAAATTCCACAACATTTGCCATCATCCTCCCTGCCTATGTCAAAATGGGAGCTTTGGAATAGGGTATGGACATCCATCAATACATAAAGGATAAAGGAATTTTGTCAGATGTTGTAGTTGCAACTGCCTTGTTAGACATGTATGCAAAATGTGGAAACATAGACAAGGCACATGAACTGTTTGACAGAATGCCTCAAAGAAATGTGGTCTCATGGACTGTAATGACTGCAGGATATGCACAAAATGGATTTGTTGAAAAGGCTTCAGAAATTTTAAAGCAAATGCAATTGGTTGGTGTAAAGCCAAATTCCACAACCTTTGCCACCATCCTCCCTGCTTGTGTCAGAGTGGGAGCTTTGGAATAGGGTATGGACATCCATCAATACATAAAGGATAGAGGAAATTTGTCAGATGTTGTAGTTGCAACTGCCCTGTTAGACATGTATGCAAAATGTGGAAGCATAGACAAGGCACGGGAACTATTTGACAGAATGCCTCAAAGAAATGTGGTCTCATGGGTTGCAATGACTGTAGGATATGCACAAAATGGATTTGTTGAAAAGGCTTCAGAAATTTTAAAGCAAATGCAATTGGTTGGTGTAAAGCCAAATTCCACAACCTTTGCCACCATCCTCCCCACCTATGTCAAAATGGGAGCTTTTGACCAAGCAATTTGTAGCACTTAAGGTTATGTAATAGAATTTATAGTTGATAGTTAAATTTATAACAATTTTTTTATGATCTTTACTAACGTTTATTAGAATTGTTGCATGTTTTACATCATTGGAATGACATATTAGCTGTAACTTTTTTGAAATTTTATTATGGTATGTGCACTTTGATATGATGTAATATGATTATGGTTTCATTTCATATGTTGTAATATTAGATATATAATAGAAAAATAAATTATTACATGAAATAAATAATAACTTTTCATTTTAAATGTTTTTTTTTGGCAGAACACGGGTCTTCCAGAAGATCAAGATGATCCTCAAGATAGAGATCCATATTATGTTGGTTCTAGTACAGATCACATGGCAGAGGATGATAATGACATAGATATAGAAGACACCGAGGCCGATGATGATAATGATGACGACGATGATGGTGATGATGATGATGATCATGATGGTGATGATGATGATGATCATGATGGTTATGATGATGATGAGATAGTTGCTCGTAGTAGCCAGTGACAATCATGATCATATAGATTGCATCATGGATGATTGTTGATATATTGTTATGATGCCTCTTTTCATAGTCGCTATCTATGACATGTATCATTTTCACGGCATGCAGTGCCATATTAATGAGTTGTATCATAAATTTATGTATCATTTTGACTTATATCATTTGGACATGTATCATCTTGACTTTTATCATTTTGAGTTACGTAATTTATCATTTTTACTTATATCATTTGTACATGTATCATTTAGACATGTTATTGATCTACTGGCATATTTGACTTTCACTTGTTTTAATTATATATGATGATGATCTTATCCGTATTGACTTATCAATTTATATATATTGAAAGTGGTCGATGATTTTTGGATGGATATTTATTACGTATGATGATTTTAATTTATTGCTCAGGATGGATGTTGTCAAATTCAATTAAATTATAGATATTTGACTCACTTGTTTTAATTATAGATGATGATCATGTTATAATAATTATCTTGTTATTTAATCATATGAGTTAAATAATTAAATTATTTACTTTATAATCATATGAGTTATTTAAGAGGCATGATATATTTAACTAATTAAATTGAAATAAAACATATTAAATTAATAAATGTAAGCAAAACAATAAGCATTTTTAGAAGCAACAAAAGACACAAAAATGGAAGCAAAATTGGGAGCAACAAGTGACGTTATATCGGAAGCAAAATTGGAAGCAAAATCAGACGCAAAATTGGAAGCCAAACTGGAAGTAAAATTGGAAGCAAAACCAGAAGCAAAATTGGAAGCAAAATTGGAAGCAAAAGTGGAAGCAAAATTGGAAGCAAAATTAGACGCAAAATTGGAAGCCAAACTGGAAGTAAAATTGGAAGCAAAACCAAAAGCAAAATTGGAAGTGAAACTGGAAGCAAAATTTGAAGCAAAATCAGAAGCAAAATTGGAAGCAAAAGTGGAAGAAAACCTAGAAGCAAAATGGAAACAAAACTGGAAGCAAACCTGGAAGAAAAATTGGAAGCAAAACCAGAAGAAAAATTGGAAGCAAACCTGGAAGCAAAACTGGAAGAAAAATCAGAAGCAAAACCAAAAGCAAAATTGGAAGCAAAACTGGAAGCAAAACCAGAAGTAAAATTGGAAGCAAAATTGGAAGAAAACCTGGAAGCAAAAATGGAAGTGAAACCGGAAGCAAAACTAGAAGCAAAACTGGAAGCAAAAGCGAAAGCCAACCTGGAAGCAAAACCAGAAGCAACAGTGGAAGCAAAACCAGAAGCAAAATTGGAAGTAAAACTGAAAGCAAAACCAGAAGCAAACTTGGAAGCAACACAAGAAGCAAAGCCAGAAGTAAAATCAGAAGCCAAACTAGAAGTAACAAAATTTGGCACTAAATCTAGCGTTAATCTTGGCACTAAAACTCGGTGCAACACCTAGCGTTATAATCAGCGCTAAACCTGGCGCAAAACCTAGTGCAATATGAGATGCTATTGGGCGCCGAGTTTTGCGTCGGTATAAGTGTCCAATTCATGGACTTAAATACACTAAATTTTTGTGCTATTTTAGGCAGTAATTGCCTATTTTGTTGTAGTGAAAATTACTCCTTTACCATCTCAAATCATCCTTCATCCATCAATCTAGTTCACTTGGTTCAAATTGTTTTGAAAACTAAGGTCCTAAGGTCCAATATCCTTCATCCATATCCTTCACACAACCCATCCACTCCAACATCAACTCAAGGTCCCTTTTTATATGCCACAAACAATGTCACAAGCTAGGAAAAACCAAGAGATGGAACCAAATAGGACATTTGGGATGCCTCTCACTGATGAAAACAATGTCATAATTGATTCCTTTGGAAATCAACAACAACCATCCAACGATCACCATCAAAACCCCGATCAAGAAGTCATAGACTTTACAAAAGACCCAAGTGCTATGGATTTATTGGACTGAGTCCTAAAATCTGATCCCAATAGATATTTGAACTTCTTGATTCAAAATGGTGCCATAGTATCAACCCATCCTCCCACTAACACATCTCAACCATCCTCTTCCAACAATATACCCAACATCTCTACACAACCCACTTCTACATCAATTCCCACATCAACACCTACATCAACCATATCCACATCCATTCCACAAATCACCCTCAATATCCCTAACAATACCACCTACACAAGTGCTTCCACTAGTGTATCCCAACTTGACCCAAACACCATTGCTTTCATATCCCAATTCCTTTCTCAACCACCAAACAATACATTTAACAACCCTAACAACAACCCATAAACATCTGCCTTTACTTCGACATACACACAAACCCCCATCTCACAACCACCAACATCATCTTCCACCCAAAACAATAACCACACATTTCTACAAGAACTCCAACAACTACAACTTCAACAACAACAACAATAAATACCACCAAACATCCTTCAACAACTCATCACCCAACAACAACAAAACCAACAACAAACAACACACCCCAACCACCCATGACGAACATCTCACAAGTCGTCCAACACTTGATGCAAAGAATGGATGACATACAACAAGGGCACAAAAAAAACAATATTCCTTCACGAACATTTGTCCATATCCTTTTAACCATTCTATCAACATGCCACCCTTTCCCAAGAACTTTGAAACACAAAAATTTGACAAATACAAAGGGAAAGGAGACCCTTGAGAACACCTCGGGGAATTTTATATTGCTTTCTTAGAGGTCTCTTATGATGACACTTATCTCATGAGGCTTTTCCCTTGGAGCGTAGGAGGACAATCTATTGAATGGTTTGCACACTTTCCCCCCGGAATCAAAACATTTCATGAACTTCCAGAGAAATTTGTTAATCACTTCTCTTACAACTTCAAACATGAATTATCAATTATAGACCTCTGCAACACAAAACAAAAGAATTGGGAAACCTTCTTTGCCTTCTTGCAATGATGGAGAAGCCTCGCAAGCAAGATTCCATGGCACATCCCTAAAAAACAACTAGTCAATATGTTTGTAACCAACCTAAACCAAGAAATGGGCTTCCATCTCCAAATACAATATGCCTCATCATTCAAAGAAGTCATCGACAAAGGCACTACCATTGAAGGAGTTTGGATTTGTTGGTAGTAGCAACATAGATTATTTTGTTACCTTTGCATGTTAGTGACTGCACATAGTTTTCATAGCCCAAACCAATGGTGGAATCAGCACTGGCATCCTCCTGACTGTAGAAGTGCAAGGATTGGAAAAACAAATGATGGTTCAGATTAGGCCAGGGCCAAGGAATAAGGGATCTCAAGAGAATACTTTGAAGATGAAACTATTGGAAGATTAGCACCTCGAGCTAGTAGTGGTGAAATTCAAAATGAAGTCTACCAAATCAAGTTCTTTTGAACCAGGAGGCTTATAATTTTTAAAAGATGGGGAGGATGATTTAACTTCCCTTTAATGATGCGTCTCCTACTACCCATCAGTTTCCTTTATGCTTAGATATTTTTGGAATTTACCACATCAATGGCCAGAAATTGAATAGTATTTATAGATTTACCAATCCCAGGTACCACCTCCCAAATTAGACAGAACTAGATTAGTCCAATCTCTCTATTGCAAAACCCGTGCCAAAAAACCATGATTGCAGATCAATACACAAAACCCACTTCAATCTATACCAAATCTGACTCATAGAAAACATAACAATCATTAGGCCAACAACCAATTCAACAAATATGAGTCTAATTCAAATATCCAACAACATCACTAGGCCAACAACCAATTCACTTATCCATGTCCCGCCTCCTAAAGAAAACAATGTCATCCACCAGACTAGTCACAACGAATCAATAACAAATGCAGATCGATGTATCACAAACTAATATATTTACTTTAAAAATTACTAATTTTTCAAATAAAAGAAACTTTCCCCATTTCAAAGATTTCTTTATAGTAATGAGTCGTAGGCCAACCTTAACACTGTCAAATCTAGCAAGATGCAACAATGCATACTGCAACATGCATCCATGTCCAGCAGACAGCACAAACTGATCCCTATTGAAAAATAAGGATTCTTAGGATTATATTTCATGACTTCATCATACAAAATATAACCCAAAGGGGCACACCCCATGGGCAATCCATGTTGATATGTGCCAGACAACTGAGAGGGAGGAGGGTGAATCAGTTGTCTAAAAATCTCAATCACTTAAACATTAATCACTCATCCACAATTATTATGATTTATCAATGAATGCATGAAATAAGAACCTTAACCACATATACAACATTAAACACAAGAGACACCAGATTTTACATGGAAAACCCAAGGTGGGGAAAAACCACAGTGAGGATTAGCTCTCAAAATATATTGTAATCTTTGAAAAATGATGTTTAGGCTTGGTCACTCCACGGGCCTAGAACATACTGGCTCACTCCCATGAAGTATAGCTAGGTCTAGCAGACTCACTACCTCAACCCTAAACCTAGAAAGATTACAATAAGGGTTGTTAAACCCTGAGGGCTATTAAACCCTACTAGCGGCTCACTACCAGGCTCATTGCCATGATCAACATCTTATTCATGTTTGAGATTAATACATTGAAGTACAACATTACCTCTTCTCTGCTCTACCTCTTCTATGCTCTGCCTTTTGCACCTCTTTCCTTATCTTCTCATCTTTTCTCAAGGACACTTTTTTCACAACTTGTTGACCCTGTTTCTGCACTTCAAAATTTAAACTTCTTGTGTCCAAAAGATCAAACTTGATCATGCAAATCAAACCTTTGTACTAAGTCATCTTTTTGGTTACGTCATGTTTCTTGTGTTAGTCATTATGACATCATTCCTTGTCTTATTTCTCTCCATTAAAGCTTTAATAGCAATATTATGCTAAGCCCACATTAACTTCCATTTTTCGCAAAGTCCATTATGCGTTGGCTTTTGTTCTTCGCAAAACTTACGTCAATTTCTGTCTTTCGCTAAGTTCACATCAACTTGTACTTTAAGCTAAGTTGGGATCCACTTTTACTTTTAGCTAACTAAAACCAAAAGGCACAATTTTAAAAATAGAGGGATAAAAGAAAAGGGATTTCACTTGTAGTTTTAGCAAACTTAACCTCCACCACTTCCTCCATTTGCCAAACAAAGTAATTTCTTCTACTTTTGGAAGTTGAGATTATTTTTGAAAGTGTCATAAACCTCTGATAATGTCTTAAAATCCTTCAAAGTTGCTGATAAAGTCTTTTCAAATGTGAGTGGATGTTGGTCAAAAGAAATAAGTTTTGAACTTCAACAATTGTGAGAAGAGGTTTTAAGAACACTCAAAGTGTGCCGATGGTTAAAAGGAAAAGTAGTTATAATAACTACTTACAATCTAAAACCCTCATCAAGGCATGGGACACTATCAAAAGCATTACCATTTATTAGACTTTCAGCTGCCTTGGTGCGCATGTATGCAATCCCGATAACAGAGATCTAGGAGGGAAGCTGTCAAGCATTCTACCCCAACACTCTGCGTCCCTTCAGACCCTCGACCTTTCATACACAGCAGTGGGAGGAACTATTCAGGATTCTATTACCAACATTTCCTCGTTAACTCGCTTGGATCTCTCATATTGCCATGTCGAAAGTATTCCAATTACGATGGCAAATCTTACAGCTCTTATAGAATTGGATCTCTATTATAACATGTTAGGAGGGCACATCCCATCATTTGGGGATAGATCTCCCTTGCGAAGATCCTTTCCTTTGGCTTATATTGATCTTTCAGTGAACCAGTTGGATGTTCCCATTCCCCAAATGTTGTTGACTGCATTTCCAAACCTCTAATATGTTGATTTGGGTTTCAATCAATTAACTGAAGGGAAACATTCCATCCCCTTCCAGTAACCTTCACTACCTTACCCACCTCCATCTGGGCTTCAATGCTCTGAGCAACAAAATTTGCCCTTCCATTAGCCAACTCTTATCCCTGAATTTTCTTGATCTAAGCAACAACAAGTTAGAAGGTGCCATCCCTCTCCACATTTCAAATCTTTCTAAGTTGAAGAGGCTTTTGCTATACTCCAACCAGTTAAGTGGGGATTTTTCAGAGTTTCACCTTCATAATCTCAACAAACTTGTTGAGGTAGTCATTTCCAATAACCTTTTAACTATAAAGTTCAGTCCAACATGGATTCCAAAATTCTCATTGGAGAGGTTGGATTTAAGTTCAGTCCAACATGGAAGGCAGGTTTCCAGATTTCCTAATAACTCAATACAGCATTGAGAGTGTAGATTTGTCCAACTATAGTCTTGAAGGAAATATTCCCCAGTGGATATGGGATATCCATTCTCCTCCGTATCTCAATGTTTCTCATAATCACTTTGCAGGAGTTTTACTGCACAAGATAATGGGCGGTGGTTTTGGGTTTTTAGATTTACATAGCAATAATTTACAAGGTCAGCTTCCACTTTTTCCTAGATTGTATGCTTGCCTGGAGGTGTTGGACGTGTCAGAGAACCAATTCAGTGCATCTATCCCAACTAAATATGGTGAATATTTGATTAAGTATCTGTCTCCTTCTCACAACAATCTTAGCAGTGGCATTCCACCTTTTAAATACCAATCATGGGTTGTGGATCTCTCAAATAACAAGCTTATAGGTAAGATTCATGCCAGTTTCAAAAATTGCTCTTATCTTCAGATGTTGAACTTAGAGAAAAATGATTTGGAGGGCAAGTTGCCACGATAGTTTGGAGACATTCTTTCTCTTCAAACATTAAAATTGGGCGAAAATGGACTAAATTCATATATCCCACCCTTTTTTGCAAACTGTAAGCAGTTGGAGATACTAGATTTGAGCAATAACAAAATGACAGGGAACATTCCAAGTTGGATAGGAAAAATTTCAAATCTTAAGGTTTTGATCTTGAGATTAAATAGATTTGAAGGCATAATACCTTCAGAAGTTACAACATTGCCACTTCTTCAAATCTTGGATCTTTCATCCAACAAATTTTCAAGAATTATTCCAGCCACCATTTCATCTTTGCAAGCTATTCAAAATCAATCAGTGGATGTCAAGATCTTACAAGTTAATACGGCTTCTGCAACCTATGTAGATCGAGTGACAATTGTTAACAAAGGACATGAGATGGAGTTTGTAAGATCATTAGCACTGGTAAAATGTATTGATTTTTCAAATAACAATTTAGCAGGTGGAATTACTCTAGACATGGGATTCCTCGAGGGTTTGGTCATTCTTAATATTTCAAGAAACCATATTATAGGTGAAATCCTGAAGACTTTGGGGAAAATGGTATAGCTGGAGTCTCTTGATCTCTCGCACAACCAATTGTCTGGAATGATCCCTTTGGATCTGCAATCGCTCACATTCTTGGGTGTCCTGGATTTGTCCCACAATAACCTTTTAGGAAAGATACCACAAGGGGGCCAATTCCTAACATTTGATGCATTGTCCTTTTCAAACGATTCAAATTTTAGACCTATGCGGCCTCTAACTCAATACAACCTGTTGCGGCCTTCAGCAAAGTAAACCTTGTCCTGCAAGCATTCCGCCAGAGATAAATGTTGATAAGAATGATGAAGAAGACAATATATGGTGGGGAGTTGGGGTTGGATTGAGCTATGCAGTTGGGTTTTCTATTGTAATTGGAGTGTTGTGTCTTACCACAACTTGGAGCAGAAAGTGGTTCCAGTTGATGGACAACATTATCATTTATCTTTTTGAAAGATTCATAAAATAGATGTCTTCTGTGGCTATGGTAGAATAGAAGTTGTGTACAACTATGGTAGAAGTTTGTAGAAGACACACGAACCACTCAATAGATGCTGCAAGGTGGCTGGAAGTCATGAAGGCTGAAGATTAATAGAAAGATGTACTTCAACATGCAAGGGTTTGGAGGAATTGCATGTTTCCTAACAGATCCTTACAGGCATTAGCTCCATAACAAAACAAGGATGCCTTTCATTATGAGATATGATGAATATTGCGCAAAATTTACAAGAAGACATTATGATGAAACCTTATCAATCTACTTTCGATATCAATAAGGATACACTGTTAGCCATGTACATTGCATGATCATCCACCAAAACCTAAATAGAAGGATTGCTTTTGTTCTTATCTAATATTAGGTTGCAAATGAACTGGTATACGTGCATGCAAAATTGGAGAAATTAACTTGGGAGATGATTACAATAATTGTTATTTAGTCTATGCCTATCATGTTGATGTTGTCAGTAAAAGACATGTTATTTTCACAGTTCATATTTTGTGTACACAAACACAGGTGTCTAAGATTTAGGTATTTGAACTTGGGAAAGAGGAAGACGGTCTTCCTAAGAAAGTTGCAGGAAAAATAAATCTGAGTAATCATGAAGATAGCAGTCATGGATGTGATCAACCAATGCGAAGTAGGGCAACATCAAGGTTGCCTAAGACATATTTTTGTCTCATTCACAATTATGTCTACAATGGAGTCAAAATGAACACATCCTATTGTTGTTGTTTCAGAGATTCGATCGAGCAGATGAAGATAGAAAGGACTTAGCGAAGTTCACAACTCACAATTTGCAAGTGTTAGGTTACCTTTTTGACAAAAGTGACTTTTGTCACTTATTGTAATTCACAAGTTAGAAAATGAACCTTATTCTCAGAAAATTGATGTAAAATATAACCAAAAATAAGGTTCATTATATTTTTGTATTTCAAAAAGGTAGTTATTAGGTAGTTGTGAAGTAGTTACAAATTGGTTACAAAGTAGTTACTAGGGAGAAGCCTATAAATACAAGGCTATTTCATATGTAAAAGGGGGGACTCTTCAGAGAGAACTTTTAAGGGGGAACTTATGAAGAAACTTCTTAGAATATTTTTGGTCTTACACATTGTATAGTTTGCTTTTGGAATTGTATAATTTTGAAAAGATAACGAAGAATGCATTTTAGTTCATATGTTCTTGATGTATTTCTGAGTTATGATTACTAGTTTCTCGTATGTCAAATTGGTGATCTTTCTATGTATTTTGTGTAAATCAAACTTATCCATTGAATCATGCAATTGGGGTGATGAAACACAATCATGTCTCGGTATCCTGATTTGAAAGTGTTAACATAAATTATCTCTTTGTATGTTGAGATTTGCCATATTTCTTCATCATTATTGCACATATGTCATGAAATTCATCATGGAGTTTAGGAAAGTGGTTTCTAGCTTTGTGGTGAAACTCCCCTCATACTTTTCAATAAGATTGTGCAACTCCTGTTGGTTTTTGTATGTCTACCACGAGGGTTTCTACATGCCCATTTCTCCTGTTATTTTGCTTTTCTTCCTTTTTGTACTTTAAGGTTAAAAGTACACAAAAAACCACAAACAACCCTATCATATGAGGGAGCTTCCCCTCTCAAACGCAGAGGAAAGTTGTTAGTCTAGTAACAATTTCTCCAACTATTGGGACAATTTAGTCACTTCTCAAAGAGCAACGAGTCATTTTCAAAGGTTATTTCATGGTGACAAATCTGTTTACCAACACAACTCAACTACAAATATTTATACACTTCATCAACCTTGGAATGATCATCAAGGTTGACATTACAATCATCAACCATTAGAACAATCTCCAAGGTCGGCATTACAATTATTTACAAAATAGGTCCTGACCTATTACAACATTATGCAAAGGAAATGAAGTAAAGATGTATGCAGATCACACCACGCCTTAGTTGGGACTCAAAAATGATATTCCACACTTCAACACACTTCCATGATCTTAAAATGATCTCTACAATTATTGGAATTAACCAAGTCGGCTAAGACTGGTTACATGCTACATTATCTGGGAACAATCTTCAAATACGATCTCAATTCCTTAACGTGGACCAATGTCAAGATAGAAACATGATTAGGAGACTTCCACAAGCACATTATAATCATCAGGAGAAACCAAACGAACCTTAATCCCTTTAGCCATAGGAATCTTCTCACCGGAACACATGAACTTCACTATCTTCGATTGTCATAAATGAAAGATAGATTGCGGACCACCAAAACATGAACTACTGCAATTGTAGGCACTTATCATCATCCCAGACTTCCCTCTAAAACCACAGAGCAAAATACTTTATTGCGGAGGAATGCAGAGCAAAACACTTTCTCCCTATCACTAGAGAATAATCAGAAGGAGCAGGTTTTACTCTGGTGAATGCAACTCTCTCAAAACCACACTGGAGGCTTGAACTTAGGATTTAGTATCTTCAGACATCCCTTTAAACAACTTCCAATCTATGGACCTAGAATTGTAAGCAAAAGGAAATGCGGAGCAATCTATCAGACTGTTCTTTAGTATACAACTCACTGTCTATACTGCACTTCACTGTAACTCACTTGATTCTTCTGGAGAGGCCAATTTTCTCAATATTCTCAACATATAAAGTTTCCAAACAAGTAGTAGAATAGGATACAATTGACACCAATGAAAACAAAAATATGTTGACATCAATGAAAACACTGATTAGGCACATACTTGCAACAATCTCCCCCTTTGTCATGGATGGCAACATATGATGTGAAAAATTACAACAACCATCAAGACAAGATTCTCCCCCTATCTCTTTACACATCTGCAACAACCATTAAGACAAGATTCTCCCCCTATCTCTTTACACATCTGCACTCCTTGTCTGCCTGAGTTTTTCACATGACTTCTCTCCCCCTTTGACATTAATGGAAAAGGGCACATACTTGCACTCTTTTGCTCTAATCCAATCTCTCTTCTAAACCTTCTGACTACCACCCCTAAGAAGTAGCCCTTAAGGCATCAATCCAGATCTAGATGTAAAACTCTGAGCACCACCGGATGGATGCACTCTTGTGCACCTTAGTTTAGAGTAGGAGGGGTGATAACCCCTAACTTTTCTCTGAGATAGAGGCTTAGTGAAAATGCCCGCAATATGTTCTTTTGTAGAAACATACTCCAACTTGACTTCATTTTATGTCACCTTTTCTCTTAGAGAGTGATACCTAATGGATATGTGCTTTGTCCTTGAATGCATCACTAGATTCTTTGATATGTTTATGGCACTTGTGTTGTCACAAAAGATTGCAATTGGATCTTCATACACAACTCTGATGTCCTTCAAAGTCTGCTTCATCCATAACACTTGAGTGCAACTACATGCTGCTAGAATGTATTTTGCTTCTGCAGTAGACAAGGATATTGAATCCTGTTTCTTGCTCAACCAAGATACCAGCCTTTTTCCCAAGAAGAATGCACCTCCACTTGTACTTTTCTATCATCCACATCTCTGGCCCAATCTATATCAGTATAGGCACTAAGGGTAAAATCATTGTCCTTAGGATACCACAAACCATAATCCATTGTACCTTTTAAATATCTCAGAATTATGTTGACTACCATCACATGTGATTCCTTGGGTTCTGCTTGAAATCTTGCTACAAGACATACTACATGCATTATGTTAGGTCTAGTTTGAGTCAGATAAAGTAATCCTCCAATCATAGATCTATACCTTTTCTGGTCTTCCATAGGTGAGTTATCATCTTTACTCAACTTACAACCAGTTATCATGGGTGTGCAAACTAGTTTAGAGTTTTCCATCCCAAATTTCTTTAACAACTCTTTCACATACTTAGACTAAGAGATGACGATACCTTTATCTGATTGATTGATTTGTAGGCCTAAAAAGAAATTCATCTCACCAAACATGGACATTTCAAATTCACCTTGCATTTCTTTGGCAAAGACTATGCACATATCGTCGTTGCCTCCAAAAATAATATCATCAACAAAGACTGCTACAATTAGGATTTGTTCATCATTGATCTTGAAGTAGAGATTGTTGTCTCTATTACCTTTACTGAACTCTATCTATACCAGATATTTGTCTAACCATGCATACCATGCTATGGGAGCTTGTTTTAATCCATACAAAGCCTTCTTCAATCTACATACCATGTTACTCTAATCTGATGACTGGAATCCTTCTGGTTGTTCAATATAGACTTCTTCTTCCAACTCTCCATTTAAGAAAGCAGACTTCACATCCATTTGGTATACCTTGAAATCTTTGTAGGTTGCAAAGGCCAAAAACATTCTTATTGCTTTAATCCTTTCCACTGGAGCAAATGTTTCTTCAAAGTCTATTCCTTCAACTTGAGAGTATCCATTGCATACCAACCTTGCTTTGTTTCTTACCACTTTACCATTCTCATTCATCTTGTTTCTGAAAACCCACTTAGTATCAATTACATTTTTATCTGATGGTTTGGGAACAAGATCCTAGGTCTGGTTCTTCTCTATCTGCATCGGTTCTTCTTTCATAGCCTTAACCCAATTCTCATCATTGCAAGCCTCATCCATAGTTTTAGTCAATCTTGGAAATCAGATAGAAATTTACTTGTTCCTCTACAACTTTTCTTCTGGTTAAGATCCCTTTGCTCTTATCTCCTATGATTTGATCTTTAGAATGATTAAGTCTTACATACCTTGGAGTTTTGGTAGCACTTACCAGAGCTTGTTCCTCTTCATCTAAGCTGTCTTCATGTTGCACCACTTCTGAAACATCTGGTTCATCTGATTCATATCCACTTGATTCTGAACACCTTTCCTTATTTTCATCGACTTTGACATTTACACTTTCAATGACCTTATTCAGCCTCTTATTATAGCACCGGTAGGCCTTTCTCTTGGTGGAGTAACCAACGAAGATTCCTTCATCACACCTAGCATCAAACTTGCCTAGATCTTCTTCTCTTTTGATATAACATTTTCTACCAAAAAATTTGAGATATTTCACAGTAGGAACTTTAATTCATAAGGAGTCTTGGAACTGTTACCTTTTACTTGGACTCTATTTAGGATATATACAACAGTGTGAGTTTCCTCTCTCCAATAAGCTTCCAGAAGATTAGCTTCCTTCATCATGGTTCTAGCAGCTTCTTGAACTATACCATTTTTCCTTTCAATAACTCCATTTTGTTGTGGAGTTCTAGGCACAGATAACTATCTCTTTATTCCATGTTATTCACAAAAGAAATTGAATTCATTTGATGTGAACTCTCCTCCTTTATTGGGCCTCAAACATTTGATCTTCAAGTCCATCTCATTTTCAACCATTTCCTTAAATGCCTTGAACTTATCTAGAGCTTCAGTTTTTTCTTTCAAAAAGGTAACCCAAGTCATTCTAGAATAATCATCAATAAGCAACATGAATTACCTGTCTCCTTGCAAACTTCTTACTCTGGTAGGTCCACACAAATCTGTATGCACTAGTTCCAGTAATCCATCAACTGATTGGTCCTTGCTTTTGAAACTTGTTCTTGTTTGTTTCCCAAATTGACATTCTTTGCAAATAGGATTAGCAGGCTTCACAAGCTTGGACAAATCTCTAACAGCCTGTGCAATACTTATCTTCATAATGTTATCAAAATTGATGTGACACAACCTTCTATGCCATAGCCAACTTTGATTAGTCTGAGCCAACAAACAATAATTATCAGTTCCTTTCAAGTGATAGATATTACCTCTAGTCTTCTTACCAGTTGCAATGACTATTCTGAAACTTTCTCTAATCTTGCATCCATTGTCCTTGAAGCTTAGGTCATAACCTTTGTCACACATCTGATCCACACTCAAAAGATTGTAATTTAATCCTTTCATATATAAGACATCTTCATTATCATGCTTGCCATCAAAAGAAATAGATCCTTTTTCCACAAGTCTTACGAGTTGTATCATCTCCAAACCTTACCTGTCCACCATCATATATTTCCAAACTCACAAACTTACTTTTGTCACCAGTCATATGGTGAGATCAGCCACTATCAATAACCCATTCACCCTTGTCCTTAATGACCTGAGAAGCCAAAACACTTTCCACTGGTTTTTCTTCCTTCACACAACTGGTAGGATTAGTAGACACATGATCTTCCTTAATAGCAATAAACAAGCATTCATTTCTAGAAGTACTAGCATTATCTGGTTCACCATTATCTGATACTCCTTCATCATCAAAATCTTCAACATAGTAACATTTCTTTTGGGTCCTAGGCCTGTTCTCATATCTTTTCTATTTCTTTCAATTCTTTCAAGACATCTGGAAGCAAAATGACCTACTTTACCATAGGAAAAACATTTGAAAGGTAATTTTCCTTTAAACTTACCAGATCCTCTTTGGAGTCTATCCACAAAGTTGGCTTCTATTTCATCAAACTCATCATTAGATTCTACCTTGTACTTTTCTAATCTAGAAGTTTTCCCAGAAGTACTGGCTTTAAAGGCAGTCTCAACTTTTGGTAGGACATCTCCAAACTCTCTCATTTCAAAGGCAGTAACCTTACCAAGCAACTGATCTCTCTCAATAGATTTTACTTGCATAATTTCTTCAATTGCAGCTACCTTGTGACTGTAGGACTTTGGCAGTGATCTGAGAATTTTCATTACAACTTCCTTATCACCCAGAGTTCCCACCATACCTTTTATCCCGGTGACAAGTTCATCAACTCTTTGCATAAAGGCTATTATGTTTTCATCTTCATTCATCTTCAAAATTTCATATTTCACTTTTAGACTTTGTAACTTTGCCTCCTTCACAGAATCATCTCCTTCATATAGATTTTTTAGCTTCTCCCATACCTCATTTGCAGTTTCAAGATCCACAACTTTTGTCAGTATTGAGTCAGTTAATGAGCTTAGCAGAGCATCTTTTGCTTTGACATCCATCTCATATTCTTTGATTTCATCTTCTATCGTCAGACTATTTTGAGGCATGGTGTATTTTGTTTCTGCAGCTTTCCATACTTTGTCACCGAGACAAAGAAGATGACTTTTCATTCATGCCTTCCAAAGAGCATAATTCATCCCATCAAAATGTGGCGCTTCCTTCTTGTAAGACATTTTGGATCTTCCTCAAGCTGTTAGACTTTCTTCAGAGGAAATTGGCTTTGATACCAATTGTTGATATGCGTCGGACAACTGAGAGGTGGGGTGAATTAGTTGTCTCAAAAACTCAATCACTTAAACATTAATCACTCATCCACAATTATTATGATTTATCAATGAATGCATGAAATTAGAACCTTAACCATAGATACAACATTAAACACAAGAGACACTAGATTTTATGTGGAAAACCCCAAGGTGGGGAAAAACCACGGAGAGGATTAGCTCTCAAAATATATTGTAATCTTTGAAAAATTGATGCAGAGCTAAAAACACAAAGGATCACAATCAAACTTCTCAGGAGGAGAGGATATATGGGATGGTAGGGAAAATAGGTCTTTTAGGTCCTTGTGGACCAAGCTGCAACACTTGACTTCAAACAAGACATGACTATCCTCTCACTGTCCATTGTTTCAACACAATACAACAACACCATTTTTAGATTCATATGCCTAGGCTCTTTGCCAAACTTTCTAGGGACCCTAGACCTTCTTTGATTGACTGTCCCAAGCTCACAAAACCATCAAAATGTTCAGGAGGTACCTCCTTGTACCACTTCCTTCACACACTAACCCACTTCCTTGTAGCCCTCCTAAAGGGACTATCATGCAATAACTTTTGGTACATACCTCCAAACAAGACCGTTAATGGCTTTTTGAGTACCCATTATCTTGTTCTTCAACATAATAAACATGCAACATAGGTTGCTTTAGAACATATGACTCAAATTGGGACTGCCCTTGCTGTCCTAACCTAATTAGGCCTCTTCCTACTCCACAAGTATATGAAAATTCTAACCCACAATGAAAATTCTTGTTCGAGGGTGATTGGAGGTTTGAACTATGATGGACAAAGGTAGTCTTAGGGTTCTAGCCACCACACATACCATACTTTCTTCAAAAACCAATATCTCTATGCTAGGACTATCCAATGCATGATGATATTAGGCCTCAAAATATATTTTTTTAATTTTTTTAAGGTTTGACATGTGGGAGGATGGGATTCATCTGTTGGAAAAAAAATAATAATGGAATTTTGGTCATGCAACCGAAACGTAGGCGGTCGGAGTGCTAGTTGGTACGTGGCATGACGTCTAAAGTGGAAAGCCCTGCCACGTCGCCACATGCCACTCCACCACCATAACACTCTACTGCATCGCATTAATTTCTTGCCACCCCTTCCAATTCAGTCCTTCACTCCACTTTTATTGCATGTCCCCTCTTCGTGCTTCCATGGCATCCTGTGTAAATTTTGATAGGACCTCCATTTAATGCTCGTAGTGCCTCACACAACTCGCCAACTTTAGAGCCTTTCAATCTACCAAGTTCTCAAAATTTGCTAACTTGTCCACCAGAAGGTGCTCGGTTCAGCGCTCTGCAACTTTCATCCCGCCACCACAACATGCTACGCTCAGACTCCATTGTATGCGATGAAAGGCACTGGTTATCAAACGAGAAATGCAGCTCCAACTCCACCATGCCTCCTTCCGAGTTCGTCAATGCCATGCAAGTGAACGATATATGCATATGTTTACATTATTTTTCGTTAATTGTCCCCAAGGTCTGTGCTAAAGGGTTTAATCGTAGGTGAGGAAGTGTGAAGGCCATGGCGTGCTCATCAACGTTTACGGGTGCAATCCTTTCGATCCAGGTGAGCATGCTCATTAAAGCCTTGCCATTATTCAGTTTTGGTTTCTTTACTCTGTCTTTGCATTTGCTTTTTTGACTTTGTGTTGTTGCATATTTCCTTGTTCATATCAAGCTTTTGTGTTTTTAAATAGTATGGATTTTGTGTTCATCAACACACTAATTATATGGAAATTAATATTCTGTTCAAGCATCAGTGTCTTTAAAATCGAGGTTGTTTTTTATTTCATCATAGAAAAAAATAATATTGTTGGTTGTTTTGGTGCCATAGATAAATCTAGGGTTGTTTTTATTTTCATTATAGTAACAAATAATATTGTTGGTTGTTTCCGTGTCATAGAAAAATTGAGGGTTGTTTTTATTTTCATTACAGTAACAAATAATATTGTTGCTTTTTTCAGTGCCATAGATAAATTTGGGCTTGTTTTTATTTTCATTACAGTAACAAATAATATTGTTGCTTGTTTCCGTGTCATAGTAAAATCTAGGGTTGTTTTATTTTCATTACATTAACAAATACATTTGTTGCTTGTTTCAGTGCCATAGATAAATCTTGGGTTGTTTATTTTTCGGTTAGGTTTTCTCTTTTAATTAGGTTTTTCTTTCATCTTTTTCAAAGGTTATTTCATAGGTTATCAATATTTATTTGTCATAAATATTTGTCTTTGTCTATATCTCATAAACAATATATTACAAATATTATAGCCATAGGTTAGCATTTGTGTTGCCCTAGGATTTATATTGCAAATATTACAGTCATAGTTTAGCATTTCTATTTTCCTAGGGTTTATATTGCAAATATTACAGTCATAGTTTAGCATTTGTGTTTCCCTAGGGTTTATATTGCAAGTATTACAGTCATAATTTAACATTTGTGTTTCCCTATAGTTTATATTGCAAATATTATAGTCATAGTTTAGCATTTGTGTTTCCCTAGGGTTTATATTGTAAATATTACATTCATATTTTATCATAAATGTGTTTCATAGGTTCTTCATTATCATTCAAACATAGATAAATCTAGGGTTTTTTTAATTTCCATTATAGTAACAAATAATATTGTTGCTTGTTTCATTGCCATAGATAAACCTTGGGTTGTTTATTTTTCGGTTAGGTTTTCTCTTTTAATTAGCTTTTTGTTTCATCTTTTTCAAAGGTTATTTCATAGGTTATCACTGTTTATTTGTCATTAATCTTTTTCATTGTCTATATCTCATAAACAAAATATTGCAAATAATACAGTCATAGGTTAGCATTTGTGTTTCCCTAGGGTTTATATTGTAAATATTACATTCATATTTTAGCATTTGTGTTTCATAGGTTTTGCATTATCATTCACTCTAGTTATCTTATTCTCATAGGTTCTGCATTATCATTCATTGTCATTTTCTTCGATGCTAGTCATAAGTTTGGGGGTTTCTCTCTTTAAGTTTTTATTAGGTTTTTGTTTCATCTTTTTAACAAGTTATTTCATAGGTTATCAATGTTTATTTGTCATAATTGTGATTCCCTATGGTTTATATTGCAAATATTACAGTCATAGGTTTGCATTTGTGTTTCCCTAGGGTTTATACTATGAATATTACAGTAATAGTTTACCATTTGTGTTTCCCTTTGGTTTAAATTGTAGATATTATAGTCATAGTTTAGCATTCGTGTTTCCTTAGGGTTTTTATTTGTTGTTAGTTTTAAATTTATCATAACTACAGATGCATCGTTACTTTTTTGATTTGTAATGTTTTATGATCAGATTGCAATTTGTGTTGTATTTATGCTTCTTGTTTCCACCTATGTTCAATTGATAGTTTCTTATTTTTAGTTATTATTTTTTATTGAATTTGCAATCATTCACTCTGGTTATCATATTCTCATAGGTTCTGCATTATCAAACGGTTAGGTTTTCTACGTGAGATTTGTTAAACTCTTACTATTTTCCATTCTTAAGCTTTATAATGTTCTTCATTAAGCCATTATAGTCATAGTTTAGCAGTTGTGTTTCCCTACAATTTATATTGCAATCACTACAATCATAGTTAAATGATTTATATTTCTTTCTTAAGTGCAATAATTTCATTAATACAGTAATGCAAGATAGTTCTTTTAGGTGCCTTAGATAAATTTGGGGGTGTCTTCTTTTTCATAGGTTTTACTTCATCAATATAGTCATGCAACTATTGTATCTTTTTTTGGTGGCTTACATAAATTTTCCATTGGTGTGGTGTAGGAGCACCTTCATAAACTGATGCTTCATAGACTAAATTTTGGGATTTGAGTCAATTTTGAAGATTCAATGTTGTAGTAAGGTCATTTGAGTCATATTTCATTTGATGAAGTCATTAGGAAGGTTAAATGTTCAAGTTTTGTCTTCATTTGCAAAATGGGAAAAGTTATCTTTCAAAAATGTAAAAATGAGGGAAGGTGAAGAGTCATTTGGCTCTTGATTCATTCCTAGGAAGTTAGGAACTGAAAAGACAAATTGTAATGCCTTTAAAAAGGCCTTGTATACCTTTGTGAACTCGGAGGTGATTGAAGATTGAGAATAGAATGTTAAAAGCACTATTTTTTCTATATTCTACTTCAGAAATTTGTTGTCTTCTTGCATTGTACGACACTGTACGGGCATGAGTGCATGTTTAATTGGTTGTAAGTATTAGTGTCCTCAATCACCTTCCATATGAAGTCAGTCTCATGCATTTTGATTGTGTTTTGAGTTAGTTCTTGCAAATTTGAAAAAAATAGTCAAAATCCTCTGTTAGGGTAAACAGTGGCAATGAAATCTTGTGTTTCTCCCGATTTATCTATTGCATGTTACTAATCCTTGGTGGAAATGATAGTAGTAGCATTTTATTTCAAATTCTTGAGGTCTCCGACCAGATAACTAAGGTTGATGTGGGAAAATCAAAGATTTATGACTGCATTTCTGTCATAGTCCAGAAAACAGGATCTTGAGAACAGTCAAGAGGTATAGAACTTAGGTTTTGATAAACTGCCTAGTAAATTGGACCTTTGAGGGTTTTTAGATTATAAGAAGGACCAATTTAACATACTCCAAGTGTTGGTTAAGAGAAATTGATTGTGGAGTTGCTCAAACCAATAAGCCCTGTTTGTATTCAAGCCTATTTAGGCCTATTTAGCACTGTGACAATCTTGATTTGAGAAGTTCATTACAAAGAAACCCATACTGGATTTAGGATATGTTTTAGAATGCTTTAATGGGTACTCAAAACACCCATCACAGTCTTGAGAAGGGTTCTACATGGAAATATATGCATTGACAGTCCCTATAACAGGGCTACTAGAAGTTATGACAGCCAATGAAGAAAAGGTTGCATGCATGAAAAAGATAGCTTGGTGATTGTTTGTTTTGTTTGAGTTAAGGATTTCTTGAGGAGACTGAAGGATATTAGAGACCTCTTGTGAGTCAGAGATGTTGAAACTCAGTTTGGTGCCCTTGTTGTTGTTGAAGACTCCTTGTGAAATTTTTGGATCCTAATGGATTGAAACCCATGTTTATAAACTTTGCCTATATAAAGTTGATTAGTTCTTTTCCTCTGCATCATGGTGCCATAGATTAATTTGGGGGTGTTCTCCTTTGCATAGGTTGTGCTTCATCAATTCAGTCCTCAAACTAATCTACCTTTCTTAGGTTCCATTGAATCATTTGCCACAGTGGTATGTCGGTCCTCCACAAGTTAGGGAAAAACTCTTCCATAAAAAAGCACTATGAGATCAAACACAAATCAGATATTAAATGCACATTTAGTCGTATATATTTGTCAACAAAACAAGCCAAGGCTGGCAGCCAAACAAGTGTAAGTGTTTTCAAATTGTATCTGACATAGGGGAGAGAAGCTAGAATGTGTGCACCCAATTTTTGACGGTCCACGTTCAATGCCATGTGGACCAATAAAACAATTGCAACTTATTTAGATAAATAAATTAATAATAAACAATATAAAATCCAACTTGGAAATGAAACAACCATATCATAAAAGTTTGTACCCTTCCCCATAAACATTCAAACCCAACTGTCACACCAATCCAGCCTTCACTTACAGATTATTCACAACTACACAACAAAATAGAGGTGCCACGTCAACATAGTTCTAACCCATGTGTCCGATCTTTGACCAAAATGCTAACCCATTACAACCATGTTACCCACCATAGCATAACCTAAACAATTCATAGATGCATCCACCTATCTCATCAAACATGAGACCTACAACACGTATCAGGAGGAGTCTCTCCCATCTCGCCAAGTAGGGTGCACACGTACTAGCTCCTTCCTCTGAAAACCCACTTGCATCCAAAAATACAAGCTACAAGGCCGCCATTATTCATATAAAAATTTATGGAAATAAATGCAAACAATACACCAAACCAATCAACTCAAGAATTAATGGCCCAAATGAATCAAAACTACAATTCATATCACCCAGAATTCAAATTCCAAACAAGATAGGGATTTAATTCACCACACCAAATAAGCATCAATTAGATTGAAATAATTCCCAATTCAAATAGCCCTTGAGGTGTTTTCTTCACATTGATGCCAGAATGTGTTGGCTTAAGGTCTCTGCAACTTCAATCCCACCACCACTACATGTTACACAGACTCTGGTGTCCCTTCCAGCTTCTTTATATATATGCATATGCATATGTATAAACACATACATAGACAAATACATATGTATAGACACATACATAGAGAAATACATATACATATGTATCTACATATGTATATACATATACATATACATATACATATACATATACATATACTACTTCCACAACATCCCATGTAAACTTTGAGCCAACCTGCATTCAATGCTCCTAGTGCCTCGCACATCTTGCCAACTTTAGAGCCTTTCAATCTACCATCTTCTCAAATTTTCTTCATATTGATGCTAGAATGTGTTTGGGGCTGTTCTCTTATGCATAGGTTCTACTTCATCAATTCAGTCCTTCAACTATTGTATTGTTTTTAGGTGCCATTGATTAATTTGGGGGGTGTTAGCTTTTTTATAGGTTCTGCTATATCAATTTAGTCACGCAAGTATTGTAGCTTTCTTAGGTGACATTGATTAATTTGGGGGTGTTCTCTTTTGCATAGATTCATTATCATCAATCAAGTCCTGCAACTATTGTATGCTTTTTAGGTGCCATTGGTTGATTTGGTGGTGTTATCTTTTATTATAGATTTTACTACATCAATTCCGTCATGCAAGTATTGTAGCTTTCCTAGGTACCATTGATTAATTTTGGGGTGTTCTCTTTTGCATAGGTTCATTATCATCAAACAAGTCTTGCAACTATTGTATGCATTTTAGGTGCCATTGATTGATTTGGGGGTGTTATCTTTTTTTATAGGTTCTGCTACATCAATTCAGTCATGCAAGTATTGTAGCTTTCTTAGGTGCCATTGATTAATTTGGGGGTGTTGTCTTTTGCATAGGTTCATTATCATCAATCAAGTCCTGCAATTATGTATGCTTCTTAGGTGCCATTGATTGATTTGGGGGTGTTATCTTTTTTATAGGTTCTGCTACATCAATTAACTCATGCAACTATTCTAGCTTTCTTAGGTGCCATTGATTAATTTGGGGGTGTTGTCTTTTGCGTAGGTTCATTATCATCAATCAAGTCCTGTATCTATTGTATGCTTTTTAGGTGCCATGATTGATTTGGGGGTGTTATCTTTTTTATAGGTTCTGCTACATAAATTCACTCATGCAACTATTATAGCTTTCTTAGGTGCCCATTGATTAAATCAGGGGTGTTCTCTTTTTCATAGCTTAGCCTTCTTCAATTCAATCCTCTTGATGGACAAAATTGTGAATCGGGACTTGGGATCAAATTGCTATAAAAGGTTTTCATTAACTTCCTCAGTTTGTTCCTAAAATGTCAATCTGGGGATCGTAGACTTGTGAAAGGTATTGTGGCTATCTGCTAAAGGGATGAAGATAGCAAACTGATCAGGGATGAAATGCAGCTAGAGAATAAACCTACAACAAATCAAAACAACTCTGGCAGCAGGAACTGTCACTACCTGGCGACAAGAACAACAACAACAGTAATAATTCATGGAAATTAAACTTAACTTCAAAAAAAACTAATTTGGAAATCATAAAGTAATATAAAGAATTAACATCTAATCTAGAAAATAATCTCACAATTCATAATCAATTTACAATCAATAAAAAACAAACCACACTTGCAGATAATACAAAAATAATAGAAATAACACATTGCTAAATAAGTAAAAATCACCAGACGTACCAAGAAGTGGGCCCTGCCTCCTTAGTCCGCTGGATGATGAAACACAAGCTTTTCTACATGGAGCTGATCATACAAACATTAATTTTACTTATCAGAAAATAATTTGTCAACGATATAGAAGTTTGGTACAGATATATGCGTATATTGATCTCCTTTGGGAGGATATTACATACGTATTTATAGTCCATGGCTACAACAACTAATATCTAAAATAATGTAAAACAAATTAACTTATTTTGGCTTGTGGCCAACAAAATAATGGCCCACATAATAGCTGAGAATAGGAAACATAAAAATTGGCGGGTTCCCTTCACCACGGGATTCCTTCCACTACAAGCATATCTCCATCACAAGAATGATGCATGTGGATCATTGGTCTATGCTGTTATAACAGTAAATAGGTGGTATTATGATTGTTGGTTTATGATGTTATAACAATGACCAGCTAGCAATCTCCATTCAAACATTCGTGTAATTATTTAGCTCTAGTATACAGTCAGTATCAATGCCACTTTGGAGGCTGATGTCACAATTTGGAAGGATGACAGAGATAAGTTGCTGATCCAAAAAGTAATAGACAATGATTCCCAACCAAAAAGTGATAGGAAGATCTGCAGCTCACAATTAACATGTTGCATAAATACAAGCATATTTATTCACATATTTTATCTAATAACTAAATTAAATATTACTTATATATATTAAATCGTATGCAACATAAAATGGGAAATGGTATAGAAATGGAATGGAAATGGAATGTGGGGATGGTATGAAAGCGTATGAAATAGGATTAAACATGGTAGAAAATGGAACATAATTTACTCTCATCACCTCTAACTATTGTATCTTTTTTAGGTGCCATTATTAATTTGGGGATGTTCTCTTTTTTAGAGGTTCTACTACATCAATTAAGTCATGCAACTATTGTATTGTTTTTAGGTGCCATTGATTGATCTTTGAGGGTGTTATCTTTTTTATAGGTTCTTCTACATCAATTAACCCATGCAACTATTCTAGCTTTCTTAGGTGCCATTGATTCCTGCTTTCTTTTTTATAGGTTCTGCTTCATCAATTCATTCCTACAAGTATTGTTTGTTCGTCAAGAAATAGATCTTGATATATGTCTATCTATTCAAGACATACATGATCTACCATGGATGTTTTAATCCATGGACATCATGTATATCCTGGAAAAATAAGACTTCTATTCATGTGTTCATCATTGCACATTGATTTTAATATTTGTATGGTTGGAAGTTAAAAGTGTTTTTGATGAAGTATAAATTGGCCACCCTTTCACTCCACTGCCTCACATTAATCTTTCACTGCCCCTGCCAATTCTTCTGTACAGTCATCTTTAATTACTGAATTGAACAATTACTAAAATCCATTCATCCATGTTACAACCCTAGATTTATCTATGGCACCGAAACAACCAACAATATTATTTGTTATTGTAATGAAAATAAAAACAACCCCAAATTTATAAATACATGCATACATTGGTTACTTGCATTGTTATGCTTACATTGGACAAACAAACATTATTTATATGTCTGAATAAATATTAACAACAAAATAAATATGTATAAACATATATATACATATTCATATATATGTATATGAATATATATGTGTATACATATTTACATGATTGAATAGATGAATCAAAACCTATGAAAAAGAGAACACCCCCAAATTAATCAATGGCACCTAAAAAAGATACAATAGTTGCAGGACTGAATTGAAGAACAACGAAATAGATATATGTACATATATGTATATGTATACTTATATGTGTATACATATACATATATGTATATGTATAATTCTATGTATACATATATGCATATGTGTATGTCTATGTGTATGTATATACATATACATATACATATACTTACATATGTATAAGTCTGAATATATGAATATATATATATATATATACATATACATATACATATACTTACATATGTATAAGTGTATGTATATGAATATGTATATACCACATGCATAAACATATACATATATGTTTATGTAACAATAAAAAGAAATTGGAAGGGACACTGGAGTCCAAGTATAGCATGTTGTTGTGGTAGGATGGAAGTTGTAGAGACCTGAACCAAGCACCTTATGGTGGACAAGTTAGGAAAATTCAAGAAGATGGTAGATTGAAAGGCTCTAAAGTTAGCAAGTTGTGTGAGGCATTGCGAGCATTGAATGGAGGTTGGCTCGAAGTTAATGCGGGATGCCGTGGAAGCATGAAGAGGGGACGTGCAGTAAATGTGGAGTGAAGGAATGAATTGGAAGGGGCGGTGAGACATTAATGCGATGCTATGGAGTGTTATGGTGGCAGAGTTATTTGCGGCGACATGGCAGGGCTTTCCACTTTGCACGTCGTGCCATGCACCAACTGGCAGTTTGACCGCCTATGTTTCGATAGCATGGCCAAAATTCCATTTTTCTCCTGACTAATAAATCTCGTCCTCCTATGTGTCAAATACCCCAAAAATATAAACTAAAAATGAGAATCTGTCGAGACTCTATCAATTGAACATAGGTGGAAACAAGAAGCATAAATACAACAAATATTGCAATTTGATAAGAAAACATTGCAAATCAAAACAATAATGCTGCATCTGTAGTTATCATAAATTTAAAATTGTGACTGTAATATTTGTAATATAAACTGTAGGGAAACACAAATGCTAACCTATGACTGTAATATTTGCAATATAAACCCTAGGGAAACACATTTTTGACAAGTAAACAATGAAAAATATTTATGACAAATAAACAGTGATAACTTATGAAATTACCTATGAAAACCTAACTAAATGATAATGTAGAACCTATGAGAATAAGATAACCAGAGTGAATGATAATGCAAAATTGTAAATTGAACATTGGTGGAACAAGAAGCATTTATACAAGTATTGCAATCTGATTAGAAAATATTGCAAATCAAAACAATAACACTACATCTGTAGTTATCATAAATATCAAACCATCAACAAGAAGGGTGCATTTGTAGATATGAAAACTTAAAAACTGTCCAAAACATTAAGTGCATATGAAATCCAAAAAGGCTACATCTAGTTGCTGTGATAGAGAAATGGTGGTTGGCTGCTCGGGGTGCCATTGGCCATGTTCTTGTCCCTCTCCAATTGATGAGGAGTGCTGCTTATATGATTGGGAGTTGGACTGGAAAACTGGGTGCAAGTGACATGTGTTGGGGGCGGTGGTGTAGACATCTGTACATCACAAGTGGTAGTCTAATTTGAATATTGAGTGCACCTAAAGTTAGATTGGGAGATGGTTGAATAATTCATTACTGTGGAGAATTGAGGGATATTGATGTTGAGAATATTACAGGATACTCCATTACTTTGAGATAAGGGATTAGCAGGGGCCCCTAACCGCCTTTCTCTTTGTAAATCCCTCTGTGCCTCCTCAATCTCTTTTTCCTTTCGGTCTTGTTCCTTCTAAAGAATCTCTAGCACCTTTTTGGCATCTCTATCCTTCTTCTGTTGTATTTTCTACTGCTTTTTTTCTTTATGTTGTATCTCCCTCTCTATTTTGGCTTGCCCCTTCAACTCCTTTGCCACTTTATTTGCTTCCTTTTTTTCCTCATTCTCTTGTTTCTTTCAAACTTTTAGCTCCTCAACCTCTTTCTTCCTTTGCTCTTGATCCATTAACAACTTCATGTAGTCATTTGTTGTCAATAGTTGAGACTGTCTACTCAACCGAACTGCACCACCTTTTGATTTTTTTATGGACAGTGTGCACAAGCAGCTTGAGGAATTTGTTGATGTGCAAAACTATTTCTGTTTGAGGTGTAGGGGCACCTAGTCAAACTGTGTAAATAGGGGCAAATGTCAGTTTTAGGCATTTTGGAGTCTTTTGTGGAGTAATAAGGTCTATTTAGACCATTTTGCAATATAAATAATCTCATGAGGTCAGTTTGATGACATTTTTGTTTGTTTGGTTGCAAAAGTGGCTTTGCACCTTCATATTTTGGCATAATTGGGAAGTTGAAGAGTCATTTGTTTCAAAAAGAGGTCATGAACATTGTTTGGGATGGAATAAGTATAAATATGTCTCCAAGGCTTTGAGACAGACTATTGAAGGTGGATGATGATTAAAACAATACACAAATACCCTATTTTCTGATCACTTTCTGTGTTTTTCTACTGTTCCTGCGACTGTATGGTCACGTACAGCCCAATCATGTTATGCAATTCATTTGAATGGATGATACTCTAAGTTTACTTTCATTTGTAGGTGATTCGGTGTGATTTAATCATAATAGAAGGATTATATTGGTGTTTGATTTAAAACAGTTGGTAAGACTAGGGTTTAGGGTTTTGTACAAACAAAATGGATTTGTGAGCCATTCCACTGGTGAAATCCTTTGAAACCTAGAGGAATGGAAGTGTTCAATGTAATTTCAATGATTTTGGTGGTTTTGGGAGTAGGGTATGAATTTGGAATGTAGTTTGACCAAACCCTAGCCTGATTTTCCTATGTATTAGGCTTTATAAGGTTTTAGACTTGAATTCTTGAAACTTAGTGAACTTGTGATGGATTCTGATGGTGAAACCTACATAACTAGACCATATGTGATGTGTTAAAAGCCCTCAAGTAGAGTTTGGAAGTTTGGAGGTTGAAATTCACACACTTGCTTTGGAAAAGTGGCCTAATTAGGCCTAGGTGCAACAACATCAGTGAATTAATGAGAGAGGTTTGGTTTGAAACAACAATATCCAAGTTATTGATATGTTAAATAAAAGCATAAAGGGTACTTAGAAAGATAATTGATTTGTGGGTCAAAGGCCTTATTCAAAAGATATGTTGAAAAAACCTACTTAGGAGTACTACAAGGCATAAGGGAGGTTAGTGAAGGATATCAATAACTCTAGGGTCTTGAAACTTGCAAATTGGTTCTTTGGAGAGTTGAAGACCTTATTACCTTGCTCTGCATCATAGTGGTATCAGAGCTTAGGTTCTGATTGAAAAAGTGAAAAGAGGTTGAAGTTTGAAGAAGCAAGATGCCTCCTAAGAGCAATCCAACGACCAGAGAGGTTAGAGAATTGAAAGAGCAACATGCTAAGGAAATGAGAAGGGTAAAGGAATCCCAAGAGGCTGTCCTAGCTAGACTTGCAAAATTATAATCTAACCAAAGGAGAGGTATGGTCGGTGGAGACCAAAGTGACCAAGAGGAAGATGAAGTGGGTGAGAATGAGAAGCCTCAAAGTGGAGTCCAAGATGAGGAAGAAGGATTGGACCCTGATGATCTGAAATTGGTGAATATGTTGAAGGATGTGAAGGGGGATCCTCCTAAGGTGAACATAGAATTACCCATGTATGGTGGGAAGATAGATAGTGAAGAAGTGTTGGGTTGGATAGATGCTCTTGACAATTACTTTGAATATGAGGAGGTGGCAGATGTTAAGAAGGTAAAGTTTGCCAAGACAAAGTTGAAAGGCCCTACCCTAACATGGTGGAACTATGTGTAAGAGGAGAGAGTAAAGAAGGGCAAAGCAAAGATAAGTTCATGGGATAGGATGATAACTAAGGTGAAAGGACAATTTCTGCCTGCTGACTATGCAATTCAGACCTTTAGAAAGCTGCAAAATCTCAAACAAAGAGAGTTGGATGTCATGACATATACTGAGGAGTTCCATAAGCTAAGTATTAGAGTGGGACATAATGAAGATGAAGTAAAAAAGGTGGCAAGATATCTAAATGGCCTAAGATTCAACATCCAAGATGATATCAGTCTCAAACCTCCTAAAACAGTTGAAGAATGTTTCCAAATGGCAGTCAAGGCAGAGGAAAGAATAAAAAGAAGGAAAGAACAACAAGGTAGAGGTAGAGGAAAGAATTTCAGAGGTAGAGGCAACTTTGGAGGAAGAGGAAAGTCCACAAAATGGCAAGGAGAAACAAGCAACCATCAAGAAAAAGGGGCAGATTAAAGAGGTGGTTTCAGGGGTAGAAGACCAAATGGTAGAGGTAGATTTGGAGGGAAAGGAAGAGGGTCAAAGACCTTCTCAGGTAGATGCTATCATTGTAACCAATTTGGCCATCAAGTATGGAAGTGCTCGGAGAAACATGCTTCTACATTACAAGGTAGTGAAAGGAGAACACAATTGGTGAAAGAAGAAGACAAAGAGAGTTTCAACTTACCATCTCAACATGTTTCTCCTGAGGTAGGTGAGTCATTAATGATAATAAGAACACTCATTAATGTGCCAACAATCAAAGAACCTCCACAAAGGAAGTCTTTATTTAGAACCACTTGCAAGTCACATGGAAAGGTACGCAAAGTAGTTATTGATTTAGGTTCTACTGATAAATTGGTTTCCTTAGAAATGGTAGAAAAATTGAATATGAAGAGAATTCCTCATCCCACACCATATAAAGTGTCATGGTTAAACAAAGGTCAACAAGTCTTGGTAAATGAGCAGACATGGGTAGAGTTTAATATTGGGGGTTATAGAGACAAAATCCTTTGTGACATCATTCCCATGGATGTTTGTCACTTGCTACTAGGAAGACCCTGATAGTATGATATAAAGGCCAAGCATGATGGTCAGGAAAAATATTATGTTATAGATAAAGATGGAGCTTCATTCACATTGACACCCCTACAAGATGAAGAGTTTGAAAAATAGGTTGGATCTAGTGTTATGGTAGTGGGAGAGAAATAATTTTTGAAAACAATGAAGGAAGAAGGTGGATAGGGATTTGCCTTGATAATCAGACCTAAATCTAAATCTTTTTTGGCAACAAAGAAGGTAGAGGATATAGATAGTGAAGTTCAGGATTTGTTGAACAAATACAAGGACATTGCAGCAGATGAATTGCCAAGCTCTTTTCCTCCCATGAGAAATGTCAACCATCATATAGACCTAATCCCTAGTGCCAATTTGCCAAATAAGGTTGCATACAAGATGACCCCTAAACAAAATGAAGAAATAAGAAGGTAGGTCCAAGAATTGTTAGATAAAGGCCTAATAAGGGAAAGTTTGAGCCCTTGCACTGTCCCTACTATTTTAGCACCTAAAAAGAATGGGGATTGGAGAATGTGTACTAACTCAAGGGAAATAAACAAAATCACCATCAGATATAGGTTTCCAATACCTAGAATGGAGGATCTAATGGACTGTTTGGGAGGTGCATGCTATTTTTCAAAGATTGACTTAAAAAGTGGCTATCATCAGATTAGGATAAGGGAAGAAGATAAATGGAAAATGACATTTAAAACTAATGAAGGTCTATATGAGTGGATGGTAATGCCCTTTGGACTATCAAATGCTTTGAGTACATTTATGAGGCTAATGAATGAGGTTTTGAAGCCTTTCATTGGGAAATTTGTTGTTGTGTATTTGGATGACATACTTGTTTTAGTAAGACTAAAGAAGAGCACTTGCAACATCTTGACATGGTTTTGTAGAAGTTGAATGAAGAGAAGTTGATGATAAACCTCAAAAAGTGTGATTTCATGAAAGATGAGCTAGTGTATCTTGGTTTTGTGATCTCCAAGGGTTCATTGAAGATGGATCCCACCAAAGTTGAGGCCATACTCAGTTGGCCAACTCCAAAATTAGTAGGAGAGGTAAAAAGATTCCATGGACTTGCTACTTTCTATAGGAAATTTATCAAGAATTTCAGTCATATCTGCTCACCCATCATTGACACCATTAAGGGAGATAAAAGGAAAAGATTTCAGTCGACCGATGAGGCAGAAATAAGTTTTCAATACCTAAAAAGTAGAGTGTCTCAACAACCTATCCTTGCCTTACCTGATTTCAACAAGGTTTTTACCATAGAGTTGTTGATAACTGAGAAGGGGGGGGGTGAATCAGTTATCCTAATTATTTCCCTTATTGAACTTTCCTTTTAATTGAAGCAGCATAAAATCAAACACAAGACATTATCCATGAAATAAGAAACACATGACACAGTATTTTGACGTGGAAACCCTGTTAAGGGAGAAAACCACGAGGTGATTAACCCAAGAATTATTCTCTGTTAGAAGAATAGGAAATTACAAAAATGGCACTTGCCAATTAGGGCTCACTGCCCGAGCACACTGCTCACAAGAGGCCCACTGCCTACAAGAAGACACACTGTCTACAAAGTGATGAGAATCACAGTCTTGAACTGATTGGAAGCATCTGCATATGCTGGAGTTCAGTTCCGGTTAGGCTCAGTACACTGATCTGCTGCACTTCATCTTTCCTCTGTTCTTTATTCTGCTATCTTTCACATACCGGATCCTTTTTGCTACCTCTGCTCTTTCTCTGGACTTATTCGCATATCTCTCTATATCACATCACACTTCACAACTAAATCCATCCTCTATAAATATCCGCACAAGTAATTTCATCACCTTTCTAGTCGGCATCCGGAACAGTCTAGTTTCTTATAAACTCTCATTCTGTCGGCTGAATCCTTCCTCACCAAGCAATGTGGATCAAGCATATACTTGTAGATATCATTAATCATGTCGGCCAAACATGATTCATGCCTTCCCAACCTCTGTCATCAACAGTAACCCATCCGGAAAGCAGTCTGATACTCTGCCAGTCAGTTCTTCCTCTGTTTTCACTGTCTCTCAGGAATCCGGTACTCAACCATTCATATCTTTTTCCTTGTCCATCACCGGAGGCTAAATCCTTGGAATATACCACTCAAGGTAGTCCTCTTGACTTCCCCAAATCCGCACTGCACCAAGACACTTCCACTGAGAGGTCCGGACCAATCTGTCGGACCTTGCCACATGCTCTGTTCTTCTTCACCGGACCACAACATTCTTTATTCTGACTTCCGGTAGAGACACATCATGACTTGCGGATATGTGGGATGACCTTTGTTGCCATCAATGACAACAACCATGAATCCATATAGTGTCTCTTGCCAACAATCTCCCCCTTTGGCATTGATGGCAACACTTAGTGAAAAATGACTAAGTGTTTTCACTATGCTCCCCCTTTGCTGATGCTCTGTCTTTATATACAATTTCCAGAACTCCCCCTTAGTTGGATCCCTCATTTTTCACTGCTCCTCACTCCCCCTTTGACATCAATGGCAAAGGGTAGGGTCCGCATATCAAAATTTTCAAAAATTTCTTATACTTAGCCGCATATTTACATACTCACATATATTGAAGAATGTCTGCAAAGGATGTCTGTAATTGAATCATTTCGGTAGCCCAACTTTGCTTCATTCTGTCCAAAATTGAAATGTGACCACTTAACAAAAATGCAAACGCTTCTGCCCGCTTGAGATCTGTCGGATCTTTTGTTTGGGCGGTGGTCCTAGCATCACTGATGGCCTCATGCATGGTTTCCAACTTAGGGATTATAATCCTTCTAAGTTCTCCCATCCGGTTGGTGATGTTCTTCCTTTCCTTCTCAAGATTCTTTATTTCGTTCAAGACTGCAATAGTCTGACATTCTTGATTTATTATAGAGGAAGAGAGAGGATCAAAACTTTGAGATAAGCTTTGTAGCTTATCCTGTTCCTCTTTTATTTTCTTGTCAAATGCTGCTGTTGCCTTTGACCAGGATATACAAAATTTATAGATATCACCGCCATCCTTAAGAGCATTCTCTAAGCTCCTTATTCCAATGCTTACAATCTTCCTATCCTTAGAGATTAATTCTAATATTTCTGAAAATCTCTTATCCAAAAATTCCTTCCGGACCTTTTCTTCAGCTGATTTTTCTAAAGAATCAAAATGTGTATCAACACTGCTGACTAAGGTTTTTAGATTACCGGAAGTGGAGGCTGTCGGATCTATCTGGATTGATGGCATGATCTTTACAAGTATTCCGGAAGCAGCCTCTATCAACTCACAGTCTTCCATATGAGACTTCAGGAGCTTTTCATTTGCCTTGGCATTTGCAAATGAAGCTATCTTCATTGTTTGTACCGGAGAGAGAGAGTCAAAATCAAATGGGCCTTTTAGAAGCTCCGGTTCATCAATCTCTAAAGTTTCTTTACTCAAAAATTGTTGAACAGTTTGTGCAGTGTCTCTTGCCGGAGACAGATGTTTCTTTTCTTCTGCAGTCTTAGAACTGTCAACCTCTTTGTCTTTCACCACTGCTTCCTTCTCCTGTAATTGCTCTTCTTCTTTGGATCCGGAGACTGTAGGGGAAACCGGAGGAGAGATGCTAACTTGTTCATGGGCCACTTCTTCTGGAGCAGAGGGTCCCAAGTCCTCACTTGTCTGTTCAGGGCTCACTTCTTCCGGAACAGAAGATTCCAGATCAGCAGCTGTTTCTGCACCTAAGTCCTCTACAACAGGAAGATTGAACCTTTTGAAGGCCTTCCGGAGGATCTCTTCTGTTTCTTGGGCCACTTTGTCAGTCTCACCAAGCATGAGTTGATTCATCCTGGCTTTGCTTCTGAACTCATCTTTGCAGTCCTTGAAGATACTGTTCATTGTCTTGGGATCAATTTGAGGATATAGCTGAATAGCTATCTGCTCCCGGATCTCAAGATCTTTGGCATGAGCATTATTCTTTCTTACTTCCATTTCCTTCTCTAGGCTTTTAGGAATGAGAGATATGATCTCAATGAAAGCCTTATTGTATATGTTCAGATATTTAACTGTGGCTTCCTGCAGAGTCTTTTGGTCTGCCTCACTGAAGTCATCATAGGATTCAGTCATTGGTTGAAGGTTTCCATCCACCGTGACCGACTTGATTATGCTCTCTAGTGACAGAGTGGGCTTTTCAACAGTTACCTCTGCCATTTCCTCCTTGTCTTGGCCTGTGGAGGGCTTACCGGATCCTTTCTTTTTCTGTTTCTTTACTTCTCTTACTCCCTCATCTGATTCTGTTTCCTCTTCATCCTTTTGGCTTCCATAAGCCCTTGTGGCTTTTGCCTTTGATCTCTTACCGGATGCCTGGACTTCCGGTTTTGAACTTTTGGTTGAGGGAGGTGCAGATCTCTTTGTTGATCTGGTCCGGGTGGGAGCTCCAACCGGAGCACTTTCTTTGCTTTTCTCTTCTTCCTCGGCCTTCCTCCTCTTTTCCCGGCTGGCATCAAGTGCCTCCTTTGAGATACCTAGGCCTTGAGCAATGTGCTCTACTTCTTTTCTTACCTTTCTTTTAATCTCAGGTTCCCTGAGTTCTACATGTATTTTTACACTCAGCTCCTCAAAGGTTCCAAACCTTTCTGCCTTAGGATCTTTGGGCTGACTTAGCATGTGTTGAACATGCAGCTCCACTATCTGTTCATCAACTTCATACCCCATGGGCATGATCCAGACAGTCCTTGGCTCCACTGCCTCCATTAGGCACTGATCAGTGTCAACCATAAAGCACACTGAGTCCTTGTATTTCTCAATGAGAGATTGAGGAATTCTCTCTCTTGCTTGCATCATGCTCTGAAAGTTTTTGAAGTATCCCCATAGAGCTGAATTTCTCGCTTTTGCATCCCCAAGTCCATGCAAGTAGTCTCTTATCTGGACTGCAACAGGTTTGTCATTCTGCCATACCCATCCACTTGTTCCGGGTAGCTCATTCATGAAATAGAAGAATAGACATACAATAAGAGTACCATATTTAAAGGAATTCTTCTTATCCTTCTTGATTTTCTGTATGTTTTCCATTAATTGGCTTAGTAGTAGTTCGCAGAGATCATATTCTGCATTCTTTCTTAACATTTCATAAGCAGTGTATATTGCAGTTCCGGATACAGAATTCTCCCTGCTGGAGTGGTAGATCTTGTATCCTATTATCATTGATGCATATTTGATATCCGGATCGGAGATGTCTTCAATGGTCATTGCCCTTTTGTCAAATTTTGATCCGGTGGCCTCAGTTACAATGTTGTTCTTGACAGATTTGAGGATAGGTACTCCTCCGGAGGAGTATAGGCCAGTTACTGCTCTAATTGCCTCTTTTGTGATCTTGCAGGGTCTATCTAGCCATAGAAAGTTGTCATGCATCCTGCTCAGTACATACCGGACCCATTCATCCTCTTCAAAACAGGGGAAATGAATAAATTGCTCAAATTGTTTCTTCTGAATATCCTTATACTCTGGTTTAAGCTCAAAAGCATTGTCAATCAGCTGCTTGTGATAGAGGTCTCTTAATTTGAATTCCCCAAATTCCTCAATGTTTGCATGTATGTAAACCCTAATGTCTTCGGTGTGTAAAACTCCGTGAGGAACACTAGAGAAGGCTCCTAGTGGGTCAACCTCCAATGATTTGTAGGGATGTTTCTTGAATGAGGGGCGAGGTCTATCGGAGATCTTAACTATGTTTGGAGTAGCCATTCTTCAAAGATTTGCAGTGAGGTAATGAAAAACGGAGAATACCTTATGCGCCTTCGGTTTGCACGGAGTGGTTGGATTGATTTCTTTATCCAATAGCTTCGGCAGGAGATCCTTGGTGTGCTTGAAGAACCTTGTTGCAGAGCTCCACTTTTCGCTTCTTCTCGAGTGCAGAATGAGCAAATGACCTTTGAGAAATCCCTTAAATTGCTCCGCGAACCCTAATACCTGTCTGCAATAAATGCTTCACCTACATCATTCCGGTTTGCCTTGTCTGGATAGCTTGGAGTATCCGGATTAGTCCTGATCTGTGGATATCATCCGGATCTTTCAATCATGAATAAATCGAGGTAGCATATTACAAGATCATCTCAAACATTCTGTCCAATCCGCAGAACAAGATAGTGCATTTCCGGATCTTTCCGGACCTTTTTGTAATCCTTTATCATACCGGAGCATCTCCCTGAACAGGTCTTATTTGATCGATCATAGCTTCTTCATAACTTCATGCGGACCTCTGAAAACTTGACTGAAGTATCTCAAGATTCATATCTACAAACCCTTTGATCCGCATCTTGTGCCACATCTGGCACCACTTGTTTGGCTGGGGGAACAAGATTTTCTTTGAGTCTCCCCCTGAGCCAGAGCTCACTTTTAATTTCCAGAAGAAATATCAGCACCAGAGTCTGGTGCGGATCCAACCTCTACATTCTCTGAACTTTTCTTCACCCAAATCTTGCTCATCTGATTCCTAACCTCATCCGCATTCATCTTTTGTTTACCCTTGTCTTGATTCTGATTATACACCGGACCTCTTTTGTCCTGATTCTTGTTTCTGCAGATTTTAGCATTATGACCGGACCTATTGCAGATTTGGCAAATAACATTTCTTTGCATATTTGACTGATATCCTCTTGATCTGCATTGATTTGCCATATGACCTATTCTATTGCATGTGAAGCATCTACCTTTGAATGATTTGTTTACTTGCATAATTCTGCATTCATGGGATTTGTGTCCATACCTTTTGCAGTTGAAGCACTGTCCGGAGAAGGATGAATTATTCTGATTCATTCTCATTCTGCACTGATTAGCTTTGTGACCAAAGTGGTTGCAGTTGTGGCAGTATCCATTGAAGGATGGATATCTTTGAGCATTTGGCTGTCTTACCGGAGGTCTTCTGGGCCTGCTCCTTGGATTTTCTGATCCAAGATTCTTCTGACCGGATCCGGAGCTTTCTCCTTTCTCATATCCCAAGCCATACTTGTCATCTGTCCTCTTTTGACTTCCAAGAAGAACTTCAAGTTGAGCAGAACTTATCTTGAATTTCTCTTTATATTCATTTGCTGTTTGAAGGTCTCTTTTGAGAGAGGCAATTTGATCCTCAAGTTTTCCTTCATTATCTTTGGCATCTTCAAGATCAGATTGAAGGTGTCTGATAATCCTGTCCATCTGGTGGCATTCTTCTGATTTTTCTTTAAGAGATTGTCTTAGATTGTCTTCAGCCTTTCTTTTTTCTTCAATCTCTTGAGTAAACTTTATAGTTCCTGATTCCATTTCATGTCTTAACATAATGACTTCTTTTGATAACTTTTCACATAACTTGGTTTGCTCAGTCAATTCCTCATTTGTATTGCTTTCTTCACTTTGTCTTGCCAACTGTTGAAGCAGCTCCTTTCTCTTTTTCATAGAGAGACTTAATTTGTCTTTTAATTCTCTCATGAATTCATCAGCCTGTTTGAGTCTTTCCTTTAATTCACTGACTTCAGAATTTGACTGTTCAAGATCCTCAAGGGCAGTCTTGAGTTGCTCCCTTAAACCATATGCATCCATTTGAAATCCCAGATCTTCCTCAAGCTGTTAGGCTCTATTAGGAGGAACTTAGCTCTGATACCAATTGTTGATAACTGAGAAGGGGGGGGTGAATCAGTTATCCTAATTATTTCCCTTATTGAACTTTCCTTTTAATTGAAGCAGCATAAAATCAAACACAAGACATTATCCATGAAATAAGAAACACATGACACAGTATTTTGACGTGGAAACCCTGTTAAGGGAGAAAACCACGGGGTGATTAACCCAAGAATTATTCTCTGTTAGAAGAATAGGAAATTACAAAAATGGCACTTGCCAATTAGGGCTCACTACCCGAGCACACTGCTCACAAGAGGCCCACTGCCTACAAGAAGACACACTGTCTACAAAGTGATGAGAATCACAGTCTTGAACTGATTGGAAGCATCTGCATATGCTGGAGTTCAGTTCCGGTTAGGCTCAGTACACTGATCTGCTGCACTTCATCTTTCCTCTGTTCTTTATTCTGCTATCTTTCACATACCGGATCCTTTTTGCTACCTCTGCTCTTTCTCTGGACTTATTCGCATATCTCTCTATATCACATCACACTTCACAACTAAATCCATCCTCTATAAATATCCGCACAAGTAATTTCATCACCTTTCTAGTCGGCATCCGGAACAGTCTAGTTTCTTATAAACTCTCATTCTGTCGGCTGAATCCTTCCTCACCAAGCAATGTGGATCAAGCATATACTTGTAGATATCATTAATCATGTCGGCCAAACATGATTCATGCCTTCCCAACCTCTGTCATCAATAGTAACCCATCCGGAAAGCAGTCTGATACTCTGCCAGTCAGTTCTTCCTCTGTTTTCACTGTCTCTCAGGAATCCGGTACTCAACCATTCATATCTTTTTCCTTGTCCATCACCGGAGGCTAAATCCTTGGAATATACCACTCAAGGTAGTCCTCTTGACTTCCCCAAATCCGCACTGCACCAAGACACTTCCACTGAGAGGTCCGGACCAATCTGTCGGACCTTGCCACATGCTCTGTTCTTCTTCACCGGACCACAACATTCTTTATTCTGACTTCCGGTAGAGACACATCATGACTTGCGGATATGTGGGATGACCTTTGTTGCCATCAATGACAACAACCATGAATCCATATAGTGTCTCTTGCCAACAAGAGTGTGATGCAAGTGGATTTGCAATTGGTGCAGTCCTAAGCCAAGAAGGTAGACCGATGGCTTTCTTCAGTGAAAAGCTTAATGAAGCTAAGAGAAGGTATTCATCATATGATTTAGAGCTGTATGCAATGGTGCAGGCCCTTAAGAAGTGGAGGCACTACCTTTTGCCAAAGGAGTTCATTGTTTTCATCGATAACCATGCCTTACAATTTCTAGACAGTCAATATAAGCTGAGTCATAGACATGTAAAGTGGGTTGAATAGCTGCAGACCTATACCTTCACTATCAAGCACAAAAAGGGCCAATCCAACAAGGTAGCTGATGCTCTAAGTCGGAGGTCAATGTTGGTGCATGAAATCCAACTTCAAAGTGTGGGAATAGATGCATTGAAGGACATGTATGCGAAAGATGATGACTTCAAAGAGGTATATGATGTTTGTGCTCAGTTTAAGGATACTTTTCATGAGGAATATTCTAATTTTCTATTGCAAGATGGCCTGTTGTTTAAAGGTGCTCAATTATGCATTCCAAAGTGCTCCATGAGAACAAATTTGATAAAGGAGAAACATTGTGGAAGTCTAGGAGGACATTTTGGGGTTGATCTTAAGACATTGGAGCAGGTAAGAAGGTTCTACTTTTGGCCAAAAATGCAAGTAGATGTCAGAAAGTTTGTAGAAAGTTGTACAATCTGCCAAAGAGCCAAGGGTTCTACTTCTAATGCAGGACTTTATCAGCCCCTACTAATACCTAACATGCCATGGGAGAGTCTAAGCATGGATTTTGTATTAGGTTTGCCAAGAACTCAAAGGGGTTATGATAGTGTATTTGTTGTGGTTGATAGATTCAATAAAATGGCTCACTTCATTCCATGCAAGTGTATAAATGATGCTTCTCATAGTGCAGGGTTATTCTTCAAAGAAATTGTTAGAATTCATGGTCTTCCATTAAGAATTGTATCTGACAAGGATCCAAAGTTTATTGGTCACTTTTGGAGGACCCTTTGGAGGAAGATTGGAACCAATTTGACCTTTAGTACTACCTATCATCCACAAATAGATGGGCAGACTGAAGTGGTCAATAGATCACTTGGAAACCTCTTGAGATGTCTCATAAAGGAACATGGGAAGCAATGGGACTTAGTTCTTCCTCAAGATGAATATGCTTACAATGATTCAGTCAATAGAAGCATAGGGAAAAGCCCTTTTAAAGTGGTGTATGGTCTGAAACCAAGAGGTGTATTTGAGCTTAGGGATTTGATAGGGATGGAGAAGAGAAGTACTAAGGGAGAAGCATTTGTAGAAGCTATGAGAGAGATACAACAACAGGTTAAAGAGAACTTGCAGAAAAGTGTTGATAAGTATAAGAAGCATGCTGATTTGAAGACAAGGGGTGTACAATTCAAGGTGGGAGACTTGGTCCTTACACATTTAAAGAAGGAAAGGTTGCCAAAGGGAAAATACACCAAGTTGTTGATGAAGAAAATTGGGCCTTGTAGAGTGGTCCATAAGTTTGGGGCTAATGGATATGAGATAGAACTCCCTCCTAGAGTTGCTATCTCGCCAATCTTTAATGTTGCTGATCTATACCCTTTCAAGGGATTTGTGGATGTAGGTACAGGTGCTGATGCTAATGAAGAATGGGTCAAAGATCTACCACCTACTAAACCACTAAAGCTTGAAACCATTTTGGACACAAAGGAGGTGAAGAGAACAAGGCACAAAGTCTACAATGAATATCTTGTGAAGTGGCAAGGTTTACCACCTGAAGATGCAACCTGGATGTTAGAAGAGGATATCAAGAAGCATGGAACATTAGTGCAAGAGCTGATCTCAAGAGAAACCTGAGATTCTTTTCTCCTTGGGTGTATGGTGTAGGGGCACTTAGTCAAACTGTGTAAATAAGGGCAAATGTCAGTTTTAGGAATTTTGGAGTCTTGTGTGGAGTAATAAGGTATATTTAGACCATTTTGCAATGTAAATAATCTCATGAGGTCAGTTTGATGACATCTTTGTTTGTTTGGTTGCAAAAGTGGCTTTGCACCTTCATATTTTGGCATGATTGGGAAGTTGAAGAGTCATTTGTTTCAAAAAGAGGTCATGAACGTTGTTTGGGATGGAATAAGTATAAATATGCCTCCAAGGCTTTGAGGAAGACTATTGAATGGGGATGATGATTAAAACAATACAAAAGTATGTTGTTTTCTAATCACTTTCTATGTTTTTCTACTATTCCTACAACTGTATGGTCACGTATGGCCCAATCATGTTCTGTAAATCATTTGAGTAGATGATACTCTGAGTTTACTTTCATTTGTAGGTGATTTGGTGTGATTTCATCATAATAGAAGGATTATATTAGCGTTTGATTGAAAATAGTTGGTAAGACTAGGGTTTAGGGTTTTGTGCAAACAAAATGGATTTGTGAGCCATTCCACTAGTGAAATCCTTTGAAACCTGGGGGAATGGAAGTGTTCAATGTAATTTCAATGATTTTGGTGGTTTTGGGAGCAAGGTATGAAATTGGAATGTAGTTTGAGCAAACCCTAGCCTGATTTTCCTATGTATTAGGCTTTATAAGGTTTTAGACTTGAATTCTTGAAACTCAGTGAACTTGTGATGGATTCTGATGGTGAAACGTACATAACTAGACCATATGTGATGTGTTTGAAAGCCCTCAAGTAGAGTTTGGAAGTTTGGAGGTTGAAATTCACACACTTGCTTTGGAAAAGTGGCCTAATTAGGCCTAGGTGCAACAACATCAGTGAATTAATGAGAGGTTTGGTTTGAAACAACAATATCCAAGTTCTTGATATGTTAAATCAAAGCATAAAGGGTACTCAGAAAGATAATTGATTTGTGGGTTAGAGGCCTTATTCAAAATATATGTTGAAAAAACCTACTTAGGAGTACTATAAGGCATAAGGGAGGTTAGTGAAGGATATCAATAACTCTAGGGTCTTGAAACTTGCAAATTGGTTCTTTGGAGAGTTGAAGACCTTATTACCCTACTCTGCATTAGTTTGTTCTATCTGATCCAACTGTGAGACAATGTTCTCCTCCACTGCCTATGAGTCCTCGGTGAAATTTTGATCACCTCCTAAGTCTGAAGTGCAAGAAGGAGCATAGTAATGCACAACTTTAGATAGGTTGATTGCAGGTGGTAATGCACAACTAAAGTACCCTACTATTCTGGGACATACAAATCAATGCCTTGATTCATTGCCCCCTCCACCAACTAGGATGGAGCAATTCATTTTGATGGAAGACTTAAGCTATCATTGAATCAATCAATGGGGCTATCCGCCATGAGAGAAGTTTGTTGATTAGCCACCACTTGTGCAACTGAATCAGTAGGACAGCTATCAGGGGACTACTGTGATTCTATTATAGTCTACAATTGTTCATTTGGAAGAGTGGACTGCAATTGTGCTACATCCACTCTTGACACAGCAACTCCTGAAAGGCTAAGAATCTTTTCCACTGCAAAAGCATCCTCGTCGACCTAAAATGTGTCATTGGGATGCATGTCTTCTACGAGTGCATTGGGATTGAGTGGCCATATCCCATTCCTTTTAAATCTTGCCTTGATGTTGTCAACTGTCAAAGCTCTTATGAGTGCTTTGCTACCTAACATTGCAAGTTCTGTCCTCCTCACTTTAATGTTGGGAAGCCTTGCCATAAATGTTGCACATTTTGATTTGAAGTAAGATTTAAAAGGTGAAAGACATTCACATCCAACAACTATAGCTTATGTGAGGTGTGTGATGACAATGTTAGTAAATCTACACCCAACGCTCTTGCTTCTTGGATGGTTTCAACTGCTACATGGCTTCCATGCCCGTCAAAAATTAGCAAGGGCCTGTTGGTGGGTGACACACCACTTGGAACTGAGTTCTTAAAGTGGGTCAACCAATATATGAACAAGTCTTTAGTCATCCATGCATGGGGCTGGGCTGCCATGCAAGCACCTAGTTTGCAGTCTACAATGTAGTTATCTATGTTTTGTTTCCCCTTGAACAAGTAAAAGCCTGGAATGCTCTTCTCGGCAGCATTGACACAACATAGAATGGTTATCCATTCACAACTCTTTGGAATAATGTAAGACACATTTCTGCTACCTTTTCTGGCTAGCGCCTTCATGGACCTATTTCTGCCTACCTGGATGCCAGTTTCATCGCACTTCCAAATGCGATGAAGACCATATGGCAGTGCTTCATATGATGCAGATAATGTATTGTAGAAAGCTACTACAACAACAGGCTTAAGGTTGAGTGCCCTATCTTTGTCTAGGCCTTCAACAGTCTGCAACGCAAGTTCATGATGTTTGTTCTTGAAACCTGTCCACTAGGACTTCCCCGGGAACCCATTGGTGAAAGGGTTTGGCCTATTTTGACAGATTTGAGTAACCTCTGTCTTAAGATTGACTATCTCAAGACCATGGCCAACCTCAACCATTTTCTTGCACCAGTCCACAATTAGATGTTCTTCCTCTTCAGTGAGGACTATTGGCAGACCTTTCTTGGAGATTGTTGTTAGACCACCAAGCCATTTGGAGAGTGTGGCTGTTGGGATTTTCCACTTTTTGGAAGCTCCCCTTATTGACATGTCATTTTCCTCAACATCATAGAGTTCCCCTTTCATGTCCTTCGAAGACCATAGCCATTGTTTCATTGTTTCCTTCTACGGTATTCAAGGTGTAGGAACATCATTCTGTGGTATTCGAGGTGTAGGAACCTCATTCTGCAGTACTCAAGGAGTATAAATCTCCTCTACTATTGTAATAGGATCTTCTTCTAGGGAAAAAAAACAACCTCGTTTGTGGGAGGGCAACCTTGTCGTGGCTCTTTTGTTTCTTTTCGCTCCTGTACGGGTCACCACTGCATTACCCTTAGCCATCTGCATAGAATAAGTACAATCAAAACCAAGAAGGGAAAACAACATATATTTACTTGTTGTGAAAAAAATATTTTCATATTCAATGACAGTTATGTTTATGTATGGGGACAGTGATGCTTGAACATAAGATTAATTAGTTTTTGTATGTGTTTTTTCTTTTTAGTTTGTTGCATTAATATTCTGAAATACTATTAATAGTTTACAGACATACATTTATTCTGTAGTGAGCGACATAAGGAAAAGAGGAGTGACAAGCACAAATTACACAACTGCTAACCTATGACTGGCAATATAAACCATAGGGGAACACAATTGTTTAACTATGACTGTAATGGTTACAATATAAATCTTATGAATGAAAAATAGTAAGAGTTTAACAACTTTTACATCTTTTGTGCATGACGAACTCATTCACAGACATTAATTAATATTGAAGAGTGTAAATGATGTAATATTTGGAATGATTGAATCGATGAAGCATAACCTATGAAAAAGATGAAACAAAACCTACTAAAAAGAGAAACCCTCAAATTTATGACTGGAATTGAAGAAAACCTAATTGAATGATAATATAGAACCTATGAGAATAAGATAACCAGAGTGAATGATAATGCAAAACCTATGAGAATAAGATAACCAGAGTGAATGATAATGCATAACCTATGAGAATAAGTTAACTAGAGTGAATGATAATGCAGAACCTATGAGAATAAGATAACTAGAGTGAATGATAATGTAGAACCTATGAAAATAAGACAACCAAAGTGAATGATAATGCATAACCTAGGAAAATAAGATAACTAGAGTTAATGATAATGCAGAACCTATGAGAATAAGATAACTAGAGTGAATGCTAATGTAAAACCTATGAAACACAAATGCTAAACTATGACTGTAATATTTGCAATATAAACCCTAGGGAAACATAAATGCTAAACTATGACTATAATATTTGCAATATGGAAGCTAGTGGATAGGTTGGCATTTGTGTCTCAATATAAACCCTAGGGAAAGACAAATGGCAACCTATGACTTTAATGGTTGTAATGAAGAACAATATAAAGCTTATGAATGAAAGAAACTAAGAGGAATACCTGGAACAATATGGAAGCTGCTGAACTGGAATCTGTGCTTGTCACTCCTCCGTTTCTTATGTCGCTTACTGCAGAATAAGTGAATACATCAAGGTTTTCATGGCTATTTGAATTAGGAATTATTTGAATTTTATTGATGCTTGTTTGGTGTGGTGAATTAAATCCCTATCCTGTTTCAAAATTGAATTCTGGGTGATATGAATTGCAGATTTGATTGATTTGGGCCATTAATTCTTGAGTTATTGGTTTGGTGTATTGTTTGCATTTGTTTCCATAAATTTTTTATGAATAATGGTAGCCTTACACCTTTACTTTTTTGATGCAAGTGGGTTTCTAGAGGAAGGAGCTAGTACGTGCGCACCCTACTTGGCAAGATGGGATAGACTCCTGCTGATACATGTTATAGGTCTCATGTCTGATGAGACAGGCCAATGTATTTGCGTGTTGTTTGGGTTATGCTACAGTGGGAAAAATCATTGTAATGGGTTAGCATTTTGGTCAAAGATGGGACAGATGGGTTTGAATTGTGTTGAGGTGGCATTGTTCTGTAGTTGTGTAGTTATGAGTAATGTGGAAGTGATGCCTGGATTGGTGTGACAGTTCTCTTTATAATGTTTATGGGGAAGGGTGCAAAGTTCTATGTTAATGCTATTTAAGTTTAAAGTTCCTACTCTATGTTGATATGTCAGATACAAGTTGAAAACAAGATAATGTGTTTGGCTGCTATATTTTTAATGTTTTGTTGACAATATTATACTATAAAATGTGCATTTAATATCTAATTTGTGTTTGATCTAAAAGTGCTTTTTTATGCAAGAGTTTTTTTGTAACTTCTAGGGGACCAGTACGTACGTGCATGGGCCCCAATGTGCACAGGTCCTATTGCACGTTAGGGCCCCTGTGCATGTTCCAGCTCCTCTCCCCTAGGTGTATACCCTTCTTCCCTTTGGTATGTGGGAGTGTTAGGTAGGTGGCGGCTTAGCTTATTTTTGTTAGCAGCTATGTTAGAATTTTTTAAAGAGTTGTTTGTGGAGTTGGTCATCTCATAAATATTTTATTTTTTCTACTTTACTTATTTTAAATTGTAATTTATTTACTATAGTATAAATATAATTGGAGTTGGTGGTCTCATAAAAGACTTATTTACTAGCACTTGCATTCATGTGGTATATTTTTTATTTGTCTTGTTTTTCACAACATATTTTTAACACCTAAAATGTAGTTGCTCCATTATAAGAGGCAAAGATTCTAAATTATCCTTTATACATAATTTAAAATTTGCATGGGACCACTATGCTGCTCAAATTTTAAGTAGAAAATCTACTTATGTAGCCACATGGGACCATGGCATAAGGTTCAAATCCTTAGAGGACAGTTACTGCTCAATGGTGTGTTGAATGTATATCTTAGCATTGTTGTTTCATGTACCCAAAAATGTTTACCCTAAGAAAACAACCTTTGTTTATGTAGCAATGGTGTGTTGAATGTATATCTTAGTATTGTTGTTTCATGTACCCAAAAAACTTTACCCTAAGGAAGAAAAAGATTCATTTATGTAACATTGTTTCTAGAACAATATAGATTAGGAAATTTTATCTAGAGTTATTTCTCACAATATTTCTTTTTTTTTAAAGAGGGGTAAAAATTTATTAGAAAATCAAGGAATAATACAAAACATCCAAAAGAAAGATAGGAATCCCCATAAGGACCCCACTAGGGAACAATTACAAAGTCCTATCATCTAGAATAGCCTTTTCCAACAACCTCCTGTACTATGGAGATAGAAGACTCCAATTTCTCACAATATATCTTTAGTTGTGTTCTTTTAAATAATTTTTTTAATGATGAATAGTGCAAATTTTATATTAAGTTATATAGAAATAAAATATACTAATTTACAAAAGCAAAGTAGTGGTAGGGTTATGTAGCTAAAGCAATTTTAGTGGAGGAGATATTTATGATCAAGGGGGTCCTAGAATGCATGGAATTCACTTATATAGTAATCCTTTTGAACATTTGATTATAGGGAAAGGAATGATGAATGAATACTAATTTACAAAAGCAAAGTAGTGGTAGGGTTATGTAGCTAAGGCAATTTTAGTGGAAGAGATAGTTATGGTCAAGGGGGTCCTAGAATGCATGGAATTCACTTATACAGTAACCCTTTTGAACATTTGACTATAGGGAAAGAAAGATGAATGAATGTTTGAGCTTTTTACAATAAGCATTTATCTCTATTAACAAAGATTTTGAACATGTAATGTCTTCTAAATTCATGCTGGACCAATTTAGCTACAATCCTTTCATATAAAACCCTCCAACAAGAGTGTGTGTGGGGGGGAAAATAAATATACATGTTTAACTATGATAGATGTACTTTTTAACCCATCATAATAAATTGGAACACCAATTCATTCAAAAAGATTTATTAATGGGAATAAGTAAATCACATTTATTCCTTTTCAAATACCTATAAGGTACTAGTTTTGTAAGTGGGTCTCCTTGCCTTATTGTACTTACCAACAAACACTAGTAAAATTATCATTAGTGTAATAACTATTCATAGAAGTCATCATTAGTGTCATATATACTCATATAAGTCATCTGAAACTAACTTAAACACACATGTTAAATCCTATTAAAATTAAAAAATCTTAGCTAATGAAAGGCTTAAGTAATTAAAGGCTTTCAAAAACATTTTCACCGGATTTTTAATTTTAATAGGATTTGACATGTGTGTGCTTAAGTTATTTTGAGAAGACTTCTATGAGTAGTTATTGCATTAATGATATTTTATTCATTTTTTTTTGGTAAGAATAACAAGGCAAGGAGACCCACTTGCAACACTAGCACCTTGTAGGTATTTGATAGAGGAATAAATACAATTTACCCTCTAGCCTATTTTCCCATAAATAAAGCTTTTTGAATGAATTGGTGTTCCAATTATATTATGATGGGTTGAAACATACATCTATCAGGGTTAAACATGTATATTTATGTAGGAAAATAAACACTTTCCTACTAGCTCTAATTAAATAATATAACAAAATGAATAAACAATTAGATCTAAATCAAAGAGCCAAGAACTAGGTAGCTAGAAAGTCATTAAGAGGCTTATCAATTTTTTATAAGATGTCAATTTGACATTGATATCGATTTGTTGGTACATTATGATAGTTAATTAGAATATGGGATTTAGATTTGGAATAGTGGTTTGGATAGTGTGATAAAACTCTAACATGATCTAAAGATTATGCAAATAGGGTTGTGTTTTGTGTATTGGTCTTAAATAGGGTCACATCATGTAATCTAGTCCTTATGGCGTAGCCTAGTCCTACATTGGTGAGACCTTCAAATTATATTTCATCTTCATCTACCTACCTATTTTTGAAAAGGGTTATGTTGAAAAGACAATGGGGATTGCTCTCAAGGCAAAAGGAAAAGATCTAGACTTGTCTTGGTCATAATTCAAGTCCCTAGATGATTAACCAAGATTATATTCATTTCACACAAGCAATGCAAATGTATATGTCTGATGAAATCATGTCTAGATGTATTTATGTAGTGTCTAGATATAAAATTTAACTTTACATGCATTATAATTAAATGTGTCTTTGAAGTGATTCTCACTTTTACTTGATGGTTTCTAATGAATTAATAATGTCTCTAAATACATGCATGTAACATCTCAACTTAAGATTTTGGTGTGTAGTACAACGAGACAATTGCTATATTCCAACAAGGGTTGGCTTGAGAGTGATAAATTTAGATTTTGAATGAGGTAGACTAGATGTGACCTATTTGTTAGGATTAAGGTGCCATAAACCTTGTAAATCCTATGTAATTAATTACTCCTAATATTGTTTGTAAATCACCCATAAGGGATGAAATATTTCACCAGCAATGATCTTATTTCAGTCGCATGTTTATATCCAATCCCTGATGCTAATTTGTATGTAACAGGGGGGTTCTAGGGGGGTTTCCCCCCTGTGAGGGGTCTAGGGGGGTCATCCCCTCAGCAGGGGGGGTGGCACACACCCTGGTAAGGGCTTGGGGGTAGCGCCCCCGGAGCCAAACTTTATCATTGTAAATCTGGACCGTTCGTCATTAGGTCACAGATTTCACAGTTAATATTATGTCTATTTTCTTACCCTAGAAGGCAACCCCCTTTTATAAGGATATTGTACTATGTTTTTAGTAGAATTGAGAGTAACAGGTGCCGTTGTATTGAAAACTGAAGAAGAAAAGGAAGTGCATGTAATGTAATCTCATATTTGAAGATAATACAACTTGGAGCCTCTTTTCTTGGAGTTTTTTACCCAACAGAGTTTTCTCCACATTACATACTATGTTATGTGTTCAGTTCTTAATGCATGTTATTTCTGTGTAGTGGGTTTTATTCATGTTGCAATCTCCATTGATTCTACATTATTTAGAGGACATTAATAAGGTTTGAATCATATTTCTATTATGTGGTTTGTACCTTCACTTCTAACATTGTTCCACAAATTGGGTCACACTATATAGCCTATTCCTAAGTGGGAAAAGGCTGAGAATGAGTGTTAATTCAAATAGGGGATCTATGGTGGCATTTGGCTAAGAGATGTTGGGTAAGTGCTAGTTAGTGCACTAAATAAGCCAAATTGTAGACTATGATTATATATTTAATGAAACGTGTACAAAGTGATGTAAAATGAAGGTGTAAAATTGTAAGGTATATACAGTTATCCCTTAAAATTTACAACAAGATGCATCTAGTATCTCATAACACATGTAAAATCACATACCTTGCACCTTTATTCTTTTGTTTTACAGCTACTTTTAGTACTATCATAAATACAATGTTGCAACATGTATGCACATAAATGTGAAACACAAATAAAGGAAACAAACTATGAAGCTAAGATTTGATTTCATATCTAAATGCAACTTCATGTTTAAGTAAAGGATTAGCAAACATTAACAAGAAATAAGAAATATTTCACCAAAACCAATCTTTGTTGCACCAAAGTGGCTGTGCTCAATGGGATTTATGTTGTTGAGAGAGATGTTAGATGCGCACACTAGTAGCATAACAATGCATTCAAAAGTGATATGAAAATGGCTTGGGTTAGGATCTATTTATAGATTTCCATGAAGGAGGATCAATGGATCAGACTGATTTTTGAGTTCAATGGATAAGGATGAATGAGAGGTGAGAATGCATGAGAAGCTTCTGAGTGTCATTTTTTGATGGGTGCACATGAAGAGGCCCATGTGATCCAAAAGATCTGGAGGGATAGGACTTTCTTAGAGAAAAATAGAGAGTGGAGATTGGAAAAATAGATTTTTGGAGCCATGTGCAAGATTGTCTTGACTAAAAGGAAGCAAGGTATGCGGAACACACTTCCTACGCTAATCTAATGAGGGAAGTAGAGTGCAAATTCTTTCAAATCATTACAATTATAGTGTTATCAACCCAATAATAGAGATATTGCAGAAAACAACATACACATAGAATGACACAGAAGAAGAGAGACAAGATTTAACATGGGGAAAACCCTTTCAGGATAAAAACCCCACACTCCAAAACCTGCACAATGTATTAACAAATCTAAATGTTGTTTACAATACACTTGCAATGCAAGCTCTTCAAAGTCTTCGACACTCATATTTGGAGGTATTCCAATAGCATAACAGTACCTGTCAATCATATAATGCAACTCCTCCTCAAAGCACTTGTTTATATAGAAAATACAAGGCAAAATTGCCTCTATCTTGGAATGGGCATCCAACTTGGCCTCATGACCCAAAACCCATGCCTATGGACACTTGGTCAACATTGTAAGATACTTCTAACACTTGTCCACACACCCCATCCCAAAGAGCTCACCTATTTCCAAAATGGGCTATGACAGATGCTCTTACGACTCTTACGACCATCATAGAATCTGTCATAGCTGTCATAACTTACAGCTATAAGAGAATCTGTCATACATAGGCTATAAATAGCATATTCTCTTACAACATGTCATAGTCCACCTTGGGGCACCCAAAGATGCCTTTTTCAAAGATGCTCTTTGACACATGTCTTCACCTGTCATAGAATCTCCTATTTCCAACTCTTACATTTCATAACTTCATCATAGGAATCTGTCATGACCGTTTCAGTCAATATTCCCTTACACAACATCCAAGATGCCAACACATGGAAAAATATTCCTACCACAAAGTGGGACGCCTATCTCCTCATATGAGGAAAAAATTACAAGTTGTCATCTTCCATGTAGGATGACACATCACCGTGCCACATCCCACAAGATGACAATATGAATTTACAATTTAATTTACAACATAGGCAATAAATAAATAAATATAATGAAAATAATACAAGGAATTACCAAGGTTGAGACACCTTAATTCCCAACATTGACTAATCATGATTTGCATTGTGCAAATGATTAGTTAGCTAACTAATTATTTTTTCAACTAATGATTGGAGGGGGGAATAGAGGAATTAAATAAATAGTTTGTATTTATTTAATTTTTGGAGGATGGGAATGAGAATGATGAACGTAATTTTAATTAAGATTAGACTTTAGAGAAAAGGATGAAATGACTGATTAATTAAATAAATAGTTCTAATTTATTTGATTAATGTCAAAAGAAGGGTTAATGTGGAGATAACACATGTGGATGAGATTGACCATACCTATATAGGCAATGATGTAGAATAGGCTGAGGTGAGTGGTAGTTGAGGCGTGGTGGTGATTGTGGCAATGAGCCAGGAGTAAATGTAAGGAGATGGGGGACCAAAAAGTCGCCACCATCTCTAAAATTAAAACAAAATGTGAGCGTGTTATAATGCGCTCACGTTTTGCTTTTAATAAAAGCAAAAAAAAACCATTTTTTTCTCATTCACCACACGGTTTTTCTCCTCACATCAGCAAAGAAACCAAGCAAAAATGCGATCGCTTTGAAAAAGAGGACATTGAATCAAGTGCACCTAAGAAAACAAGAAATTCATAATGCCACCTCACCACCAAAGACATCGTCATGCAAATTTGGAGGCTCCAGCACAGGAAGAAGGTAGGCTTTGTCTGATTTTGTTAGTTTTAGAACAATTTTTTAATTTTGCAATGTTTGATTTGTTTTTATATTGCATTTATAGTTATTGGAGAAGCAAAAAACCTAAATCTAGTTGAGGAGGGTGAAAACAACCCCCAACAACCTCCAAACCCTCCAAACCCTCCAAACCCTCAAAACCCACCTTCACCTTCTTTTCATGTAAGGGATAATCAAGAACACTACTTAGGGATAATAGAAGAAAACAAGAAACATCTTGAAATTATTATTCAAACCCTGAACAATCAAAGTGGAACCTTTGAGCATAGGAGGGCACTTGCAAAATCACTATAGGAGATTATTTCCCACACGGATTTGGTGACAAAACAAATCACCAAATTCCAAGACTATAGGGAGAGGAGTCAGCAATATTATGCTGACAAGTTGTCATATGAACAAGTCAAGAAGGAAAAAATTACAAAATCTCAATTATGTGCACAATTTATTAATCCCAAAACTGGCCAAAGATTAGAGGAAAGTTGCAAATGGTTTCCTATACATTGGTGTAGCAATGAAAACATATCTCGAAACTTTTGGGATAGATGGTACATGCTCTTCGATGAGCGGCCATGCAACAATGATGAGGCACCATAATATTTTTTGAGGAAACTCTATTGCGAGTTCATCCTCAACAAGATTCTGAATTATTTTGACATTCGTGAGTTCCAGGATAGAGGTGGTGGCTATACCCAAGATAGACCTGGGGCTTAGTGAGATGAATAGCATGTGCCTATACCCCAAGTGAGGCTAGAACGTAGGTCACTCCCTTTGGCTTTGAATGAGAGTGTTGAGCTAGAGACTTTACATTCACTGACTACACTCACCCAAGTTCTATCACAGCATGCGGATGATTTTACCCAGGGCGATGAGGGTGAGAGTAGTAGGCGCCACGTGTCCCCACATTTGTGCAGTACATGTGGGAACCTATGTGATTATGGGACGGAGGAGGCACGACAGGACTCTACGACATAGGGGTAGCATGATGCGATACAGGGGTAGGACATATTGGATGATCTTGTTCTCAGTGATGATCTCTTACAACATACATTTGGTATTGACTCTCAGGTAATTTGTTACAAGTTTCATCTTGATTTAGTATATTGTTATTTGAAAATTGTAATTAATTTTATATGATTATCTATATTATAATTCAAAAATAATGTATGTAATTGTTTGCGCAATGAAATTCCAGGGTCAGAGTCTTCATCCTGCCTCTATTAGCCATCCATTGGTGGGTTATGAGAGGAGGGCAAGTCAGCAGGTATGTAATTTATGACATATTCATAATTATTGTAGATATGTCAATGGTAATATTATTTTGTGACAATTTGATGATCTCAATAGTCACCAGCACCTCCACGGTTTCCTTGGTCCCCTAGATGCCAAACCACCACTTTTATGGAGGTAAATTTAACCATTTCTAATCATTATGCATTTTTAAAATAATGTTATGTATTTATTTTGTTTGAATAATCTTGAACTTGATTTTCAGATGCTGAATACAGTGGAGAATCCTCCTCATCTTTGTGAGTTAGCACAGATAGGCATTGATATAGCCATGATGTTTACAAATCCTTTGACTGAGGTATGAGCCAATAACATGAAAATATCATAATTTTGTATTTCTTTTTTTATCTCATGTCATTTGATGTACATAAATGATATATATGTTTAATCAATTTTTCTTCTTGATGCTTCTCACAGGAGGTCACGACTCCAGTCCATCTAACTATGAACGAAGAGAGAGATAAGATGATGGAGAGTGATCATCCATTGGCAGTAAGTGATCAATTACATATGTGATGTTATATATTTCATACATTTTCTATACTAATGCACATATTGTTTGTTTGTATTAATAGGTGCAGCTGGATGAACTTTATTGGAAGAGGTCTACTCGACGGCAGAGAGAGGATGTGTCACTGATTGGCTTTCCATCATCATAGTCAAAGAAGGGCTGCCGATTATTTCCTAAAAGTCCATAGGAAACTAGTTTTTGGGAACTTTTTTGTATGCCTAGATGGCTTTGTATACATACTTTTGTATGTTAATCTGATGTATATTTTTGTATATTTGCCTATATGGCTTTGTTTGGACATGCCTATATGGATTTTTATATAAACTAGATGTTATGTTCATGACATTATGTATATGATAGTTTATATTAAATATTTAATATGATAATCAATTATTGTTATAGGAATTTGGTTTTACAAGTTCCAATTGTATTTGCTTGAAAGTTTATGAATCATTTTCAAATAATCCATTTTGTGCGTATCTTGCAATCATTGAATTCTGTGGGACTGTACATTTCTTTGAGGCATCATTTCAAATAGTTCACATGCCTTGTCTATGCTTCCATACTTTCCATACATGTATACAAGGGCAACTTTGCAAATACAATACATGTGACAAAATTCCTATATCATTTATGCTTTGATGGTTGTCCACACCATGTTCTCTAGATCCCATTATAGCATAGGCAAGGAGGAAGTTGGTTAAGGTTGTGCAATTTGGTTTTAGATGTGCCAAAATTTTTGTAAATGGTTGAAATTTATTTTTGTGCATTTGCTTGAGAGTTTTTAAAGGCTTATGAAAAATCTATTTCGTGCATATCTTGCAATCATTGCATTCCATGAGACAACATTTCTTTGAGGCATCGTGTCAAATAGTTCATGTTTGTTATATATGCTTCCACACAAGTTGCATACATGTCTTGTAGGGTACTTACAACTATGACATTTGACAAAATTCCTATATCCTTTATGCTTTGATGGATGCCTATACCGTGCTCCAAACATACCATTTCTATGGTTTTGGAATTTGGCTTTACACTTGCCAATTGCATTTTCTAGGAACTTTCTAAAGGTTTATCAGTAAATCCATTTTGTTCATATCTTGAAATCATTGTATTCCATGAGGTGACATTTCTTTGAGGCATCATGCCAAACAGTTCACGTGCCTTGTCTATGCTTCCACACTTTGCATACATGTCTCTGAGGGCAGTTGCAACTACAACATCTAACAAAATTCCCATATGTTTTATCCTTTTGATGGATGTCCATTTTAGCATAGGCAAGGAGCATACTGGCTAAGGTTGTGGAATTTTGCTTTACACCTGCCAATCGCATTTGCTTGAAAGTTTCTAATGCCTTATCAAAAAATCCATTTTGTTCATATCTTGCAATCATTGCATTCAATGAGGTGACATTTCTTTGGGGCATCATGCCAAATAGTTCACGTGCCTTGTCTATGCTTCCACACTTTGCATACATGTCTACGAGGGTGATGCAGTAGGTAAGGAGGACGACTCAACACCATGGAAATATATTTCATGGTGCAAGAGCACCGTAGCAATAGCCAATCTTAGCTAGGAGCATGTCATAACAAGGTCCTAGGACATCATAGGACAATTTGATGGTCTTGTGTCATCATTTTGCATGTAATAAGGTCAAATGACCAATGTCATTTGTGTTTGGAGTCATGTTTTATGTTGTTGTCAAACAAAAAGTCTAATAATGCAAGTAGTGGTAAGAAGTTGCTTTGTAAACTGAACAAACCATGTAATAAGGAGGTTACTCAATGATCAAATAGGCTAAAAGTCAGTTATGATCAATTGGAACTATTGTAAACATGTATAAAAACCTTCACACACACCGAGGAGGGGTTGGTGAATAAGGTTTTGAAGGGCAAAGTTGAATAAAACTAAGTTTTCTGCTACTTTTCCTGAAATTTGACTGTTCTAGGACATACTGCTCATCTGTACAGTACTGTCATGGTCTAAAATCACCTGCATTGTGAAGGGGAGTGAATGAACTTTCATTTGCATATTTTTTGAGGCATTTTAATTGAATTTGGAGGGAGAAAATCACATTTTTTTGGGAACTGTCATAAAACCCTGAACTAGAAGCTATGTAATTCTTTGTCATTCCACCAAGTTAATCACTCTATATTGGTGGAATGGGATGGAATAAGGTAGGATCACTATTCCCAATAAGCCTTAGGTCAGGAAACAAGAATATAGTAGAGTATGAGGATGAAATGGCCTAATATGACCATGTATTAGGCAAAAAGAGGGTGCAGTCCATACAATAGTGCCTTAAAAAGTGTTTAAAAGGTCAACACTAGTGAAATTGGTTCCTTTTCCATGCATGCTAGGGTTCCCAAGTGGTTTGGTGTGGTGGGTTTACATTGGCATAGTAGTTGCCTTGTAAAGGAGGCCTAATTAGGCCTAGTCTCAAACTGAACTGTCATGAATTTGGAGCCTCCTGTAAAAAACAATCCATTTCGTGCATATCTTGAAATCATTGCATTCCATGAGACAACATTTCTTTGAGGCATCATGTCAAACAGTTCATGTTCGTTAAGTGTATGCTTCCACACTTTGCATACATGTCTGAAAGGGAGTTTACAACTACAACATTTGACAAATTCCTATATGCTTTATACTTTGATGGATGTCTATATTGTGTTCCAAAGATACCATTTCGAAGGTTTTGGAATTTGGCTTTTGGTGCAGGAGTACCAACACCATCTTTTACAAAATTGGGTCATTTGAAGGTCTTGACAGGTTAAGTCTAGGATGTTTTGAAGTAATTTGAGTCTTTTTGCATCAAATAAGGTCATTGTAGACCATGATACATGCAATAAGGTCAAGATGACCAATTTTCTATGTTTTGGAGTCATGTTGAGTAATGTTTAGTCAAATAAAAGTCATGTAATGCAAAGGTTTCTAAGGGTTGTTTTGAAAATGCAATGTATACATGTATTGGAGAGTTTGAAAATGACCATGTGGTTGATTGTGGTAGTTGTAGGTCATTTGAAACTGCTTAAAACATGTATTAAAGCCCTCACATACCCCGATGAGAGAAGGGAGATGAGTTTTGTATTACAAAATTTGAATAAAAATTTAGTTTTTTTTTCCTACAAAAATGCTTTTCCAAGCTGTACCACGACCCTGTACGGCCCATCCATGTGCTAAAATCTATTGGAAGTGGTATTGGTATGTCTTAACTTTCAAATTCACTTAGTTTGAGGAGAAGCCATTGAGTTTTGAGTGAGATATCTTCATTTTTCTAAAACTGCCTGTGTAACCCTCAAAACAAGGGTTTGAGTGTGTAAAGGGATGTTTCAAACCATTCCACTTGTTGTATGACCCTGTAACTTAGTGGAATGGTTTAGTTTGGATGTGTTTTAGATGTCCAGGAAGTCAGGGAAGCAGGAGATGGAGTTTGACCAAACTATGGTGTTGTCCTTGGCAAGTTTTGCCTTGTTTCCAAGCAAGAAAGGGTGGTTTTAGGCTACGATTTGTTAAAAGTGTTGGAGTCCAGGACAACACTGAGAGGAGGGGGTGAATTAGTGTTGTATTGAATTTGAAACCTTTTTAAAAACTTTAACTTATAAGATACAAAGAGAGAAAGATATCAATGATTTGTCAAACACATATGCATATGACTGAGAATGAAGGAAGAAAACAAATCCTCATAAGCAAAATATTAACATAAACACATACATATGAAAACAATATGAGTCATAAGACAAATTTGCATGAGTGGAAAACCCTCTTGGGGTAGGAAAACCACTCTAAAACTACCTCATTGGCTTAACTGAAAAAACATGCCTCACTAGCTACATAGGTCTCACTGACCAGGAAAGCCTCACTGGCTACAGAAAGTCTCACTGACATATCATTGTGCCTCACTGGCATTTCATCAATGTCTCACTGACAAAAATGAACAATTACATTTATCAAATCATCAAACTTAGTGTGCAAGACTTGATTGCCATACAATCTGATTTGCACCATTTCCAACCCACATTCATTTCTTTAAAAAAATTACCTCTGCATATCTCAACACACTTTCTTCAACACATACACAGTATCATATTCTCATCTGTCTTTTCTCTTCAAAATGATTTCTATAAAAATGTCTTCAACCTTGCATGATGAACCACACAACCACACCCTCAAAATTCCATACTTAATACATTTGTAAAAACCATTATATAAAGCTTGTATGTCTTGACATATTCTTGTAATCCCATAGTGCACCTGCAATAAAATTATAAATATAAAATCTCTTGGAATTCCTCTCCTCTCCATATTCATCTTCTTGAGTCTTTTCATTTTCCTCTCTGCATTCATCTTCTCTTTCAATTTGAAAATCTTTATTCCCAAATGACCCTTCATATTTTTTTCTTTCTTTACAAAATCCTCTGCAAACTCCAATCTGCAAAAACATTTTCATCTTCATGTGCAAAGAAAATAAAATCAATCAAATAAACAATCTTCATCAATTTGATCTCATAATTTGCCCTAAAAAAAATATCTTCAATGAATTCAATTTCTCTTTGGAATTTTTCTTCAAAAATTGCTTGCATGTCTTTGATCTTCAAATCTATTCAACGTCACTGCATAAAATAAATCATTCTCCAACAAGAATATAACTCTTCATATTTATATGTACATATTTACTTCAAAAAAAACTTTTCAATTTCCCTCTGCAAATATCTTCATAAGATAAAAAAGATCTTCGTGAAAGAAAATAAATCATTTTCTTAAAAATGTTCTCTTCATATTCTCTACAAAATGTCATCTGCAAATAATAAAAAAAATTCTTCAAACTTTCACCACCAAAATTCTTCTACAAAAAATCCCCATACATTCCTTTTTAATAAAAGGCATTAAAAAAATTTCCACCCTATTAAAGTTCCATCTTTTTAGCTTCCATGTCATGAGAGAAATAGAAATAAATCTCCATAAAAAATTGTGCTTCCAAATCCCTTAAAAAATTCCTTTATGGAGGGCTAAAAAATAGCTCAAAAAAAAATCACTTTATTTCATGTCATAAAAATATGACATTTAAAGGGGGTCAACAAAATAGGATAAAAAACAAACTTTATATATTTAAATAAAGCCATGAAATGGCTTGTTCACGTTTCCTCCAAAATCTTTGCTTTTTATATATTTGAATATTCAATGCTTTTGGTCCCCACTTTTTAAGCATATAAAGTCCACGTTATTTGATTTATAAGGAGATGAAAAAAATTCAAAGTTTCTAAATTAAAGTAAGGCTATTTTTATGCCCTATTTGTGCTCCCCACCATAAAATAAGGACCTTTGAATATATTGAATAGGTAACTTCAAGTGGAATAACCTGCACTTGTAGGTCAACAACCATTTATAAAATAAAGTCATACTTTATGACATTTGATCTCCTTATATACACTCAGAGCTTAAAGTTAGGATTTTAATATTTTAGGCATTTTGATAACAAAATCCTAACATAGTAGAATAAGTGAAATGCTCAATTCACAATGATAACCATTGATTCTGCCATTAATAAACATTAATGCCTATGTCAACATCAATGCCTATGTCAACCTCTTATATATGTTATTAACAAGCCTCAATGTCTCACACTGATCAAGTATGTGATCAAGCATGAAGACAAGATGAACTTACCACTCTGATCAAGCCTTACCACTCTAATCAAGCATGAAAAGATGAACTTTATCAGCAACCTTGTATCATAAAACATATGCATTGTATCATACTTATCCTGATTGATGATTCTGATCATGCAATCCTGTGAATATCAAGAATGTGCACAAACTGATCAAACAAGTCTTGTGGATATGATCAATTCAATGCATCATAATACCATGATCAAATATGAATCAAGAACATAAGAATCCATTCTGAAACAAACATGACAATGCAGTCTTGTGAATATCAAGAATGTGCACAAACTGATCAAACAAGTCTTGTGGATATGATCAATTCAATGCATCATAATACCATGATCAAATATGAATCAAGAACATAAGAATCCATTCTGAAACAAACATGACAATATCCTGATCAAATGAGAGCATCTCTTATCAATCATATCAAACCATAAATAACTCCTATCAATACCAACACCTTTTTGACATCAATGACAATCTACTCTCATCAATCTCCCCCTTTGTCATTGATGGAAAAACTACCTGATACATTTTTCTTTCTCCCTCTTTTTGACATTTGATGACAAAGACTATTATCTCCCCCTGTGAAGAGTAAATCACAAACAACATTAGGATGAGACTAGCAAATTTTATTGATATCAACCAACTACTCACTTATTTCTTGGATCACACTTGTTATCATGCATACCAACCAAGAATTGAAATATCACTTACCCAAACCTTTTATACCACTAGTCAAAAAAAAATTGAAGGCACTGAATACATATGCAATTTGCTGTCCTAAACTTATCCTAAAAATTTTGTCCTTGTATATCTGCATACTGCACAACTTTTCAACTTGTGAGTAATAATACACCATGAAACATAGGACCTGAAAGCAACATCATGTGAGGCACACCAACCAAAGCATCACACCACTTCTTGTAACAACACCAATCAGCACAAATCACAATCCATGATGACATGATGACTAACCAAGAGATGTTCTTGCCAAAAACTTCCATGCTAAAGACAACATAAACTTTCAACCTGCAACCAATCTTATTCTTGCACACCCTTTTTGACATGAAAAAGAATGAAGACCATTTGAAATGAATGAAGGCTATGAAGACCATCCTGCACACCATGTCAAATATGATAAAAACATGACCATTAACAATACCTTTGCAAAAACAAATCAAGTGACTTCTTTCATTTTCAACTTCCTCAACCAACACATGCTAACATCTAAAGAGAAATTTCTTGAGAATACCCAAGATCCATTATACAAATCAGCCTATCAAGATTGCACAACCTTCACCATCAAGCTCTTCCTCCAATAATACTTTGCAAAATCAAATGCAAAGATAAGTGCTATGAATTGAAATTTTCATTTTCAGCTACCTTAGCCAACACATGCTAATATCTGATAAGAGTTTTTGAAACATCTTAGTCTCTTTGCCATGACAACCAATACTTCACAATCTCAAGATCACTTTGAACAGCAACACCATGACAACTCAATATTTTGTAAGTACCAACATGATATGACAAAGATAAAATCATTTATAAACCAAACTCTTTGTGAATTAAGCCCTTGAACTAATCACCTGTAGCACTTACATACACATATTGAAAAACCTCAAACAATCTCCTTCTTGAAACTTTTTGGGGATAATTGATAGGACATGAACAACTCCCCCTTACTTCATGCTCTCAATTATCCAACTAATGATGTAACTTGTGCAAGATGCACAAGTTTAGGATCTTTCTTGTCTTGACTTTGTTTTCTTCTCCAAACTTGTATAGGCTTTTTCTTTTCTTTGCTCAAGGTGTCTACTCTAGATGTCTTCAATTTATTCCTCTAAAACTGTGCCTTATGCCCAAGATTATGGCACTTAAAGCATGTGACATTATAACCAATTAGAGTACTAAAGGAATCATATCTTTTTGACATGCCAAAAGAACTTCCATAATCATATCTTCTATGCATCCAATAGTCTCTTTCTATGTGTCCAACTTGGTTACAATTGTAACATATTGCATTAGAATTCTTATTTGTCATTCTAGAAAGACTTTTGTTCCTATGCCACTCAACATCATTTCTGGCATAAGTCCTACAATCTCTAGCTCTATGACCATAGATATGAAAAGAATAGCAATAACCATGAAAATTAGAATAATTATACCTTGTTGAATGGTATTGCCTAACCTGTGGAGGTCTGTTTGTTCTTTCTCTTCCAACATCAGAAACTTTGTCTTTTGCTTTCTTCTTGTCTTCCTTAGGAGCAGCAAAATAATAATTCAAGTCTCTCTTCTGCCAAGGAGCATTTGTGACTTTGGAACACTTTCCTTCTTTAGTACTCTTTTCAAAGAGAAGATTCATGTGCAACTTAGAGGAATCCTTTTCTAACTCCTTTCTCAAAGAAACTATTTTTGACTCAAGCTTTAAACATTCACTAGTTTTAACTTTAAGATCAGATTTTGTAAAGTCAACTATTCTTTTAGCTTTTTCAATTTCTATTTTTAGACTATTGACAAATTTGTTTGTCTCTTCAACTTGTTCCTTTATCTCTTTAAGTTCTAAAGAAATTTTAGCAAAATCTAAAAGTACCTTAGCCATCAAGTCTCTTTCTTCTTGAAGTTGTACCTTTAACCTTTGGTTCTCCTTCTTGAGCTTTTTGATCTGATCTAGGGTACAAATAAGCTCTCCTTCTAAATCAACTTCACAATCATTTTCATCAAATTCCTATCCATCTTCATCCACATAGAGGACTCCTTCTTTGTCATCAATCTCCACAACAAAGTCATCTTTACTTTCATCAATTTCTTGTTCTCCTTTATTCACAATAATTTCTTCCTTTTTATCAAAATTCTCAATTATTGGACCATTCTTTGTATCAATTATCAGGGGTGACATATGCAACAAATCATTGCTAGGCTTAATTGAGGCTTGTTTTACCATCTTTTGATCAACATCTTTCTTTTCTCTATTTGAGACATTAATTCTATTCTTCTTACCCATTTTACTCCACTACCAGGACCTACCCGAGCCTATTAGACTTCAAAAAGGGAACTTGGCTCTGATACCACTTGTTGGAGTCCAAGACAACACTAAGAGGGGGGACTGAATCAGTGTTGTATTGAATTTGAAACCTTTTTAAAAACTTTAACTTATAAGATACAAAGAGAGAAAGATATCATTGATTTGTCAAACACATATGCATATGACTGAGAATGAAGAGAGAAAACAAATCTTCATGAGCAAAGTATTAACATACACAAATACATATGAAAACAATATGAGTCATAACACAAATTTGCATGAGTGGAAAACCCTCCTGGGGTAGAAAAACCACTCCAAAACTACCTCACCAGCTTAACTGAAAAAACATGCCTCACTGACTACATATAGGTGTCACTGACCAGGAAAGCCTCATTGGCTACAGAAAGTCTCACTGACATATCATTGTGCCTCACTGGCATTTCATCAATGTCTCACTAACAAAAATGAACAATCACATTTATCAAATCATCAAACTTAGTGTGCAAGACTTGATTACCATACAATCTGATTTGCACCATTTCCAACCCTCATTCATTTCTTTAAAAATTTTATCTCTGCATATCTCAACACACTTTCTTCAGCACATACACAGTATCATATTCTCATCTGTCTTTTCTCTTCAAAAAGATTTCTATAAAAATGTCTTCAACCTTGCATGATGAACCACACAACCACACCCTCAAAAATTCATACTCAATACATTTGCAAAAACCATTATATAAAGATTGTATGTCTTGACATATTCCTGTAATCCCATAGTGCACCTGCCGTAAAATTATAAATAAAAAATATCTTGGAATTCCTCTTCTCTCCATATTCATCTTCTTGAGTCTTTTCATTTTCCTCTCTGCATTCATCTTCTCTTTCAATCTAAAAATCTTTGTTCCCAAATGACCCTTCATATTTTTTTCTTTCTTTACAAAATCCTTTGTAAACTCCAATCTGCAAAAACATTTTCATCTTCATGTGCAAAGAAAATAAAATCAATCAAATAAACAATCTTCATCAATTTGATCTCATAATTTGCCCTAAAAAAAATATCTTCAATGAATTCAATTTCTCTTTGGAATTTTTCTTCAAAAATTGCTTCCATGTCTTTGATCTTCAAATCTATTCAACTTCACTGCATAAAATAAATCATTCTCTAGCAAGAATATAACTCTTCATATTTATATGTGCATATTTACTTCAAAAAAAACTTTTCAATTTCCCTCTACAAATATCTTCACAAGATAAAAAAATCTTCATGAAAGAAAATAAATCATTTTCTTAAAAATGTTCTCTTCATATTCTCTACAAAATGTCATCTGCAAATAATAAAAAAAATTCTTCAAACTTTCACCACCAAAATTCTTCTACAAAAAATCCCCATACATTCCTTTTTAATAAAAGGCATTAAAAAAATTTCCACCCTATTAAAGTTCCATCTTTTTAGCTTCCATGTCATGAGAGAAATAGAAATAAATCTCCATAAAAAATTGTGCTTCCAAATCCCTTAAAAAATTCCTTTATGGAGGGCTAAAAAATAGATAAAAAAAAATCACTTTATTTCATGTCATAAAAATATGACATTTAAAGGGGGTCAGCAAAATAGGATAAAAAGAAAACTTTATATATTTAAATAAAGCCATGAAATGGCTTGTTCAGGTTTCCTCCAAAATCTTTGCTTTTTATATATTTAAATATTCAATGCTTTTGCTCCCCATTGTTTAAGCATATAAAGTCCACTTTATTTGATTTATAAGGAGATGAAAAAAAATCAAAGTTTCTAAATTAAAGTAAGGCTATTTTTATGCCCTATTTTTGCTCCCCACCATAAAATAAGGACCTTTGAATATATTGAATAGGTAACTTCAAGTGCAATAACCTGCACTTGCAAGTCAACAACCATTTATAAAATAAAGTCATACTTTATGACATTTGATCTCCTTATATACACTTAGAGCTTATAGTTAGGATTTTAATATTTTAGGCATTTTGATAACAAAATCCTAACATAGTAGAATAAGTGAAATGCTTAATTCACATTAATGCTTTTGTCAACCTCTTATATCTGTTGTTAACAAGCCTCAATGTCTCACACTGATCAAGCATGAAGAAAAGATGAACTTACCACTCTGATCAAGCCTTACCACTCTTATCAAGCATGAAAAGATGAACTTTATCAGCAACCTTGTATCATAAAACATATGCATTGTATCATATCAGCAACCTTGTATCATAAAACATATGCATTGTATCATACTTATCTTGATTGATGATTTTGATCCTGCAGTCTTGTGAATATCAAGAATGTGAACAAACTAATCAAACAAGTCTTGTGGATATGATCAATTCAATGCATCATAACACCATGATCGAATATGAATCAAGAACATAAGAATCCATTTTGAAACAAACATGACGATATCCTGATCAAATGAGAGCATCTCTTATCAATCATATCAAACCATAACAACTCCTATCAATACCAACACCTTTTTGACATCAATGACAATCCACTCTCATCAAAAAGAAGGTTGGAAAGTACTAGGAGATAGTTCCTAAAGCATATGCAAACCATTTTTGAAGTGTTCAAAGTGGTGGCAAAGTCTGAGAGTGTGTGGAAGGTAGAGTTTCAATAAACCCTCCTCAAATTGGCCTAGATTATGAAATTTTGGGGTTTGGTATGTTAGTGAGGGTTTCTCCTAAAACTAATTATGGTTTTGAGAGTTTGGAAACATGGGAGATTCTACCCCATCAAGTCTAGGGGGTTGTTGGATGTTTAAAGGTATGTTTATTCACAAACTAGGCCTAATTAGCCTATTTTAGACAATGAAAAATGCCATTTTTGAGGTACATGGTCCAAAGGAGTCACTATTGGTTTTGAGATATATTATGTAACTTGCTAATGATTATCTAAATCTGTATTTATTTTGGGAGGTCTTTTGGAAAGTTTGAGAGAAAAACCCCAAAAATAGGGTCTGCTGTCCTACTAGATTAGGCCTAATTGAAACATGAAAAGTATGAAGGTTGAGACTAGGCACTTTGAAGGTTGTTTGATTCACATGTAATTGAGTTTTTTTTGGTCTAATAAGGTCATAATAGACCATGTGCAAGGTCAATAGAGTTATTTTGAGTTCATTTTACAAAAGTTGTCAACATGTATGTAGTGGAAAGGTGCTAGGAGTGACATTTTGCATTCCATAGATTGTGGGGCTGAACAAACTTCACCAACATATCGGGGTGGGTGGGTAAATTCCATTGGAGGTCTTGTTTTGTGTACCAAGCACCGCAGTCATTTGGGGCAGTAGGCTACCAGCAAAGTCCCTTAAGATCCCTAAGATGAAAAAACTACCAAAATTTGACGGGATAGTTCTTAGAATTCATGGCATTTGGGAATAGTTTGTTTGGACTTACAGATGCATGTGGGGTCTATCCAAAATAACCTCTCGCAGTTTCATTCAACTCCTGTCCATTTGACTGTGCCAAAATCAAACACATTCTTGTAAAATGCTTCTGTTTCATGCAGTGGAAAGGTGCTAGGAGTGACATTTTGTATTCCATAGCTCATGGGGCTGAACGAACTTCACCAACACATTGGGGTGGGTGGGTAAATGCTACGGGAGGTCTCCTTTCGTATGCCTAGCATCACTGTCGTTCAGGGCAGCAGGCTACCAGCAAAGTCCCTTAAGCTCCCTAAGATGAAAAATTGCCAAACTTTGATGGGACAGTTCTCAGAATTTGTTGTAGCTGGGAACATTCTGTTTAGACCTACATGTGCATGTGGAATCCATCTACAATAACCTATCTCAATTTTGTTCAACTCTTGTTTGTTTGATCCTACCAGAATCAAACGCATTCTTGCAAAATGCTTCAGTTTCATGCAGTGGAAAGGTGCTAGGAGTGATAGTTTGCATTCCATAGCTCGTGGGGCTAAACAAACTTTTCCAACATGTCAAGGTGGGTAGGTAAATGCCAGGGGAGGTCTCATTTCATGTGCCAAGTATCGCAGTCATTTGGGGCAACAAGCTACTGGCAAAGTCCCTTAAGCTCCCTAAGATGAAAAACTGCTAAACTTTGACGGAATAGTTATCAGAATTCGTGGCAGTTGGGAATGTTCTATTTGGACCTATAAGTGCATGTAGAGTCTGTATATAATAACCTCTCTTAGTTTTGTTAAACTCTTATCCGTTTGACCATGCCAAAATCAAACGCATTCTTGCAAAATGCTTCAGTTTCATGTAATGGAAAGGTTGCCAGGTGCCATATTTTTTGTTCTACTCATCATGGGGCTGAACGGACTACGCCAACATGTCGGGGTGGGTGGCTAAATGCTAGGGGATGTCTCATTTCATGCGCCAAGGGTCTCAGTCATTTCGGGCTGCAAGCTATTGACAAACTTGAAAAGTGCTAGGTCTTGGTAGCTTGCAAGCCAGAACAACTGGGATGCTTGGCACACAAAACAAGACCTTCCCTACCATTTATCCACCCACCCTGACGTGTTGGCATAGTCCATTTGGCCCCACGATGAGCAGAACAAAAAAATATGGCACCTGGCAACCTTTCCATTGCATGAAATTGAAGCATTTTGCAAGAATGCATTTGATTCTAGCATGGTCAAACAGATAGGAGTTGAATGAAACTGAGAGAGGTTATTGTAGATAGACTCCACATGGACCTATAGGTCTAAACAAAATGTTCTCTGCTGCCACAAATTCTAAGAACTATCTTGTCAAAGTTTGGTAGTTTTTCGTCTTAGGGAGCTTAAGGGACTTTGCTAGTAGCTTGCTGCCCCGAACGACTGCGACGCTTGTCACATGAAACAAGACCTCCCCTAGCATTTACCCACCCACCCCGATGTGTGGTGAATTCCATTTGGCCCCACAAGCTATGGAATGCAAAATGTCACTCCTAGCACCTTTCCACTGCATGAAACTGAAGCATTTTGCAAGAATGCGTTTGATTTCGGCATGGTCAAACGGACAAGACTTGAATGAAACCGAGAGAGGTTATTGTGTACGAACCCCACATACACTTGTATGTCCAAACAAAATGTTCCCAAATGCCATGAATTCTGAGAACTCTCCCATCAAAGTTTGGCAATTTTTTCATCTTAGGGAGCTTAAGGGACTTTACCGGTAGCCTGCTGCCCCAAACGACTGCAGTGCTTGGCACACGAAACGAGATGTCCTCTTGCATTTACCCACCCACCCCAATGCATTGGCAAAGTCCATTCATCCCCATGAGCTATGGAATGCAAAATGTCACTCCTAGCACCTTTCCTCTACATGAAACTGAAGCATGTTGCAAGAATGCGTTTGAAGAAATCCTTGACACATGAAGACACTGAGAACATTGAAGACATGAAGGACAAAGAAGCATGAAGACATGAACAAACTCCTGTCATGAGGAAGAACAACAACCCAATCTAACTCCTGAAAGCATGACATGTTGTGATGAAGAACCACAAACAAATCCAATGATCCAATGGCATGAACCAATGACATAAGGAACTATGTCCTACTATTGTAACTTGATAAACATGAATGTTATGAACTAACATCCAAACCCTGTGACATAAATCTTGATATGACATGAGTGAAACACGAGTGAGTAGGATTAAGACCAATTAGGATCAACTTCATCCATTACTTAGATCTAACCCCATGAAGCATAACATGACAATGATGCAAACATCAAATGTATACCATAGAAAATAAATCAAACGAAACATGAGGCCTTCATTGCCCACAGTTCATACCACTGCTCAAGGATAATTTATCATCATATTTGATATTTAATGTAAATTGTCGTATACATAATGTCATGAACATAACATCTAGTTTACATATATAGCCATATAGTCATGTCCAAACAAAGCCATGTAGCTCCACCTGTTAATACAATCAAACAATATGCACATTACTATAACAAAATGTACATGAAATATATAACATCACTTATGTAATCAATCACTTACCACCATCTGATGATCACTCTTCATCATCTTTTCTCGAGCTTATTTGTCCGTAGTTGGACGGATTAGAGTTGTGACCTCATGTGAGAAGCATCAAAAAGCAAAATTGACTAAACATAAATATACTGGAGGGAAGCAATTCATACTACTATTTATATACAAAATAAAGTACAAGTAACCATCTAGGAAAGTTTTATGCATACTTACAAATTAATCCAATGAACCATTTGGGTCTTCTCTACTCTTTATTGTGTCAAGTATTGCCTCATGGTCAGAGTCACACACCTTCCACAAGGTCTTGTTCAAAGGTCTACCTCGATATTGTATCAAATGAACATTGGTTGCCACGACAAGGTTGGAGTAATGAAGAATCTTCCAATGCGTGTCAAAGTCCTCAAACAACCAAACATTAACACTCTTATGTGGTTACCTTCTAAGCCATGTTCCAGTAACAACCACTGAGCCTGTAGGGTATTTGATGTTTTCTCCATCTGTAACTGGGGCCTCCAATTTCTTTTTGGCCTCAACACAATGACACAATTAATAATCTATTCCCTCTTTGTTATCTTCATCTGTAATAACTGTATAAACATGTCCTACAAAGATATGTGCAACAAATTAGATGAAATTAGTCAACATTACAAAAATACTACAAAGTTTAAGATAACATTAGGAATTTCAAATTTAACTATGTAAGTAGATATATTACCTGGTTGAACTAGATCTGATATGTGGTCAAAGTCAACTGACGATTCCATCTTTGTCAATTCCAGTGTCGTCGGGGGTTGATACGTGTCAAGTGGGCAAAGATAACTGAACTGCCATTCATCAACCCACTCCTTTGACTTGCACTCATTCCAGGCTTGAATTGTACATGGAGAACAAAAGCACACCATCTTTCACGTATGTATACTCCATGAACCTGCAATTGAGCTTCTGATAGACTATAGCTCACTCGATCCTGTCAGTGTACAATAGTCCTCATATGGTGCAATGTTAGTATCATCTATCAACCAAAAAATTCTATGAATTGAAGACTTGCCTTCATTACCTGGACCCATCGAAGCATTACACCATTCGATGATTGATTTTGCATTTGTCAAATTTACATTGTATTTATACTTTAACTGTTCTCATGCTATGGCTCTTTTGATACACGCTCTTGCACCATCGTGATCTCCCTTTCCATGCCCGGCCTTACAAAAGTTCCACATATGCTGAACACCTGTAATATTATGCCTCTTGCTCAACCAATAGAAACTCTGTGAGTTCTTGAATTGTGATTCACAGTTATCCAACCATATGATATGCTGACTGAATGATATGCCCCTTCTAGCCAGATCATTGTAGAACACCTAAAAACAACCTTGCACGAACTTTACGGAATGCGTGCAATCATCACTTACATAAAAATGATAGCCCCTTATGATCTTTTTGTCATCCTCTGTACTATCATTTAAATAAATAGAAAAACTCTTGACTTGTCTTTCTAATGAGGCAGGATCTTTTTGTCATCCTCTGTACTATCATTGTAATAAGGTCTATAAAAGACCATTAGTATGTCTTAGAGTCCTTTAGGGGGGTCAAATAGTTAAGTTTTGTCAAGTGTCATAATATTGCTTATGCAAATTACATGTTTGGTCCATTTTAAAACAAATCCAACAGTCATATCCTCCAAAAATGTGGTTGGATCAATTGGAAAATAGTTGACAAATGATGTAATAAGTCTCCAAATGAAGACACAAGGAAGAAGACATGAATTTTGATGAAGAAAGAACAACATTTACTCTATTTTTCTGCTGTAACCATGTTTTTCTCTACATTTTCTCTGTTTTAGACCGTACTACGGCCATGTACGATACTATCTAGACTTAAAACTCTTTGATGTGTTAGGGGTCTATGTTAAATTTATTTTGAATCAAGTTTGAGAGGTTTTCATTGGGTTTAGATGGAGATTTAATCAAATTTATGAAACTACCTATATAAGGCCAGTGAGGGCTCTGGTTGGGGTTTAAACAATCTTTTAGTCATTCCACCTACTGTCATGACTTGTATCTCAGTGGAATGACTCTTCAAAGAGCAATCTAAGTGTTCTCATGATTTGGTAGGCAGAGAAGATCAATTGGTATGGTTTTAGTGTGATGCCCTAGGGTTTTAAAGAGTGTTTTCATGTGGGAAAGAGGAAGCAAAGAGGGTATTTGACAAAATATCAAAATAAAATGTTTGTCTAATGGTTTTGTGAGCATGTGTAGGTGTATTCTAAGGTGTTTGAAGTAGTTGTTTGAGGAGAAAGTGTTAGGAACCATTATTTTCAATAAACCCTCCTTAATTTTGCCCAAACTAAGGGTTTTGTGGTTTGGTATGTAGGTGAATGTTTGTCCTGAAACAAATTATGTTTTTGAGGGTTTGGACATATGAAGAATGCTGCCTCAACAAGTTTAGGGGTCTGTGGAAAGTTTAAAGGCTAGTTCCTTTGTAATATAGGCCTAATTAGCCCTTTTAGGACAACAAAAAAAGGTCATTTTTGAGGCACACAGTCCAAAGAAGTCAAGGTTGAGTTTGAGATATGTGATGTAACTTGATAATGGGTGTTCAAAACATTGATTAAGCTTTGAGTTTGAAACCATATAAGGAAATTAGGTTTGGTTGTGTTTGGTTGGTGAACTTAATCTTGTTAGATGCCTCATCAAGCCCATGTGAAGGTCTGAATCCTTGAGTGCAAGTTGTAGACCTTGGAGACCTAATTAATTGAAGGGTCATTGTGAGAGTTTGTGAAGCCAATCTAGAACACAAGTTTATGAAACTTTGTACAAATCAAGTTGTTTGTGAAACTTTTTTGTTGCGAGAGTTTGTGGAGACCATAAAGTGTTGAGAGATCATGCTATGTAAATGTATATCTCTAATTTTAAGCCTCCCTTTGACCCTATCAACTCTTAAGAACATCACCTTGACTTCTCTTGACTATCTTGCCCCTTGAAGGCCATTGTTTGGACTCTTATATGAGTATTAAATCACTATTTTAGGTTTGGAAATCATGAATTGTATGGTTAATTTTTTACATATATGAGTTGTATGTCTAGATGATTTTAAAGGATAACAAAATGAATGCCATCGAAGGGGACTGTAATCAACATAAATTGACTATCCTAATAGTCTTAAACCAGTCCAAAAACTTTGTGATAGTCAAAAGAACATTAACCATTGAAGATAATCTTCTGGATACTCATGAAAAAAGATCAAAGACATCTTAAGTAATGCATAAATTAAAAACAACTTTATGATGGTCATGACTATGATAGTGGACTGTTCTATAGACTTGTGACTATCCTATAGTCATGAAAACCTCCTTTTTAGTGTTTTATCTCCTTGTAACTCGCTTTGTATCATCTTGTGTCATGATGCTTGTATGTCCGTACATATTTGTATATAACTCTCTTCTCTAAAATTTTGTTATGTTGATGAAGTAAATACATAATCTCCATCATATTTTTAATGGATTGAGTGTTATCAAAGTGAGTTGTAACAACATATATATCTTAGAACATAAAGAACATAAAAAACATAAAGACATAAAGACATTTAAAGACATAAAAAATATAAGAACATATATATGTGAATTAAAATAGACATTTAAATTGAACATACCTTAGAATTCGATATTGCAGTTGACCAATTCTCCAAAAGATGGCTTCAAAATCCTCAAATTCTTGTTTTTCACAAGTTTGATTATGAATTCTATATAATTCTAGAATAGGATTAGTAAAATTTATGGAAAAAACAAACATATATCATCAAATTCAATCTATTTATCAATGGTAATTAGCTTTGAAACAAAATCACACATGAAACATGAAACTTTTAGTTTAAATAATCAAATTTTCTCCAAAAACATGAAAAATCACTTCTTCTACGTTGAAAAAATAAAAAAAGGTGGTGGATTCATATAAAAATGATTCTCAATTAGTCAAACAACATGAAAAGCATTCTTTTGTCTGATATACTCATGAAAAGAAGGAATAAAAGTCATGTAGGGTTTGAAACACGAATCCCACATGCTTTTTTACTATTTTCCATGCTTCCTAGAATGCAATCGCGTTATAACACGAGCACGTTCTGGGAAGCATGATAGGTAGCCTTGTATCTACATGGGAGAGTCTCTCTCTCTCTCTCTCTCTTCATTTCTCTATCCTATATATAGAGAGGGATCATGAGACATGGAGAGATAGAGAGGGACATGGAGATAGAGAGGATAGGTGAGATAGAGACAGGGAGAGGGAGAGATGGGGATTGAGATAGAGAAAGGGGTCTATAAAGGGAGAAATATAGAGATACATATATATAGAGAGGGGAGATATAGGGAGATAGATCTAGCAAGGGAGAGATAGATAGGGAATTATATAGAGAGAGAGGTAGAGAGGGGTATATTAAGAGACAGGGTTATGAGGATAGATAACTCGATAGGGAAAGAGATCAAGAGATGTCTTGAGACATAGGAAGAGAGATTTCAAGAGGTAGAAGGATGGGGAGAGAGATAAAGAGGAGGAGAGAGAGGTAGCAAGGGATAGATTAAGAGATAGCGATCCATATGTCTAGAGAGAGATAGGGATCCCTACTCTCCCCTCTACCTAAACTATAAACCTAAACCTCTAAATGATAAACCCTAAACCCTAAATAATGCCCCTAAACCCTAACCCTAACCCCTAAACCCTAAAATTGAGAAACCCTAAACCCCTAAACCCTAAACTCAAGTAACCCTAAAACCCTAACTCATAAACCCTAAACCCTAACCCCTAGACCCTAAACCCTAAACTAGAGAATCCCTAAACCCCTAAAGCCTAAATAATTCCCTAAACCCTTACCCAAAACCCAAAACCCTATTTACTTGAGCAACCCTAAACTCATGTAAACCTAAAATAGTGAGGGAGGTAGAGATACAAAGGTAGAGTTAGAGAGAGGGGATCGAAAGTGATCTAGCAAGATAGAGAGACAGGGAGTGACAGATAGAGAGGTAGGTATAGTTAAAGAGGGATAGAGGAGACATAGATATCTCTTCTAGGCTCAGTCTCCTCTATATCTCCCTATTCACCTCTCTACCTAAACCATAAGCCTAAACCTCTAAACCTTAACCCCTAACCCCTAAACCATAAACCCTAAACCATAAATAATGCCCCTAAACCCTAACCCCTAATCCCTAAACCCTAAAAACAAGTAACGGGCTAAACCCCTAAACCCCTAACCCCTAAACCATAAAACCTGGAAGCAACCCTAAACCTCTATCTCCCTATCTCTCCCAATCTCTATAATGTGAAAGTTCATGAAAACATTAAGCTTTCATTCCAACCAAGTTCATTCCTAATTAATCCCAAATCATCGCTAATCCATTCAATTTCATCTCTAATCATCCCTAAACTACTTATAATCATCCATAAACTACTTCACACCATCCCAAATCATATCCAAATCAACTTAACTTCATCCCTAATCATTTTTAAATCAATTTGGATTTCATCTCAAATACCATCACTAAATATTCCTAAATCATTCTAATCATTCCCTAATCAGCACTAAACCACTTCAAACCATCCCTAAAACCATTATAATCATTCCCAAATCATTCCTAATCTAGTCCTTTTCACCTCTCATCATCCCTAAACAAATCCATTTCATCCCAACTCCATCCCAAATCAATCTAAGCTCCATCTCAAATGATCCCAAAAATAATCAAAATCAAACAAATTCCTCACCAGGAGCCATTAGAAGATCATAGTGCCAATTTGTTAGTCATTGTACCATTTTGTATATTGTATGTGTCAATATGCTCCTTAGTAGTACCTACCTATCAATCACAAACATCATTATACACCAAGCCAGTCACATGTGTCATTCTACCCTTTACCAGCCACAGGAGCCATCAGAACATTAGAATCGCCAATATGTTAGTCGTTTAAACCATTCTATACATCATATATACCAACCATAAACCCTAATACTGATCAACCCTAAACCTGATCAACCTTAAACCCTTATATCATTGTCTCTATCATCTCTCTACCTCTCAATCTCTCTGCCTATGTCTTTGGCCATGTGCATCACCCTCTATCTCCCTATCTCTCCCTCTCTAAACTCCTAACCCCTAAACTCTAAACCCGATCAGCCCTAAACCCCTATTTCCTTGTCTCTATCATCTCTCTACCTCTGAATCTCTTTGGCTATGTCTTTGGCCATGTCCCTCAACCTCTATCTCTATATCTCTCCCTCTCTAAACTACTAAACGGGCTAAACCCTAAACCTGATCAACCCTAAATCTGATCAACCCTAAACCCTATCTCCTTGTCTCTATCATCCCTCTACCTCTCAATCTCTCTGCCTATGTCTCTAGCCATGTCCCTCACCCTCTATCTCCCTATGTATCCCCTCGATCTCCTCTATATCTCTGTATCGATCCTCTCTCTCTAAACCCTAACCTAAACCTCTAAACCTTAACCCTAATCCCTAAAACATAAACCTTAAGTTACCCTAAATAATGAACCCTAACCCCTAACCCCTAAACCCTAAAACTGAGCAGTTCCCTAAACCCCAAACCTCTAAACCATAAACCTTGGAAGCAACTCTAAACCTCTATCTCCCTATCTCTCCTAATATCTATCGATCCCCTCACACACTCTCTCTCTCTCTAAACCCTAACCCCTAACCCCTAAACCCAAGCAACCTTAAATCCCTAACCCTTAAACCCTAAACCATAAACTTGAGCAATCATAAACCCCTAAACCCTAAATAATTCCCCTAAACCCTAACCTAAAACCCAAAACCCTAAACTTGAGCAACCCTAAACTCATAAACCATAAATAATGCCCCTAGAGGTCTAAGCAACGCTAAGCTCATAAACCCTAAATAATGACCCTAAACCTGAGCAACTCTAAACCTCTCTCTCTCTCTCTCTGAAAACCCCTAAACCCTAAATAATGCCCCTAAATCCTAACCCTTAAACCATAAACCATAAACCTGAGTAGCCCTAAACCCCTAAACCCTAAATAATTCCCCTAAACCCTAAACTCAAGCAACCTTAAACTCATAAACCTGACCCACCCTCTCTCTCTCTCCAAAACAAGAAAACTAGGACTCTCTATCTTTCTCTCCCTATCACCATGTATCTCTCCCCTTTCTCTCTCCTCCATCTCCATCCTCTCTCCCTTTTCCTCCCTCTCGCTCTCCCTTGTAGACAAAGAACATGGAAACAAGAAAAATAGGACATGTAAAGATGGATGAGGATATAAATTGGGATGATGAAATGGAAACAAGATAATTTATGAAATTTCATTGGATGGGAAGAATGAGGAGGAGAGGTAGAGAGGGGAGGGAAGTAGAGAGTGAAAGAGAGGATAGGAGGTAGAGAAAGGAGGGAAGTAGAGAGTGGGAGAGGACCGTAGGAGGTAGACAGGGGAAGGAAGAAGAGAGAGAGGGTAGGAGGTAGACAAGGGAGGGAAGCAGAGACTGAGAGAGAGGGTAGGAGGTAGACAGGGGAGGGAAGTAGAAAGTGAGAGAGAGGGTAAGAGGTAGAGAGGGAGGGTGGAGAAAAAAGTGAGAGAAGGTAGGAGGTAGAGAGGCGAGGGAAGCACAGACTCAGAAAGAGGGTAGGAGGTAGATAGGGGAAGGAAGTAGAGAGTGAGAGAGATGGTAGAAGGTAGATAGGGGAGGGAAGAAGAGAGTGAGAGAAAAGGTGGGAGGTAGAGAGGGGAGGGAAGTAGAGACTCAGAGAAAGGGTAGGATGTAGAGAGGGGAGAGAAATAGAGTGAGAGAGACGATAGCAAGTGTTGGTTATTTTCCCAGACTGGATGCTTAATCCTAGTTATCCCTACAAGGTAGCCATCAGTGATCAACAGGATTCCCGGGCCGGGGGCCAACGGTATAGGAGATAGACTCTATAAATATCTCCTCTTCTTCTTTAGGCTCTACAGAACCAAGGGGGGTATTCCCTATTCAACATCAATGAAATGTATCTATGTACTAGCTAGGATGTTGACATAAAGCAGATAAATCCTCTCTTATGCAGACCAAAACTGTGAGATAAGTGCAAAGGGGCTAGCTTTGGGCCTATATTCAATTGTAGATAGAGGATTTCAGTCCTAAAACTACTTCTAAAGTCCTAGTGGTTTGATTTAAGGTTTAAGTTTGATTTGTATTTGGATGCAAAACTAGAACTTTGGTTGTGACCTCAATACAAGATTGGATCGGTGCCTATCTAGGGCTCGGAGTCAATAGACATACACATGTAAATGGCCAGTGTGAACATACATCAAAGACTGGGAATCAAGCAGATTTCCAATATCTGCCTTACAGATACCTCCCAACAATTAGGTGCTTAATCATTCATACTTAATGGTATCCCTACTGCAACACATTTTCTCAATGATTAACCTAAAACATTTAATTTGTTCCTTGAACAAAAGTAGAAGATTAAACATTCAATATAGAGAAACTATATTCCTGAACCTTAGCAACCCTTAGTTATCTTAGTTCAAAAGAAACTATGCCCTCAGCTTGGAGACAAATGATTAAACACATGCACAGAGCATTTCTCATATAAAACAACATGAAACCAGTGAACTCACGCATGAAACATACAACATGAGACTCATAAACTTACAAGACAACAAAGATAGAGTCACCAATGAAGTTGTATTGTGTCACAACACCAAAATTTCATCCATTTTTCAACAACAACAATGGGTAACACAGCTTGGTCTTTTAAACCAAGACTGTGTACCCAGAAAAATTAATTACAAGGCAAGTCAAAATTTCACCAAATTCAAAGCATGAGAAAATGGCGCCCAAAATAATGAACGCAGCAGGTAGAAGGAATGGCGAGGAAGAGTTGGACTCAATCCCTGTGCCGCCGCTTGAGGACCTTCTCATAAAACTGGTAGGTGGCCGTTCGACCACCGAGCCACGCCTCTGCATATTGCCATTAAAGGCTTCAACTACCCGTAGTTTCCTTGAAATTCATAGCATCGCATCCATGGAGTTTTCCCGCTTAAAATATACCTGACGACACAAGAAAAGAAACACTGCAACTTTGAAACTTGGCCGTCGATCATTTCCCATTGTAGGATCTACGGCCTCAAATCATGCAGAAAAGTCATCAGCCAATTAGATCGTGCCACGTAGGCACCCTTTGCTTTTATCGCCGACCACACAACTAGTGAGATCTATTTATCCCACATTCGCCATGCATGAACTCTTGGTCATCTTATAAACCAGGTCGTGGGTACACCTAATGTCATGAATTTTACCTTGTGCAACCCACGAACCATCCGCCAAGAGCCCATCGGTGTAGCTCTCGCCTCCATCGGTGTGACCCACACCATCGGAGCAAATGAAAGTCCTCTTGCCGACATCTCATGTCACACCGACCACTACACCCATTGCCAAGTCTTCGGTGAGACTGTAAACCATCGGCAAACTCAAAAATCCTCCTACCGATATGCTAATCCTACCGATGAAGCCTTCACATTCCCTCCTCAGCCAGACCCAAACCATCGGCACACCCAAGATTTCTCCTGCCGATACACATTGTCTACCCGATGAAGTCTCCACAAAGCCACCTTCATCGGCATAACCAGAACCATTGGAGTGACTGAAAATTCCTTCGCCAACCACACAACTCATGCCGATCGTCACACCGCTGAAAGCTTCAAACCCAACTACATGTCGGCCAGACCCAAACCATTGGGATGACCTCCATCAGACATACCGATGCCACACATCACACCGATGTACACCTTGGTCGACGTGACCAAGACCATCGGGGGATCACCATGCTTATCCCCTGGTACGCCAATACAGCTCCATCGGCCAGAGTATCCCTGTCAGCCCAACTCTCCACGATCTGCCCGATGCACTATGTCACCCCGATGGCATCTCCATTGACATAGCCCAAACACATCAGCAGATTCCAAAATTCCTTCGCTGATATCACCCGTCACACCGATGGACGTATAAACTGCTAGGGTTAGAAATGAAAGTGTCTATTGATTCTTAATTTGAAACCCTAACTACAAATGGGGCATCATCACATTGCATGAGGACTGGTCAACTCTCGAACACTAAAGCATGAGGATGAAACACAAAAACTAGGAACCCTCCACAGAAAACTAGCATCAGAATAGGCAAAACGGTGCAAGACCCCCGGGCCTAGAATATTTCAGGGTTTGAATGGAAAAAACCTGCAAATGTATAAACTTAAAACCCTAAACATAAATGAGTGCTAACAGCAAGTGTAACTACCCTTGTAGACATGTATGTAAAGTGTGGATGCATAGACAAGGCATGTCAATTGTATGACGTAACACCTCAAAGAGATGTTCTATAATAGAATGCAATGATTGCAAGATATGCGAAAAATGGATTTGTTGAAAAGGCTTTAGAAACTTTCAAGCAAATGCAATTGGCATGTGTATTGCTAGTTATGCTCATCATAATGTGAGCGCGTTATAACATGCTCGCATTATGTGAAATCACATAATGCGAGCGCGTTATAACATGATCACGTTATTGATTTCACATAATACGAGTGCATTATAATGCACCCACATTATTGTCATCTTTGTTTGAAATGTTTTTATCAGTTTTTAGCAAAATCTGGAAATAATCTGGAGCGTGCTTCTGATCAGGGTGACACTTTTTTCAATGAAAACACAAAAAAAATACCACCATAATCTTAAGCTCTCTGTTAGCTATCTAACCATATAGTTTTTTTCACATTTTGAGTACGTTTAGTGTTTCATCTTGAATTTCTTTTGTGTGTCTAGTTTTTGCCAAAAAACCAGTGTCTAGTATTTTTGACTTTTTTTTAACCATTCATAAAAAATTGAAATAAGTTATATTTTTAGAAACTAGACTCCATTCTACATGAATTAAAAAAAAATGATTTTTGATTAGTTTTCAAACATTTTAGGGGGGAGCACGCTCAAATTTCTATTTTTCAGGATGTGTCCACTTTAAAAATTACTAAAAAACTAATTATTCATTAAAAAATTATCAAAAAATCAGGGATAAACGACATGGTGTTACCTAATTTCTCACTATAGTGATTATTGAAATACTAAAAAAAAGTTAACATTTTAGGGGGAGCACACCAGATGCTATGTTATGTTTTTTTGAGAAAAATAGGACCAATTTGTGTGCTCCCCCTTTTTTAACCCCTTAATCTCAACCATTTTTGGAAAAAAATAGTAGTTTAGAAACTAGATTCGGAGCACTACAACTCTTGTTTTCATTCCATCTTCAAATTTTGAGTGTAGCTATCTTCAATTTCTCATCCAACATCAATGTTTCATGATTTCAGAAAAAAAGTGGCAACTTAAGACCCCATTTTGGTTCTTCATCTTTGTGCACTTACCCCCACGGTCTCAGGGGTGCCTAGGGCACCACCAATAGTGAGAGGAGGAGATGATGTGTAATAGCAGGGACAACAATAGAGAGTACAATAGGTATTATGAAATGATAATGATAAAGTAGATTAAGGAGGAGAGGGGCATGATATTGATATTAATGTATAAGATGTATAGATGTATATGCACAACTAGTAGGGATAGGGGCAGGAGGAGGTAGATGACCTTAACGTACATCTTATTATTACATTATAAGAGAGGGGCATTCTCTAGGTGGAAAGAGATAGGATACTAGTGGAGAGGACATTCTCTAGGTCGAGACAAATAGTCTAGTCGTCGAGAGGGATGCTTTGATAGCAGAGTAGGATAGGGTCATAGTTGAGAGGAATACCCTATAGCTAGCCCATGATGGCCTTTAGGGAGCGCAAGATAGAATACAAATTTAGTTGGAGAGGGCACAAGCAGAGGCACAAAGGCTCAGACAAGAGAGGGACCAAGCATGACTACTCCTATTCCCTCAAGGGATGTCACATACACTAGTAGAGGTGGGGTGAGCATCTAAATATGAAGTGTGAGTAGGTAGGGAGGTGGCATGGCCATTGCGTGAGGTAGTGTATTATAGAATTCAAGGTGGAAACATTACAACATAATGTTAAAAGATGTGTAATGTCATTCAACATTTGAGACCATTCATCCCACAATACAATTTACTCAAATAAGTCCTAAAATGCAATTATTATGATTTTATTTAATAATATGCAAACCCATAAAATAGTCCCACCAGGGCTTAAATTTGATGGTGTATAGTTGTATTTAGGCATTTTTTCCCTAAAATACAATTAAAATTTTAAAGAGATTGTATCACATGAAAGGAGACATTTTGAAGAGATTGTCAAAATTTATATAGGATTATGATGATATATTATTGCTTTATATATAATTTTACTTATACTAAGGTATGTCATAGTATTTTAAGGGCACCTTTGAATGGATAACCATCATAAAAAAATTGTTTGACAGGTAGGGTCAACCATCAAATTTAAACCCTGACTCCCACCTCCATTAAAGGAGTCTCATTCTTGATTTTTTTTCCAATTTTGGTTTGGAAAGAATATACAAAAAAACTAAGATACCCTTTTATTCCCAATCCACCCAACATTCATAATCTCCAACAGTTTTGGGAAGAGAGGAATCCAATAAAAATTTGTCATAGTAACGACTATAAAATATACTTTTTTAAATTTAAATGTGAAAACCTAAAACAATATAAATTCTAAACATAACTTTAAATCCATATATTCCTACAACTAGGCCATATGCTCCACCTATTGTCGGCATGGCAATGGAAGAATTCCATTCAAATTTTCAATTTTTAAATAAAAAATGCAAAAGTGAGAAATACCTCACAATGAAGAACACACACCAAATGGAAGCAATATTTTTTAAATCCCAAGAACACTCCAAACAATCTTTCCAAAACAACTTTAATCACCAAACAATTCAACAATCTATCTTTCTTTTCCAATTCAAGAGTTTTCTTTTCCAAGAGGGAGAATAAATTAAGAGAGAAGTTTTTAAAAAAAAGGCAAGAATACAAACAAAATCCTTTTTCCTTCCTTTTCTATAATTCCCTAAACCTCTTTTCCCCTTTTTTATCTTTTCATACTCAAATTTATTTTAACAACATGCATATTTGAATTGAACCTTTCCAAAACACAAGTTTTGAAATATTATTTAAATTAAAGCTAATGTAATAAAATCACTACAATATAAATATTTTTCAAAGGCAATTTAATTAACAAACTTCTCATTTATAAAATAAATTTAACTCCTTCATGCAATATATCTGTGTTATGGAGTAAAAAGTGGACACATGTCTTTTTACTTCCTTGTTTAGCTCCTAGGTCCTCTTGAATACATTATACATTCTAAATATTCATCCTGATACAAAATTCCTTGAAACCAATGTAAATTGGGAATAAGGGGCCCATGTTTAATCTTACCATGGACCTAAAAGGAGCCCTAAGACTTGGGTACCACCGCCCAAGTCTCTCCTGATTGGTCAGGGAAAATTTAATTGTATGTCAACATAAGACCTTTAAAAAGATTTCTCCTTATTGGCTCTTTTGGTTTAATTTAATGAATGTTAGTGGGAAAGCATATATAAGTGTGTTTTTGAATTCATTATGAACCTAGATAAAGATATCCAACTTGAAGCATTGGAGTAAAGAGTATTCAAAGCATTCATTGTGATTTTAGAGCAGATTAGTATTGTGTGTGTTGTTGTAGGTTTTGAAGTTATCATCTATCTCTCCTTATGAGTTGAAGAGCATTCATCCTTCTAAGGGTTTCATCACATAGGTGATATCATTGTTGTTCATCATCATTTGATTCATCATATTGATTTTGTGTTTAGCCTCTGCCCTGCAAGGGCACATTTTCTTTATTTATCTAATGTAGGAGCATCCCTGGTTCAAGAGAAATCTTGCATCAACCAAAAAAAATTGCATTTTAGTTTGTTTTCATTTCAGTGTGTTTCTTTTCATTTTCTAGTTTAGTTCAGGCAATTTGGTTAGTAGCAATTTTTGTATTTTGGTCTGCATTCTACCATAGTTGTATCTCAGACCTTGCAGAGCTGGACTTTACATCTAGACTCATTCATCTACAACATATCCAATTTTTAGAGCATTTGGATCAAGTATCGGTAAGATATCACTATCAGAAGATTGAATGTTTTCTTAGAATAGAGCATCCTGACAGTCTCAAATAATTAGCTAAAGGAGAAGACTTGTAGAGCATTTCATGACTTGCGAAGCTAAAAGGCACATTATTCAATGTTTGGGTTCATGGCTGACATTCCCTAAGATCTGTACATCATTCCATTCATTTGCAGAGGAACTCTATTCAAATAGGTCTGATCTATCCATGTACACATGTTACAGATCTTCATTAGAGTTTGTTATCTTCCTTGGCTGATGTGGAGGAATATTTTGTACCGGAGATGATATATAATGTAATAGATGCCTAGGAAAGTTAGTTAGCACAATTTTTAGAAGTTGATAGTTTGAATTCTTGCGAAGGAGCTTCAAAGCTATATCTCGTGCAAGTTCTGATATTCTGTAATCAGGCTTGTGAGCCCTAATTGTAAGCCTACATGTTGCCATCCAATTTGTATTTGAATTCTATGATCTATAGAATGACCAAATCTGCATTTACTTTAGATTTTTGAGTTGTTTCTATTGTGTTCACTCTAGCTGCACGATCTAGATAGTTCTCTTTGATGACCCTCGTAACCGTAACTACACCAAGTCATATCAGAGTGAAAGTTTGAATCTTTGGGAGTGAATTGAGAGAAGTTGGTGAAGGAATTCCATAAGATCTTTCTGTGAATAGATCACCGAATTCGAGGCATGTTACTTGTGTCGCAACCAATTGTCAATTGTGAGGCAATTGTCACCTTGTAGCTCGATCGCCAAATTGAGACAATTTGTACTGGATCCTAGGAATAATGCCACCGAGGAGAATCCCTACTGTTGGAACAATGGCTGGAAGAATGGATGAGATGATGGAAATGATGAAAACAATGCGAATTAGACTGGATGCTGTTGAAGAAGATAGGAGAAAAGGACTAAGCCCTAGAATTGATATTGAGAGTGATGAGGAAGAATTTCAATCTACGAATCAAACTAAAGAAACCCTAGGAGGTGAAGAAGAAGAAGCATCATATCAAGTCAAGATGTTGCAAGATATTTCAAAGATTGGAAAGCAACCTAGAGTTGATGTACCTAATTACATGGTGTAGGGGCACCTAGTCTATATGATGTAAATAGGCTCCTATGTTAATATTTTCTATTTTTGAGTCAATTTTTCTTTGTAATAAGGTCTATTTAGAACATGTGTGATGTTTTAAGTCATGTGGGGTTAGTTTTGGGTCATGATGTCAAGTTTTGCAAATGTTACATGAGCAACTTTGCATTTTTGGTGTGTATGGGAAGTTGAACATTCAAATATTTGAAAAGTAGTTTGAAACCATTGGTTTTTGGTTGTAAAAGTTTAAATATGCCTTGTGAAGCTTGAGGCAAATGGTTGAAGACATTTTGGAGATCAAACAATATCAATATACTCTATTTCCTGCTTTTACATTGTGTTTTTGTTGTTATAGAAGTTAGTACGACCTTGTACAACCAGGAAATGAAGAAAGACTAATCTAAATCAATGGTGTGTTGAGTCTTATTTCATTTGGAGTTGATTTCATTCATTTTCATCAAGTTTGAAGAAAGAGGACTTTTTTTTTTTTTTTTCTGAAAACAACTAGGAAACCCTAGGTGGTGAGGGTTTGATTGGAAAAATGAGTTTTTGAACCATTCCACTGATGGAAAATCTGATAATATGTGGAATGGAAGTAGGTATGAAGTTTTTCATGTTTGTAGGGTTTGCAGGAGCAGGGGATGGAGTTAGGGGCGAATTTGATCAATTCCTAGACTAATATCACCATGTATTAGGCTTAGGTGATTAGATAGACATAGGGTTTTGTAGATAGAAGATTTGGTGATGATTCTAGTTAATAAAATTTGCATACTCAAACCCCATGTGACATAATGGAAGCCCTGGAGTGAATATTGGTAGTTTGGAGATAGCATATCACATTGTTGCTTTGTAAAACAAGCCTAATTAGGCCTATTTGGAGAGTAACAATCCAATTTTGAGGGTCTTGTTTCAAAACAACCCTATCCACAAATTTGATATGTTTCAAAGGGGTATAAAGGGTATCTTGAATGGTGTTTTGTTTCTGGGTTTGAGGCCTTCTCTAAAAGTTATGGTGAAAACCCCCTGTTTGGAGTACTACTAGGTGAAATTGAAGAGTTTGTGAGAAACCCACTAAGTTAGGGTTCCAAAGTTGAAAAGTTTGTTGAATTGAATTTGTGTTGTTAACCTCCATCCTTCTCCGCATCATTACACTGACAATTTGAACCCCAAAGAGTTGATTGACTGGATAAATGACATGGAAGAATACTTTGAATATGAGGAAGTTGAAGATCCAGAAAAGGTGAAATTTGCAAAGCCAAAGTTGAAAGGACATGCTGCTATATGGTGGAAATAAGTTTAGTTGGATAGAAACAAAAGAGGAAAAGAAAAGATTACAAAATGGGACATGATGGTGACAAAATTGAAGAATCAATTTATACCTACTGACTATGAGATAGAATTGTTGAAGAGATTACAAAACCTGAGACAAAAGGAGAAATCTGTGAAGGAGTATACTAAAGAATTTCATAAGATGATCATAAGGACAAGAAATAGTGAAGAAAGCAAGGAGAAAGTGGCTAGATACATCAATGGACTGAGATTGAACATTCAAGAAGAACTGAGTTTGGTAAGGATGACAACACTGGAAGAAGCGTATCAGTTTACCCTGAAAAGTAAAGAGAAGTTGAATAAGAGATATGATCAGAAATAGAGAGGCAGAGGAGGTAAATTTTAGAGAGGTAGAACATTTTCTAGAGGAGAGAAAACATATGCAGAACAATTAAGATTAGAGAACACATTCAAGAAGGAGGATAGAGATAACAATGCATATTGAAGAGATGATAGAAATTTCTACCATAGAGGAAACCCTAGTCCATACTAAAGTGAAGGATATAGAAGAGAAGGAAGAGGACCTGATAGGAGAACATTTAGAGGAACCTATTTCAAGTTTGGAGGTGGACATAGAGCATTTGAATGTAATCAGGGGAGTACAAGCAAGAGGACAGAGAACAGTGGAAGAGTAGCCTATGTGGAAGAGGAATCTGTTGGATCACCTAGTTTAGTTGGCAAACCTGCGAAAGGAGAATCACTTGTGATGAGGAGAGCACTATTTCAAGCAGAGACAAATGAGGAACCACCGTAGAGGAAGAGTTTGTTCAGAACTAGATGCAAATCAGGAGGTAAATGTTGTAAATTTGTAATTGATAGTGGTAGTTCTGATAACCTAGTTTCAGAAGAGATGGTGACTAAGATAAAGTTGGAAAGATTGAAACACCCTGAGCCTTATCGGATAGCATGGATTCAGGATGACCATAAGGTACTGGTGAGTGAGCAATGTTTGGTGAAATTTCATATTGGATCATATCATGATGGAGTATTGTGTGATATTATGCCTATGGATGTATGTCATATTTTGTTGGGTAGACCATGGCAGTATGATATAAAAGCTATACATGATGGGAGAAAGAATACATACTGTATACACCTAAAAATAACATGACTACTTAAATAAATATTTTAAATATTTATTTCATCTTTATATTCCTCTATCAATAAATAAATAAATAAATTTATTTATTTGATTCACTTCCTTTCATTTAATTAAATAAATTACATTTATTTAATTAATCTACATCAACTTTATTCTTCTAAAATAATTAAATAATTTTAATTATTTAATTAAAACTTTTATTCTTCCAAATTTAAATAAAATGTAATTTTATTTAAATTAAATCTAAAATCTCCACAAAAATAAAATATATTTAAATATTTTATTTTATTCCTCCAAATTATCTACAAATAATTAAATAAATCTATTTATTTAATTATGCTTTCTTATCTTCTAAAAAAATCTTCATTATCTTCTAAAAATATATTCCTCTTGTCATACAAAAGCAAAAGCTGAGTTAAAGCAACTTTGTTTTCAAATTAGAAAAATCTATTCTAATTTAAGAAAACAAAAACTCATCCGCATCAAGAAAGCAGTTAACTCAACAAAGCTTCTTTTTGAATGACACATGTCCTTCTTCTATTCACTCACGTTCTCTCCAACATTCTCCTTCATTGATCTTCTTATTTCTGCTCCACCATTGATCTTCTCTCACACAACTCTATAAATACAACCCTCTTCTTCTTCATTTCATCATCCATCATTCAAGTAAACTTATACTGCAGGAACTATAGCACACCATTGGCACCCCATTGCATATCACTTCATTATCATCTACTCACATTTTGTGTTTGAAGCTCATCTTCAAATACAACAAGTATCAGAGCCAACTTCTCCTTGTCATCTTGAGGAATCAAAGTGAGGAAGCAAGCTTCTTGAGGGCCATTTTCATCTCCACAAGATCAAGAAAGAAAAGGCAAACAATGGAAGTTGAAAGGTAAAGGTTGTAAGTATCTCTCTTTGTTATTTTAAATATCCTTTTTCCTTCATATTTCATTGATGTATTGGGCTTGTTATTGATTTGATTTATCCCATTTTTACCCTTACATTTCTAGCACCCACCATGGGGCCCTTGCCCCTAATCTAATCAAAATCTGAGTTTCTTAGTGACAGGTTCCGTACAGGGTTCTTACAGGTTCATCCGGTGCATACATCCTCTGAGTCAGTGCATTTACCTCCTGTCACGATGCTTACATACTTCTGGCACGTATATCTTCCAAGCTGGTGCTTTTGTCTTCTGTTCTGGCATCTGCAGAAATACAACGCATCCATACTCTAAGACAACGCATACATCACCTGTTTCGGTGCTTGCACCATCCCGACGCATATACCCTACATCGCGGTGCTTTTACACTGTCTCATGGTGCATATATTTAATTAATGCATTTGTATCATCTTCCTGCACTTTTGACACCTATCTTAGCGCATATGTACAAAGACACTTACAGCCTTTGTTTTTGCGCATTCAGACTGTATAGCGGCGCTTCTGTTCTACACTGTGGTTTTAGGATTTCATCTAATTTTTCTATTTAAGTTAATGTTTGTCTTGCAGGATTAGAAGCTGGAATAGATCATTTAGCTGCATTTGTTATTTCACTTAGATTAATTAAGGGAAAAAGTAAAAAAAAAAATATGCATGCATGGAAATTCCACGTAGTCTTTAACAGGAGGATAGTAACTGAACCACTGCTATCTTTACATATTGCTATCTCACAAACAGAAATTAAACATTGCTATCTTTTTAACCACTTCAAAGTTAACAAAGGTGTGAGTGCACTAGTAAATAGCCCATTTAGTTGTTTTCCTTTTAACTAGGATTGGATAAATTAGTGTCTTCTGTGATTGTTGAATGACAATAGGCTTATGCTCTCCCCTTTACTAGGTGACCAGAATGCCATACTTGTTATTCAATCTGTATAACCTTTAGAGGGGCATGCCCTTGGATGCCCGCCTATCCAAGTGGGAATGACCTTGAGTGGAAACAGGCTAAAGCCAAGCCCTACCGATCCACTTTAAATAAACTGTGCTTGAGGTGAAAGCCTCCTGCAACGAGTGCTGCTGTGTTACACTGACGACCAACCTCCCCCAAAACCCTTCAAGGCGTAACCCTTGGAGGCTGGGAGACTCCATAATGGAGAGTAGTGTTGCCGTACATGTAACCACTTGAACGGTTGCCTTGACTACTTAGCCACTTGTTTAGTATATCAAAAACCCCTATTTGTTGACACAAAGGGCAGAGCCTTTGAAGCGGCCTTGATTCATGTGATTCTTAGTAGAGGTAGTAGGGACAATCCTATGGTTTGGTGGGGGTACGAGCCTAAGGAAACCTAGATCTGGTATGCGTGAGAAGTAAGTGCCATGGAGGGGAGCTGGTACTACCAGATCCTGGAACTACATGCTTTGAATATGCACAGCTAGAGGATTCAACAAATACTGTCCTATCCAGCCTAGGGTGTACTTATTTTTGAGTGAAAAAGTCCAAAACACAAAAAAATAACAAAAGATAAAAATCATGAAAACTTTTATGTGTTTGCTATGTCTTTTGCCATAATTAAACATTAGAATTCAAAAAGACTAGGTTTTCAACCAAAAAATAGAATTTTTTTGAAAAATGTTCCAAAAACTCTGAAAAACTAACTCAAAAACTAGAACGACGCTTTTACTACAACCTGCAGCGCATTTGATAAGACTTGCAACGCATTTAAACTCTGTGGTAGTGCATTTAAAACATTACCAGATTGGTGCATTTGATCCGACTTGTGGCACTTTTGAACTCTGTTGCGGCACATTTAACTACTTCGCATTCAAAACCAAAGAACTATTCTGTACCTTCCAAGAGAAAAAATTTCATCTTTTCAAAAACCATTCCAAACCTGTCACAATTGTTCCAAGATCTGATTAGAATCGTGTAAATCAACCATTTCCCTCTCTTTCCACACCATAGCTAATTTTTCATCCAAAAAATCTCATAAAATTCTTCCAAAACCCAACAAGGTTAGAACCAAGCTATTCTTGATCGTAATCAAACCTCAAACAAACCTAGTGAGTCTCCACTATCAAGGATCACTTATCCTTTTCTCTCAGAACTTCACTAGTGGCTTGTGCAAGACTAGTCAACATCAAGTAAACAAATTTCTATCATCCTTGCTTCGACTATCATTTTGTACACCCAACTTGTTTGACACCAATTAGATCTAAGAAGAACCTTGCTCAAAATCTTATCGCATTCTGGCACCTTTGTTCAAAACTTCCAAACTCACTCCATTCCATCTCTAGTCAGCTTGCATGGTCTTAACAATATTGCAAAAACAAAAATAGATTGAAATGGCTGAGAAAACTAATCCAACCTCTCACGAAAGTGATGAGGAAATTTCTATGGAAGAGGTCCTTCAAACACAACAAGACAAAAGATTTCAACGCATAATGGATAAGGTACTTGCCCAAGACCCTACCAAATTATTTCTACACCTAGCACATCTAGGAGTCAAACTCCTGAAAGATTTTGATGTAGAGGCTCTAAAATAAACTGAGGAAGAAAGACACCCTAAGGGAAGGACACAGGAAGAAACACCTTCAGATAAAAGCAAAGCAACCACTGATTCTATGGATGCCTTGAGCTTAATGACCCAACAAATCCAAGCTTTACAAGAACAATTCTCAAACATGCAAATAGGAGCATCAACTAAGAATTACTCCCTAGAGGATATTTCACCATATCCTTTTGATAGGACCTTGATCATGTTACCTTTCCCCTCTAAATTTGAGGTACCAAAGTTTGATAAATATCGAGGAAAGCGTGATCCAAGGGACCACATTAGGGAATTTAACGTTGCTTGTCTTGAGGTTGCACACAATGATACTTACCTTATGCGACTATTTCCACAAAGCTTAGGAGCACAAGCCATGGAGTGGTTTTCTAGACTACCACCTGGAATTAGAACATTCAATGAACTTGTGGACAAATTTGTCACACACTTCTATAATATTGAGCATGACACCTCAATCTTAGATCTTTGTAACACCAAGCGAAAAGGTGGAGAGTCTTTTGCCGCCTTCCTACAAAGATGGAAATAGTTGGCAAGTAAGTGCCCACAGCAAATGCCTGAAAAACAAATGTTGGAAATGTTTGTCCATAACTTACAAATGGACCTAAGCTATCAGATACAAATTCAATGTCCTACTTCCTTTAGTAAGGTCATTGAGATGGGTCTAATCATCGAAAAAGCTTTAATCGCCAAGGGTCAAATAAAGCTATATAAGGACACTCCTAGTACCAACACCAACACAGATAAACCAAGATTCTGGACAAAGAACAAAAACATTGTGAATGATGGGGTGGTAGATGCCAAGAATGTGGTACCTAAGCAACCAATCTTCAACTTATCAACTCCTCAAAATAACCCCCCACAAAACAAACCAAGAAACACTGAATCACAGTTTACAAATTTTCAACCTAGGAGAAAATTCACACCTTTGGGAGAATCATTGGAAACTGCCCTATGGAAGCTTGTCACAAGTAATATTATAACACTTCCAATGGCACGAGAATATGAAGAATAGTTTCGAACCATGGTAGGTCACATTACCTCACCTCACTCCCTATCATTCACTGAAAAGGATGATATGTCAATGACTCAACCCCATAACGCCTCTCTTCATATTGAATCCTTCACACACAAACACAAGATAAAGAGAGTACTAATCGATGGAGGAGCTAGTTTGAATATTTGCACCTTGAAGCTAATCCTTACATTAGGGTTTTTGGAGAAGGCTATAGATCCAAAAAACAAAATCACTATCAGAGCCTATGAGGAGGAGGAGAGAACTTCCAAGGGAATTGTTTTTTTACCAATAAGAGTGGGACCTATAGTAAAAGATGTGGCTTGCCAAGTCCTCGATATGGAGCTAGCGTATAAAATTCTTCTTGGGAGACCATGGATACACACCCTAAAAGTAGTTCCATCAACATACCATCAGTGTATTAAATTCCCCTCTGAAGGTCAAGAGATCACCATCTAAGGTGACCCCAATCCATTTCAGTACTGCAACTCCATTCAATCTAAACTTGAAGTTGTAATCCCTAACAACCATGCCTCTGCTTCATCTTCATCTTGTGTTGACCCAGCTACACTTGCTTCCTATTTGAAAGCATCCCAACCTGACCTCAGACTCAAAGATAAGGGCTTGGGTGAGTACACAATCTCCCAATCCCTCTGTTTGGCACAACTCCCCCTGTCTCCCAGATCATATGGAAGACCTACTTTGAACAAATTGCAAGTAGATAAAGCTACCAAAGGTCTGTTTGTCAAATGGGGAAGCCTTGAAGAGGAGAGCGATGAAAAAGATATCCTACAATGGTTATACAAAGATGAAGGCAATTCATCAACACAACAAGACCATCACACTATACCAATTGAACAATATGGTCAAGGATTCCAAATGCTACAAAGAATGGGGTATGAAGGACATGGCCCACTTGGTTCAAGAAAGGATGGCATCATTGAACCCATCCAACCTCATACCTTGACAGCTTGAGACACTACAGGGCTAGGATACACTGGCGCATCAAGAACCAACAGAGCAAATAAGAATAAAGGCAAACAACCAGAAACATTTACTAGTAATCTGGTTGAGCAAATTCAGCAATTGCAACTGGGGAGCGAGATTGATTCCAACGAATATGAATGGGATAGCCTCTTGAACTATCTTTTGATGAAAAAGACATCGATGTTGTCCACAAGTATGACCCAACCCATGCTAACGAGAGACAAGGTCCAAGGGCTAGACCGCTAGAGTTTGTCCCACATAATAACGATAGTGAAAGTTGTGAGGAAAGAGTGATACCCCCCTTGACAGATCTGCTAATAGAGAGTACCATCACAGACTTTGTCCATGCTTTTAACAACTCTATCCTAACTATCAACACCATCAAACCAGACCAACCTGACGATCCCTTACCATTGGTGCACCCCGAACTCATAGATTGGGACCTACAAGGTAGTACCCCTGAGCTCGATACCTTTGAGAATGATGAAGCCATCATAGATTATCTTGAGATTAGAGATCATATACCTGTAGGGGACCATAGAGTTGGCTATGCCATAGAACTCAACAAGAAAGCCTATTTTGGAGAGAGTGCCAAGCCTTTCAGTCTCAAAAATGTCAAAATGAAAAAATGATCTAATGGTGAAAACTACTCTGCGGCAGTGTTAGATCATGAAAATAGTAAAAATAAAGACATGTCCAATGGTGAAAACCTCTCTGAGGCACCGAAGGATGGAAGGCTTGACCCTCTACCCAATCTTACATATCAAGAGAGATTGTCAATCTTGATAGAACCAATAGCGCTGATCAATGTCAGTACAGGTGATAATCCCAGAATGATCCACATGGCATAGTCTTTAACAGAACAAGAAAAGCTAGCATTTACCAACTTTTTCAAGAGAAAACAAATCAAATTTGCTTGGACATATGCAGACATGCTAGGGCTAGATCCGAATCTCATAATGCGTCACTTATCTTTAGCTCTAGGAGCTAAACCAGTAAAGCAAAAACTCAGAAAGATGCACCCACATGTGGCCCTCATGGTGAAAGAAGAGCTAAAGAAACTATTAGATGTTGGATTCATCAGACCAATAGACTATCTTGAGTGGGTTTTGAACATAGTACCAGTGGCCAAACTAGAAGGTAGAGTCTGAATATGTAATGACTTCAGGGACTTGAACAAAGCTTATCCGAAAGATGATTCCCCCTGCTAAACATTGACATGATTGTAGATCTCATAGCAGGACACACCATGCTATCACTAATGGATAGTTTTTCCACATATAACCAAATAAAAATTACACCTTAAGATCAACACAAGACTGCATTCACATGTCCTTGGGGCACCTATTGTTGGTGTGTCATGCCATTTGGTGTGAAAAATGCTGGCGCAACATATCAGAGAGCTATGACCACAATCTTTGACAACATGATGCACACTATAATGGAAGATTATGTTGATGACATTCTGGCAAAATCACTCACAAGAGAAGGACACCTTGCAGTATTGGACAAAATCTTCAATAGACTGAAAAAGTTTAATGTGTGCCTTAATCCAAGGAAGTGCGTATTTGGAGTTACCTCAGGTAAGCTACTTGGATACATAGTGTCCGCCAATGGAATCGAAGTTGATCCAGCTAAACTGAAGGCCATCATGGAAATGCCACCTCCTAAGAATCTCACTCAGCTAATGTCCCTACAGGGAAAACTACAATCTATCAGAAGGTTCATTTCTCAATTGGCAGACAAGTGCCACCTATTTTCTCACCTCCTACATAAGAATGTCCATTTCAAATGGAATGATTCATGTGAGCAAGCATTTCAGCAGTTAAAAGAATACCTCATGAAGCCACCTGTATTGATGCCACCAATTCAGGGTAAACCTCTGCTAATGTATACTCAGCTACACCAATAGCTCTGGGAGCTCTCCTTGCACAACTAAAACAAGCAATATACTACATCAGTCGAACACTTGTTGGGTATGAACTACAATACACGCCAATCGAAAGAGCATGTCTCGCTATGGTCTTCACCTCACAAAAGTGGAGACATTACATGTTGTCACATTCTATCAAACTAATAGCAAAGATTGATCCACTCAAGTACTTCCTCAACAAGGCAGCCCTAACAGGTAGATTGTCCAAATGGGTTATGCTTCTCAGCAAATTTGATATCAAATATGTAGACAGAAAGGCAATAAAAGGTCAAGTACTTGCAGATCAACTGGTAGATGTACCTCTAATAGACGACAGCCCTCTGAGCTTTGAATTTCTAGATGAATCTATCTTTCACATAACCACAACAATCTGGAAAATGTACTTTGATGGCTCATACACTTAGCATGGATCGGGGGCAGGTATCTTATTGATCACACCTAGTGGTGACACCATTCCTAAATCATATAGATTAATGTTTGCCTGCACTAACAAAGTGGTAGAGTTTGCAACCCTTGTCATTGGCATCAAACTAGCAGTGGAATGCAATATCAAAGAACTTCAGGTGTATGGTGACTCACAGCTGGTCATAAATCAAGTAAATGATGACTACTAGACAAAAGATGATAAATTAATCCCTTACAAATGAATGGTAGATGACTTCAAAGAATACTTCATCAAGATCTCTTTTAAGCAGATACCAAGGATTGAGAACAAAGTTGCAGACGCCATGGTAACAATTGCATCTCTCCTCGATATTCCAGATAATCAATCACATTACGAGTTCTTGGTAGAGCTAGTGTCCTGTCCTGCATATGACACCCCTGAATCCCATATCATTTGCCACATTGTTGGAACTGATTCCCCCCTCTATGGAAAAATATTTGCCTATCTTAAAGAGAATACCCTCCCACTTGCTCTCTCTAGTAACAAAAAATGAACCTTTATCCGTCAGGCGTCCCGGTATGCCATTGTCACCAATACCCTATATCGTAGAGGTCTTGATGGTACTCTCCTAGATGTCTTGATAGTGAGGAATATGAAACCACCTTGAGCGAAGTGCACGATCGTATATGCGGGACCCACTCTAGTGGCCCTACCCTAGCCAAGAAACTCATACGCATGGGATACTACTGGCCAACTATGGAACAAGATTCCTATCATTTTGTAAAGAAGTGCAAAAAGTGCCAAATCCATGGGAACCTGATACATGCACTAGCACAGGAGCTACAACCATTAACAACTCCTTGGCCTTTCTGTCAGTGGGGACTCGACTTAGTGGGCAAGATTAACCCTTCTTCCTCCAGTGGCCATAAATTCATAATCACTGCCACTGAGTACTTTACAAAGTGGATTGAAGCATGCCTTTAGCCAATATCACAGGCAAACAGATTGCCTCCTTTATCCTGAACTATATCATTTGTCGCTATGGTATCCCTTCGTCTGTTGTCACGGATAATGGACGACCCTTTAAAAACCAAGATGTTAGGGAACTATGTGACAAATTCCATATCCAGCACCGCTTTTCAACCCCTTATTACCCCTAAGGCAACAACCAGGCGGAGGCATCAAACAAAACTATCCTGAAAATCCTAAAGAAAACTGTCAATGATGCCGGCCGTGACTAGCATGTCCAACTAAATCCAATGCTATGGGCCTACCGTACAAGCATCCACACACCCACAGGTGCAACCCCATACTCCCTGGTCTACAGATCTGAAGCTATCTTGCCCATTGAAGTTGAGATCCCATCCTTACAAGTTTCATTAAAAGGCCTCATATTTGATGAAGAATACAGAGTGACCAGACTTCAAGAGTTAGAGCTGATCAAAGAGAGAAGGCAATAGGCCTTTAATCACCTAAAAGCTTATCAACAATGGATGTCTAGAAGCTACAATCATAGGGTCAAGCCTCGATTCTTCCAAGTTGGTGATCTAGTCCTTAGAGAAAATCCCAGAAATCAGCAAGATCATGAGAAGAAAGGAAAGTTCAAACCCAATTGGTTAGGTCCCTATTTCATCATTGCAGCTTATGGGTCAGGGGCATATTAATTGGCTACATTAGAAGGTGAACTATTTGATGATCCTATCAACAGCATGCATCTTCACAAGTTCTATACCTGAAAACCCCAATGTAAGGGAGTCCTGAAAAAATCCAAAAAAAAAAATGAAAAAAGTGATAAAAAAACAAAAAAATCAAAAAAATGAGAAAAATAACAAAAAAATCATCCTCTAGTGAAAACCTGGCAAACAGGTGCCTAGGATAGGTACCTTGATGAAAACCTAGCAAATAGGCGTCATGTGTACTTTTAGCTTCTGTGCAAATAAAAGCAAGTGGTGAAAACCTGGTAAACAGGCACTATCTGCGACAAACCACTTCCTCCATCTATTGTGACTTCATATCTCTTGTGTCCATCATATCATTCATCTTGAACCAGTCCTTTGAACCATTGTCAAACTACGTCGCCTCTGAGCTATCATGTAGGCAAGGCCATTATCAATGTGCCCCCGACGCTCTGCTCCATCCTTCTGTCGGTAGATGGAATGTCCCATCCTCGCTGTGGAATCGCTCCACCACTGCAGTCAACATAGCACCATTCACGTGAACCTCAGGCATGAAGCAAACATAATGCAAACCCATTGTACCAAGAGCCTCGCGATCAATCTCTGTCAACATGTACCGTTGCAATAATGGCAAAGGGAACTGCTCTCGTAACATAAGGGTATCCTGGATATCCTCCTGCAACCAAGCAAAGCATAACGTCAATGAAATCCACATCAAAGGAAACCTACTCAAAGCAATCAAACTTTCCTATCATTGACTTAACATATCAAATTAATCAAATCAACCATATCATCTCTTGACTAGATTCTCGGCAATCTCAGAGATCGCTTATCAATTGACGCATCGATCAAGGTGTCAATTGGGTTAATTTCGTTAAGTCAACTAATTTTCCTAGTGCAAAAGCGCCGATCCAGGTGTCAAATGCACTGATCCATATCATATGCACCGCTTCACCATGAATGTGCCAATCCTTGACGTATATGCGCCATTCTAGCATATGCGCCACTTCTAGTGTCACATGCGCCGTTCCCTAGTAGATGTGCCATTTCATAGCATGTATGCGCCAAACTATCGTATATGCCGTAATATATCTCATATGCGTCACTTAGCAGCATATGCGCCATTTTTGAGAGTATATGCGCTGAACGACAGTTCGGCGCATTTGTCCTAGCTTTTTTCTCTAAGCATTTATTGCCTTAATAAATGACTTTTAGTGAGTTTTGATGAACTACCTACCGGTGGTCCTGCCTCCACTGGCTGATCAAACCATCAGACTCTCTCAAACCAGTGCTCCTTGCACGGAATATCCATCTCTCTGTCGACTGCTCTAGCTGCCATGCTCTCCTAAGCTCTCAAAGACCAATCAACTAAGGACAAGTGTACAAATGAATAAAACTTGTGGACCCAACTCCTATATATAGCAAGTGAACCATATTTGACTGTGTGACAACTGCGACTACTTCCCATGTCTGTTCCTCTGAACCACATCCTATTTTTCTCCATCCTAACCCACTTTTCACCTTCTTCTTCGTGAGATTGTCCATCTCATGCTTTCTATTGTCTTCCCGTCCAATCTCCCGAGGGGACATCTTGTCATTAAACTTGTACCAGGGGCAAACTGGGGCATGTATCACGGTCAAAAATTCTTATTCTTTGAAACAAGGTGATAAAACACATTGCATCAAAGAGGGGCAAAATGTATACACCTAAAAATAACATGACTCTACTTAAATAAATATTTTAAATATTTATTTCATCTTTATATTCCTCTATCAATAAATAAATAAATAAATTTATTTATTTGATTCACTTCCTCTCATTTAATTAAATAAATTACATTTATTTAATTAATCTACATCAACTTTATTCTTCTAAAATAATTAAATAATTTTAATTATTTAATTAAATCTTTTATTCTTCCAAATTTAAATAAAATGCAATTTTATTTAAATTAAATCTAAAATCTCCACAAAAATAAAATATATTTAAATATTTTATTTTATTCCTCCAAATTATCTAAAAATAATTAAATAAATCTATTTATTTAATTATGCTTTCTTATCTTCTAAAAAAATCTTCAATATCTTCTAAAAATATATTCCTCTTGTCATACAAAAGCAAAAGCTGAGTTAAAGCAACTTTGTTTTTAAATTAGAAAAATCTATTCTAATTTAAGAAAACAAAAACTCATCCTCATCAAGAAAGTAGTTAACTCAACAAAGCTTCTTTTTGAATGACACATGTCCTTCTTCTATTCGCGCATGTTCTCTCAAACATTCTCCTCCGTTGATCTTCTTATTTCTTCTCCACTATTGATCTTCTCTCACACAACTCTATAAATACAATCCTCTTCTTCTTCATTTCATCATTCATCATTTGAGTAAACTTATGCTACAGGAACTATAGTGTGCCATTGGCACCCCATTGCATATCACTTCATTATCATCCACTCACATTTTGTGTTAGAAGCTCATCTTCAAATACAACAAGTATTAGAGCCAACTTCTCCTTGTCATCTTGAGGAATCAAAGCGAGGAAGAAAGATCCCTGAGGGCCATTTTCATCTCCACAAGATCAAGAAAGAAAAGGCAAACAATGGAAGTCGAAAGGTAAAGGTTGTAAGTATCTCTCTTTGTTATTTTAAATCTCCTTTTTCCTTCATATTTCATTGATGTATTGGGTTTGTTATTGATTTGATTTATCCTATTTTTACCCTTACACATACACTATAACATCAAATGGAAAGAGAATTACTTTGATTCCTTTGGAAGATGATCCTAAGAACGAAGTATGTGGGAATGCTAGAATCTATTTGGTAGATGGAAGGAAATTTTTGGATGGTTTGAGACATGAGAAAATGTATTATGCCTTGATTCCTAAGAAGCCTGAAACATTGAAGGAGACTGAAGAATCACAACCGGAGGAGATAACTAAATTGTTGACAAAATATGAAGACATAATTTCAGATAATGTACCTGAAGGATTGCCACCAATCAGGAATATTAGTCACCACATGGATCTTATACCGGGAGCTAGTTTGCCTATCAAAGCAGCACACAGAATGGTCCATCGGCAGAGAATGAAGAATTGAATAGGTAGATACAAGATTTGTTGAGAAAAGGTCTGATCAGAGAAAGTTTGAGTCCTTGTATAGTACCTACAGTGTTAGCACCAAAGAAAGATGTAGAATGGAGAATGTGTATTGACTCTAGAGCAATCAACAAGATCATAGTTAAGTATAGATTTCCTTTACCTAGGATGGATGATATCATGGATTGTTTGAGTGGAGCAAAATATTTCACAAAGATAGATTTGAAGAGTGGATACCATCATATTAGAATTAGAGGAGATGAATGGAAGACTGATTTTAAGACAAATGAAGGACTGTATGAGTGGTTAGTGATGCCATTTGGATTGATGAATGTACCTAGTATTTTCATGAGATTGATGAATGAAGTTTTGAATAAATTCTTGGTTAGGTTTGTTATTGTATATTTGGATGACATTTTTATTTTCAGTAAGACAAAAGAAGAACATTTGCAACACCTTAGACAAGTCTTGTAGAGACAAGAACATCAAGAAGTGTAGTTTCATTAAGGAAGAATTGATATACTTGGGATTTGTGATATCTATGGAAGGATTGAAGATAGACCCTGAGAAAGCGAGAGCAATAGCTGAATGGCCTACATTGGAGAACATTGGAGAAGTTAGATCATTCCATGGATTGGCTAGTTTTTACTAGAAGTTCATCAAAAATTTCAGTTCAGTTTGTAACCCTATGACAGAGACAATGAGAGGTGACAGAAAAGATTTCAAGTGGACGTCAGGAGTAGATAAAAGTTTTGAGTTGTTGAAGCAAAAGGTGATAAAAAAACCTATCTTGGTATTGGATTTCAATAAGGTATTTCAAGTAGACTATGATGCAAGTGGAAATGCAATAGGAGTAGTGTTAAGTCAAGAAGAAGGTAGACTTGTAGCATATTTTAGTGAGAAATTGAATGATGCAAGGAAAATATATTTAGTTTATGACCAAGAGTTCTATGCCATAATCCAAGCCTTGAAGAAGTGGAGACATTACTTGTTGCCTAAGGAGTTTGTGTTGTATACAGATCATCAAGCTTTGCAATATCTGAACAGTCAAGGTAAGTTGAATCAGAGACATATGAGATGGGTAGAGTTCATGTAGAGTTACACTTTTGTGTTGAAGCATAGGAGTGGAAAATCAAACAAAGTTGCATATGCATTGAGTAGGAGAAGAAATTTGTTGACAGAGATGAGAGTTGAAGTGTTTGGATTTGATGAATTGAAGAACCTATATGAGGAAGATCTTGATTTTGTAGAACCTTGGAAAGCATGTAAGGAACCTATTGTAATAGACAGAAGTAAGTGGTTGGATTATTTCATTCAAGAAGACATGTTCAGAGGAAATTAGTTGTGCATACCTAGAGGTTCGATGATAGATAATTTGATCAAGGAGAAGCACAGTGGTGGATTGGTAGGACACTTTGGCATTGACAAAACAGTGGCTTTAGTAAATGAAAATTAATTTTGGCCTCAGATACATAAGGATGTTAGGAAATTTGTGTAGAGTTTTAGAATTTGTCAAGTTGCAAAAGGAAGTAGTCAGAATACTGGATTGCATAAACCTTTGATAGTATCAGAGGGACCTTGGGAAGACATAAGTATGGATTTTTTATCGGGATTGCCCAAGACACAAAGAGGACATGATTCAATATTTATAGTGGTGGACAGATTTTCAAAGATGACACATTTCATACCTTGTAAGAAGACAATTGAAGCAATGTATGTAGCTGATCTATTTTTCAAGGAGATTATGAGATTGCATGGATTACCTAAGAGCATAATTTTAGACAGAGACAAGATTTATTGGATACTTTTCGAAGACACTTTGGAAGAAGATGAAGATAGAATTGAAGTTCAGTTCAGCATTTCATCCAGAGACTGATGGATAGACAGAGGTAGTGAATAGGAGTTTGGGAAACTTATTGAGATGCTTAGTTGGAGAGAAGGCAGGAAGTTACGATTTGATCATTTCAAAAGCAAAGTTTTCATATAATAATTCAGTAAATAGGAGTACTAGAAGAACACCTTTTGAGATTGTTACAGGAGTAAACCCTAGAGGAGTGACAGAGTTGAGAGACATCAGTATGGAAGATAAGAGAAGTGCAGAAGCAGAAGCATAAGAATTTGCAGGACATATAGAGATAGTGTATAATCAGGTGAAGAAGCATTTGGAGGAGATGAATAATTAGTATAAGGAGTAGGCAGATGAGAAAATGAGACACAAAGAATTTGAAGTTGCAGATGAAGTTATGGTATACTTGAGAAAAGAAAGATTTCCAGTTGGGACATATAACAAGCTGAAGATGAAGAAGTTTGGATCTTGTAGGATACTCAGAAAGTTTGATTCAAGAAATACATATGAAATTGAGTTACCAGAGACATTAGGTATATAACCTATTTTCAACATTACAAACCTATATCAGTATCATGAAGCAGAGTTCAGTCACAGCATTGAAGAAGATTTGAAGAAGCAGTTACTACAACAAGCACCAGAGCAGATTGAGAACATTTCAGATTGCAGAGTTGGACACAACACCATAGGAAAACAATACAAAGAATACCTTGTGAAGTGGAAAGGCAGACCAATAGAAGATTCATCATGGATTTCTTAGGCTGAGGTGGACCATCTTGGTTTTCCTCTAGCACCAGCAAAGTGAGGGACTCACTTTTTGAATAACCTTGGATGTCTAATGCAGGAGCATCCCTGGTTGAAGAGCAATCTTGCATCAACCAAAAAATTTGCATTTCAGTTTGTTTTTATTTTAGTGTGTTTCTTTTCATTTTCTAGTTTAGTTCAGGTAGTTCGGTCAGTAGTAGTTTCTATATTTTGGTTCACATTCTACCGCAATTACATCTTAGACCTTTCGGAGCTGGACTTAACATCTAGACTCATTCATCTACATCATATCCAATTTTTAGAGCATTTGAATCAAGTACCAGTAAGATATCACTATCAGAAGATTGACTATTTTCTCAGAACAGAGCATCTTGTCAGTCTCAAATAATCAGCTAAAGGAGAAGACTTGTGGAACATTTCATGACTTTTGAAGTTGAAAGGTACATCATTCAATGTTGTTTGGGTTCATGGCTGACCTTCCCCAAGATCCGCACATCATTCCATTCATTTGCAGAGGAAATCTATTCAAATAGGTTTGACCTATCCATGTACACACTTTACAGCTCTTCATTGGAGTTTGTGATCTTCCTTGGCCAACAAGGAGGAATCTTTTGTACCGGAGATGATATATAATGATGTAATAGATGCCTAGGAAAGTTAGCATAATTTTAGAAGTTGATAGTTTGAATTCTTGCGAAGGAGCTTCAAAGCTATATCTTGTGCAAGTTTTGATATTCTGTAATTAGGCCTGTGAGCCCTAATTGTAAGCCCACATGTTGCCAGCCAGTTTGTATTTGAATTCTATGATATACAAAATGACTGAATCTACATTTACTTTATTTCTTTGAGTTGTTTCCATTGTGTTCACTCTAGTTGTATGACCTGGATAGTTCTCTTTGAGGACTCTCCTAGCCATGACTATACCACTATCAATGGTGTTGGGAAGCTTGAATACTATCCTAGGATTTGACTAAGGCAAGTCTCTAAACACCATAACCCCCAATCCCCTTTTCTTCTTCTTGTGTGTAGGTTATAGGTGTGAGATCTGGGAAAAGTGAAGATACAGGAAGACTGAGCAAAGACCAGGGTTTCAAGATCCAATAACACTTTAGGAATATTCCTCTACAAAAGACTTGGGCACTACCGCCCTAGTCTTCTTGCCCTTTTTGACATTAGATCTGGCATCAAGGCAGTCTCTACAATATTTCTCCAATTTACAATTTCTACAGATTCAACCATTTAGGACTTGGGCGGTCCCAACATAGTCCTTTGACACCTACTTCTGGGACACAAGTTCTGACATCTTCTTGATCATTATTGTGCAATTGGTTTCTAGATATCTGTTGTACATCTTCTATTACAATTAGATCTTTGAAAATTTAGGGTTTAATGCATTGATTGAACTAGGGTTTGATAGAAGGCTTGATTAAATCTAATCTTTCCATAGCACTCCTGAGCATAAGATCTATAGATGAGTCCACCTTCACTTGGTAGTGATTTGGCTCAGTCTTGTCCTTGAATGTTATTGTGGAAGAGGGTTTGGTCTAGTGTGCATGCTAGTCTTATCATTCATCTTTTTCACACTTAACATTTTGGTGAACCCGTAGCTTCAAGCATTTGCATCTTGTTGATTGTTCAAATCAGATCTTGCATTGATTTCATTGCATATTCATTAATATCCATTTGAAAATCTTGCATGATCTTGGAAAAGTACTTATCTAGGCCTTAAAAATCTTGCATTTTGATCAAAATTTGCATTAGAATTTCAAAAATTCTCTTGCATAATCATGTTGGTTGCATTAGACATTCATCAAATCTGATTTGGTATGATACTCTTGCACATTTTCCTATTCTAGATTTCAAATTTCTTATGTTTTCAATTACACATTGTGTATTTCAACATAAGCATATATCCTCTCTTTCATATTTTGCAATAACTCTTAAAGAGACCTATATTTGCCTTTGTGTGTAGCACTTTAACATTGGGATCACTTGGTTTGTAGTGACACTTGTGTGTTCTTGATCTTTTCAAAAAGATTCAAAAACCCGATTTCCTCAAACTAGTGCCTTGTTGTACAAAAGTCTCACATACATGTCATCCAATCAAAATAAGGGTGGTATGGTTCCTCCCCAATCTAATATGAAAAGGAAGGCTCCCGAACCTATTATATCATTTACACCACATGAGGTCACAATTAGTGATATTGATGGCCCTCTATACATCACAACAAGAATAAGTGGGAATCCTACAAGAGCAGTCCTTATTGATTCTAATTGTATGACAAATGTAATAGCTGAAGAATTCTTATACATGCATGATCTAGCACAAGACACTTATGATTCTACAAATATAATGATCAAAGCACATAATGGTTATTTCCTCCCGACAATTAGAAAGATAACACTTTTAATTAAGGTGGTTGAAAAAGCCCTGGAAGCTTCATTTGTTATCATTCCCACTTTAGATCTCTTTCGTGTGAAATTAGGACACCCTTGGATGAAATCCATGAAAGCAGTTTCTTCTACCATTCATAAATGTTTTAAATTCCATCATAAAGGGTGTGTGCATGTTATTCATCATAGTGGATGGAAACCATTAGCCACTCATAGTAATTTTAATTTATATTATTTTTTGCCACAATCACTTGATCCAAATCAACCTCGACAAGATCAATTCTTCCTAGCATATAAAAAATACAAAGAAAAGAAAATAGCTAAATTATCCTATGGCAAGAACACTCCTGAACCTTCTTGGTCCTCTGAGGCTATAATTCCTCCTATCCAATAAATAGAGAGTGAAAAGCAGCCCAATTTGAAGGATTCACCTAGACTGAAAGGAAAAGGAATTTTTTCTGAGGTTACTCCTCCACCATCCTTACAAGGATCGAGAGATAACCTTAAAGAGAAGCTATCCATCACAAAATCAGAAAATCAATTTTGTATCAGCTTCCTCTTCTGAAATGTCAAAGAATGTGGAAAATCATGAACCCTCGGTGGTAGACAAAGAAGATCCCTTGGGAAATATAACTAAAAAGACAAGAAGAAACATGAATGCAAGGGAAAGAAGAAGAAAGCGACAAGAATGACCTTGAAAAATGTCTCTACAAGATGAGAACATCCCACCGAAAGATATGGAAACAAAAGAACAATTTAAAGAAGATTCAAGTTAGGCCATAGTACCCTATGTACCTATTTCAAATCAAATTTTAGATTGGGAGGAAGATGATTTGCTCAAAGAAAAATGCTAGTGTAGTTGTATTTTATCATGGGTAAGTATTTCTCGTCCATTCAGCCACCTTTGATGTAGCACCTCTTTGAGTTGCTCTCACGGGTGGCCTCCTCTTATGCGTTGTGTTCCCCTCGTATAGTGTTAAATGTTGTTTAGGTCTCCTTGGATGACCCTTGATACTCTTGTAAGGTTAAGGATACAAGGAGACTACGTCTGTTGTGATACGTCTTCTATTTGTTTCTATATTCTTCTATTCTCCTCTCTCTTATTGCAATTATTGTGTATGATGCCTTGGGGGCATAACATTGCAGAGGATGTCTTGGGGGCATCTTTCCACATTGTAAGCCTAAGTCACTTTTATCTCCTCTCTCATTTTTAGTGCTTTCATTCTTCTATGGCTCTACTAGTTGGTGGATGATGATAAAAAAATTACTGATAAGGACCGAGTCCGTATATGAAGATGGGGTTAATTTGATATTGATGCTTGACTAGTACAATCACCTCGTGTTGTGTTGTGTACATGTATCATGTTGTGAATTTCTTGTAAAAAACCTTTGCAATACTCTAATGCTTCTATGCACTTTGAAATGTTTTGTATCTCACTTTGTAGCTACACTTAGTTCTGAGATACTTGATGTATAACCTCATGGCTATACTCAATTCTGAACCTGCAAGTGTAGCCTTGGTTTGTTAACTGGTATATTACCTTAGTTAAGTTTTAAGAAATGATTTGGTTGTTATCTTAGCATAGATTATCTAACCAAAGTTTATATAATGTGGATCAATGGTTAGAAAATAATATTGATGTGTTTGTTGGGAACAATCGGTGATTGTTAGCACATGTAACTTTGGGGTATGGGATTTGTGAAAGCTCTTGTTCCCTTGTGTGTTTTCAAAATTACCTTAAATGTGATTGCTACCAACAATCAGGATCAACCACTTTAAGGTGGGGGCATATATTTTGGTAAATGCTTAGATCTCTTAGACATTATGTGTGGCATATGTTAGGGTTAGCTGACAGAAGATATCAATTAAATGCAAATAAACATTAAATAGAGGAATGAAAATACACATAAATAATAACAACGAGAGACAAGTTTTAATGTGGTTCACCCAAACTCGGGCTACATCCACCAACATAGAGTCTAATATTATTATCCAGTAAATCAAACCGATTACAGCTAGCAATCCTTGCAACTCAATACCACTGCAAAATGCTACAATACATGAACATAAACCCTAACCCTTAGTCACTTTTATCAAGCCTTATGTCAGTTACAAAATAGGGTTCTATTATGTCAGCCAATAGAAAAAATAACTCCCGATGCCTTGACCTCATCTTGGGGGTACTGCCCCCAAACCCTCGCAAGGGGTGCTGCCCCTTGACCCTATTAAATAATTTGGGGGGAAACCATGCCAATAAAAGTGGGGTAAATTTAACCTTTGAGTTTGATTAGGCTTCATTTAACAACATATGCTTCCTTTTCACCATAAGGTGTCTCTGTGATGCAGGTGGGGTTGCATACTTTATTTTTGTTTTGTGTATACTTCCTTTTCACTGTAAGGCATCTTTGCGATCCATGTGGGGTTGCATACTTTGTGCATATGCTTCCTTTTCACCATAAGGTGTCTCCATGATGTAGGTGGGGTTGTATGTTTTTCAAAAGCCCTTTTGCAAAAGGTGGGATTGTGTATTCCCTTGAGTGGTTGCACATCCTTTTAAAAGTCCTTTATAGAAGCAGGGTTGGATCTTGAGTTATTCACCTTTAAGCATGTCTTTGGTGGTTGTGGCTCGTAGCCCAACTATTAGGTGTGTTTGGTGTTTCTTAGATAGTGGAGAGTAGCGATGAGATCCTCCCTATCACTCGTGTTTTATGTGTTTAATATGTATAGTGTGTTGATGACATACTCTACAATGCTCGTGTATTATGTGTGTTTTCCATGTGTCTTCCTTGCATGTCTTGTGTGTTTTAGTGGTGGTGTGTAGTGATGAGCTCCCCCCATGCCATGTGTTTTGTGGTGGTGCGTAGCAATGAGCTCCCCCCATCACCTAGTTAGGGATATATAATTATTTAATCATGTTTTCTCTTTGTGTATACCTTGTGTATTGTGTGACTATGTTCATTTCTTCTCCATGTATTACGTGCCACCTTAATGTCTTCTTTATGTATTGTGTGCTTCCTCACTGTCTTCTTAGTGTTCTACATGGCTGTGAAGTGTTTGCTTATGTTTGCCTAAGCTTGGGGGCTAGAAATGGTCCTTCAAATGTAGGGTGTTTTCTCTCTAGTGTTTGATGTGCTTCGGTTGTACTTTAATGCATGTACTAATCGTAAGATCATACACACATTAAAGTGAGGGCTAAATGTTATGGAGTAAAAAGTGGACACATGTCTTTTTACTTCCTTGTTTAGCTTCTAGGTCCCCGTGAATACATTATACATTCTAAATATTCATCCTGATGTAAAATTCTTTGAAACCAATGTAAATTGGGAATAAGGGGCCCATGTTCAATCTTACCCTAGACCTAAGAGGAGCCCTAAGATTTGGGTGCCACTACCCAAGTTTCTCCTAATTGGTTAGGGCAAATTTAATTATATGTCAGCATACGGTCTTTAAAAAGATTTCTCCTTCTTAGCTCTTTTGGTTTAATTTGACGAGTGTTAGTGAGAAAGAATATATAAGTATGTTTTTGAATTCATTATGAACCTAGATAGAGATAACCAACTTTAAGCATTGGAGTAAAGAGCATGTGGAAAGCATTCATTGTGATTCTAGAGAAGATTGGTATTGTGTGTGTTGTTGTAGGTTTTGAAGTTATCATCTATCTCTCCTTATGAGTTGAAGAGAATTCATCCTCCTAAGGTCATCACATAAGTGATATCATTGTTGTTCATCATCATTTGACTCATCATATTGATTTTGTGTTTAGCCTCTGCCTTGCAAGGGCACGCTCTCTTTATCTATCAATAGTGTTGGGAAGCTTGAATGCTATCCCAGGATTTGACTGAGGCAAGTCCCTAAACACCATAACCCCCAAACCCCTTTTCTTCTTCTTGTGTGTAGGTTATAGGTGCAAGATCTGGCAAAAGTGAAGATACAGGAAGACTAAACAAGGATTGGGGTTTCAGGATCTGACAATAGTTTGGGAATATTCCTCTACAGAAGACTTGGGTGCCACCACCCTAGTCTTCCTTCCCTTTTTGACATCAAATCTGGCATTAGCTTGATCTCTACAACATTTCTCTAGTTTACAGTTTCTACAGATTCAACCATTCAGGACTTGGGTGGTTTCGAAATAGTCCTCTGACACCTCCACTTTCAGGACACAGGTTCTGACATCTTTCTGATCATTCTTGTACAATGGATTTCTAGATATCTATTGTACATCTTCTGTTACAATCATATCTTTGAAAATCTAGGGTTTAATGCATTGATTGACCTAGGGTTTGATATAAGGCTTGATTAAATCTGATATTTCCATAGCACTCCTGAGTATAAGATATGTAGTTGAGTCCGCCTTCACTTGGTAGTGATTTGGCTCGGTCTTGTCCTTAAATGTTATTATGGAAGAGGGTTTGGTCTCATGTGCATTTTAGTCTTATCATTCACCTTTTTCACACTTAACAATTTTAATTCTCAATTATCTTCATTATATTTTTCTCTTTACACAAGGAATAATAAAATGCCCTAGACTTTTCTATGAAAGAATAATTAAATATCTTTTTTCAAGCACAATAAACATGCAATTTAAGATAATTTTAAATGAAAAATACTAAAATAAAATTAAACCCATGCAAAGGACTTCCACACACTTTATAGGTTTTCACAACATAGGATCTTAAAATCACCACCAATTCAGATCCAGGTTTACACAGGGACACACTAGATCCATTTTGTAGTCAAATCAAGCAAGATAAAGGTTCACACACAAGTTTTAACTTAATACAAATATCTCATTTATAACCACTATTAGGGAATAACCCTATACCTATACACTCAAGTTAAACAACAGGTGTACTTGCTCATATATAATAATTGAAATAAAGCATAAACACCCAATGCAACATCTCATCATATAAATTAAATAGGCATCACATCTAACATGACTTGTCAAACATACTCATAAAGGTGCAATAACTGATAATAATCCATAATGATAATCCATGTACAAGAAACACGTGTATAATATATATACATTTTATGATATTTCTTAGAAATTAAAAATCCGTAAAATAACAAACCACTTCGAGGGGTGACCTTTGTAGACATTTGAAAATGGCATAACCCATGCTATCATTTCTTGACACACTTGCACTAATTTATCCCCTTAATTAATTAAATAAAATCAATTTATTTAATTAATCTAACAATTCCCCATATTCCATAATTGATTAAATAAATATTACAATTTATTTAATTAATTATCCTATCCTTTGCCACTAACCTAAATTATTTAAATAAATTCCACTTATTTAATTAATCCACCTAGCCTATGACTAAACCTAGGCTAATTACATAAATATCATTTATTTAATTAGCTACCATACCCTACCTTGCCCATAGACCCAAAGTAATTAAATAAACCCTTAAATAATTTATGGCACTAATTAACCCATCTCTTAATTTCCAACAACCATATTAATTAAGTTAGTCACTTAATTAATTAGTTTAACCCCTCTTTATCCCATCTCCCCACACTTGATTAAAAATTAACATTTTTTAATTAAGGGGAGTCACATGTGTCTCCACCTCATATTTCCTCATTCATGCAAGAGCATTATTTAAATAATAAAGCTCACACGTCTCCACCTCACCTTTCCAAATCCATGCATTGGTCAATTCTCATCACATTCACCCATAAAACTCAATTTCTAAATACACCCTCTCCCACACAAATAAATTTTTAATTCATTCATAAGTCATTATCTTAATTAATGCAAAGTCTTCTCAAGGTAGAATTTAAAATTACAAAATATTGTGAGCCCTCCAATATTGATGATGCAACCCTAGCCCTTGATTTCACTATGAAATCTCTACCCTTAGATCTCCATTTCAAACCTCCACCATTGATAAAAAATCTTCCAAAAATCTATAAATACAAGCCATATCCAAGCATTTTGATAACAAGTCTTCAAGCATCCAATTTATGCCAAAATATTAGCCAATTTTCCCTCATCTCATTGTCAAATCCTTACCTCCATTTGTGTTGGTTAAAATAGAGCAATCCACATTTATTTTACATTGGGTATAGCTAGGAATTGCTTCTTGAATGCATGCATTCCTCCACCTTATCAAGGAGAATGGATTGTTTGAATATTTGAGGTAAAATAATTAGTTTTATGCTTTCTTTGTCTTTTTATGTCTTCTAACTTTCCATCATCTTTATTTGGCATGCCCGACGGGACCCCACGTCCCTAGAACTAACAAAAAAATTGCAATTTTTTGAAAGTTTTGTCGTACAGGTCATATCAGTGCTTTGAGTTGTGGATTAGCGCTTCTGAGAACTAGGGTAGTGCTTCTGGTTCTTCTGTTGGCACTTTTGGCTATATTTTAACATTGGTTTTGCATGATCTCTTAGCACACATGTTACCACTATTAGCACTCATGGTCTATATTTTAGTGCCTAAGTCATTTGTATTAGTGCTTTAGTTCCCTGTTTTAGCACTTCTATGCCTCACAGTAGCGCCTGTGTCATTTGTAATAGCACTTTCATCCTGATACTAACCATTTGAAACTTATCTTTCTCTGTTGGCTGACAGTGGTTCTTTGCAGCTATTTTATAGTGTTTTCTATAGGTCTAACATTTTGTTTTATAGGATATCAGGGCTTTCATTTAGTCTATTGATTAATTTGAAAATATTTATTTAGCTTGTGATCATTTTGTGACTCCTAACACTCTATTTCATTTTGAAAATGATCACATCTTGTTGTGGTGACTAACCCTATCTACAAGAAACAAGCTGACCTACCTGTTCTATCAAAAAGAATAACATTTTGCAAGGTCCCTTGGTCTCTATTTCAAAATAGTGCCTTCGTGTTTAGATTCAATGTTGATGAGCTTTGTTTCAGTGCCTTCTTCTTCTAGGTCAGCGTGTTCAGTTGCAAGTAAAGGAGGTATAATATTGTGTTTTAAGTCTCTAATTAGTGCATTAGGTCTTTGTTTTAGAGCATGTGTTAGTTGTTTCAGTGCATCTGTTAACTATTTCAATGCATTTTCTTATTGTGTTAGTGCTTCTGTTGGCTTTTTCAGTGCTTCTGTAAGCTCAGTCAATGCCTCTGAAGCCTTTGTTATTGCTTTAGTTTGTTCAATTAGCACCTACATTAGAATAGAATATAATTTAATCTTCTAAGCACTAATCCACTTTCTTGCAGCCATCAAACATTGGCCAAAGACACCTAAGCAAACTACTAACATTTTTTTGTAGCCCCGCGCATAAAGTTTTTTTTTCTCTACTAGTCTTAGTTGCACATTAATTAAAGTAGAGGGAAAGGAATTTTGTTTGCCATGTTTTGATTTACATTTGGATGTACGCTCTCTCCTCACACCCTTGGGTGATCTTGGGGATTAAAAATCCTTTTGCAAATCCTTTGTTGTGTTTATCCTCAAGGAGTACTACTTCACGTATGCTCTCCCCTTGTGCTTTCTGTGATCTTGGGGATCAAAAGTGAGTAGTATCTTCTTCTTCTAGGGGGCTGCTTTAGATTTCATCACCAAGGGGATGACCTCAACCACATGTTCTAGTGTGGTATATAAACGTTGTAAGAATCAAAACTTTTGTATATTGAGATACCCCATAGAAAATCGTAAAGCCTAGTTAAGACCTTCAGTTAGTCATGTCATGTGGTGCATCGCTACAGTAGGGGAGAAGAGCTCACACTATTACCTCTGTTGGTTGAGATAGAATAAATCTTGGGCAAGAATTTAGTCTCCAAGGTAAGGGGTGTAAGGTGGTACATGTAAATGGTATCAAGGGGATGGAAATCACCATTATATAATAGTGGAGATTGAAGTCACACCTGAGCGAGTCCATGGGATATGACACTCCTACTTGAATAAATCTAAGTTGTTAATGTGCTTGATGCGTCTTCTTTTCTCAAAACCTCTATGATCGATTATTAGTCGTGAAGTGATTCACATCAAATACCTTTGTAGACACCCAAAATTGACTCATTGTCATTAACATCAAAACATTGCATTTTCACATTATCTACAATTGTCTAACACACTTGAATAATAGCCCTAACACATCAATTTCTTCTATTAATTAAATAAATTTATATTTATTTAATTAATTCATTAGCTATTTCTTCTAAGCTATAATTAAACAATCTTTAATTATTTAATTATCTTCATTCTATCTATTTTTTAATTAAATAAATCTTATTTATTTAATTAAAGATTCCCTCACAAGCCGACTTTCCAATTAATTAAATAAATTTTATTTATTTAATTAATTTATCTTATCATTTAGCCGACATGTGTGCCTCTTTCATTTAAAAAGATAAGTGGTACTACATCCTTTTATTTAATATCTTTCACATGTAGTACTTTTCTATGTACACAAGCACACCTAAGCCCTATCTCTTCGCCACTTGTCATCTACATGTTCATCTATGATTATCTTTTAATCTTAGCCATTCACATAGTCTCTGAATCTCCACCATTGATTGATTCTGGTTGAGTCCTATATAAACACCCTCTCATTCCATACTACATCCATCCGGCATTCATATAGTACCATCATTATCATCTTGAGCATATTAAGCATTTGAGAATCCAATTGAGCTTTTATCATCTATCATGGCAGCTTTCAGCATCATAATTGTTCATTGTTGAAGAAGCAGTCCACATCATAAATAAGGAATCGCACGGTCTAGGTGATGTTATGCTTGAATTGCATTACTCTTTGATTTCATTTAGATTAGATTCTTTGATGATGGTAGGGTTAGGTTTTCATGGCTATGCCTGATCTTCTAAACCTAATTTTTTACCTATCACATTTTGGCATGCCCGGTGGGACTCACGTCCTTGATTAACTTCATTTTTTTTGGAGTTGTTTCTTTGAAGATCAGATTTTTCAGGTGCTTACGGCAAATCCTAGTCGCTTCTGAGCAAAAATCAACTTCTTTCTGCATCTCCGCATCGCTTCTGCACTCGGATCAGCCGCCGGTAATGTCTTTTGGATTGCTTCTAGTCTAATAGTAATCATTTTTGGTATGTTTATAGTCGCTTTTGCCCTAACAGTGCTCGCCTGCATATAGCTGGATCTTGTTGTTGCAAGTATGAGGTGAGCCATTGTTGTCATTGATGTCAACATACTCACACTGCATTGACAAGAAGGATTTGATGAGCTTTGTGCTGAGGATATTGAGAAAATTAGCCTCAGTCAGGAACAGTGAAGAACAGTGATGAGAAGAAGGTAAATATACTGTATAGGATGAGAACCGGAGGATGCGGATTAAAGGGTTAGTAGATATGAGTCTTAAGATGCTACAGTTAAGATTTCAAAGGTCCGCATGAAGATCTGAAGGAGTTATGGCTGCCGGTATAGAACCGGGTCCGGCAAGAATCCGGAGGTGACAGAGGATCACAAAAAGGTCCGGTGAGGTCCGGAATTGTATTATCATAATCTGCGGATTGGAAGGAGTGTTTTATATGTCCTTGTGATGTTTCATCCTGATTTGTGTGTAATTTGGAGGTCCGGATGTACCTCCTGCATTATGACAGTGGCGACAGACTGTGTTCTTGAAGTTCCGGATGAGGAAGACAAGAGATCCCAGTGAGCAGAGAAAGTGCGGATGTATCCGGACATTCAGACAGACTTGTGAAGGTTCTTGAATCATGTTTAAGTTGTGTTGTTGGTCCGCATTGATGGCAGAGCCCGGAATTGAAGTTATTCTTCCGGATGAAGTTATTGCTCTGTTTAGCCGACCGGATGAGTTGTTCATCCTGCGAATGTTCTTGTGATAGCCGACCGGATGTGTTATTCATCTTGCGGATACTCCTATGGTTGTTTGCCGACTTAGATGCTTGTTCCTAAGTCGATGTCTTGTATAAATAATGATTTGTGAATTCATTTCAGTGAGGAAGGATGTGGATGAGTATGGAGTAGCGAAGAAAGGTGCGAAAGGCAGAGCAGAGATTGTTGGGCTTAATTGGAACTGATCCGGACATGGTAGAGATGTCATTCTCCAGTTCAAAACTGTGATTTTTATCACTCTGTAGACAGTGTGTCTCCTTGTAGGCAGTGGGCCTCTTTGTGAGCAGTGTGCTCGGGCAGTGAGCCCTTATTGGCATGTGCCATTCATTTTTCCTTATTCTTCTAACAGAGAATAATTCTTGGGTTAATCACCCCGTGGTTTTTCCCTTAACCGGGTTTTCCACGTCAAAATCTTGGTGTTCAATGTGTTGATGCTTATCTGCTCTTGTGTTTATGTATTGTGCTTCCATGAATGATTATTTGATATGCTGCTAACTAACAACAGAGAATTAAGTGTTTGAAAGAGAACAAGTTCTATACAACTGATTCACCCCCCCCCTCTCAGTTGTATGCCCTAGATCCAACAATTGGTATCAGAGCTGAGTTCCTCTGATAGGAGCTTAACCGCTTGAGGTGATCCAGGATGTCGTCATACAAGAAGGATAGTCCGAAGTTCGATGGAACCAACTTCACTCTCTGGAAAGGTCGCATGAAGTGTCATTTGGAATGTATGGGAAAAGCATACTTGGCTATGATTTCAAAACCATATATACCCCCACAAGGTGGTCCGACAACTCCTGATGAAACCACAGAAGCTGAAAACAATCTGCGGACCAAGGAAGCTCTTCTAAGCGCATTGAATGACTCAGATCTCTCGAATGTCATTGACCTACCAACTGCATATGAGATCCTAACTAAACTGGAACTTCTGTATGAAGGAGATGAGTTTGTCAAAAGTGCAAGGTTGCAAAGTCTGAAAGGGAAATTTGAAAGATTGAAAATGAGAGATGATGAAAACATTACTACCTTTATGCCAAGAGTAAATGAGCTGGTATGTGGAATCAGAAATGCTGGTGGAACTCTAGATGAAAATGAGATTGTCTGCAAAATCCTAAGATCCCTTCCTGCTGTCTACAAAATCAAAGTTGCTGCCATTGATGAATTCAGAGCCCACACAACTGTCACAAGAGAACAATTGGCTGGCAAACTAGCTGCATTTGAAATGACCGAGTTTGGAGATGATCCACCCAAGACTGAGTCTGCTTTTAAAGCCAGTGCCTATGTGAAAGGCAAACAGAGATTTGATCCGGGTGAAAACTCATCAAGGAAAATGTCATGGTATGATCAAGCAAGAAGAGACATGGAAGAAGAAGAAGCAGAAACAGCTCAACTTGAAGCCCTCATTGCAAAGAGACTGCCAAGAGGATCCGGTAAGTATGAAGGAAAACTACCCTTTAAGTGTTTTAACTGCAATAAGATTGGTCATTTTGCCTCAAGATGTCCGGAGAGATCTGCAAGATCTAATACTCACAGACAAAGGTTTCAAAAGAATTGCTATTATGTTCATGAAGAAGATGACAATGAAGGAGTAACAGATGATGAATCAGATCCAGGAAGCAAATCCGGAAATGAGTGGGTATTTATAGCCATCAAGGAAGAAGATTCCTTGCTCTCTGAATCTGTCAATCACAAAGTTGTTGAAAAAGCCTTGGCTGCTCAAGTGGAAGAAAAGGATGATTGGGTTATTGACAGTGGATGCTCTCACCATATGACTGGTGACAAGAATAAGTTCTTAGATTTGGAAAGATATGAAGGAGGAATGGTAAAGTTTGGTGACAATTCTGCTGGCAGAATCAGAGGTAGGGGAACTATTTCCTTTGATGGTAAGAGCAAAACAGGTAATGTACTATATGTTGAAGGATTGAAGCACAATCTTCTCAGTGTTGGTCAGTTAGTGGACAAAGGCTATGATCTCCGGTTCAAGAATGGAAAATGCAGAATCTTTACAAGCTCCGGAACTGAAATTGCATCCGGTACTCAGACAAGAGGTAACATCTTTCATCTGGTTGGTTCAAATAAAAGTTGTTTGTTTGTTCAAATTGATCAGAGTTGGTTATGGCATAGAAGAATGTGTCATGTAAATTTTGATAACATCATCAAAATTAGCAATACTCAGGCTGTGAGAGATCTTCCAAAGTTGATAAAACCTACAAACAGTGTGTGTAAAGAATGTCAGTTAGGCAAACAAAGCAGAGTCTCTTTTAAAAGCAAAGATCAGTCTTCTACCGGATTGTTGGAATTAGTACATACTGATCTATGTGGTCCGACAAGAATCAAGAGTCTGCAAGGTGATAGATATTTCATGTTGTTAATTGATGATCATTCCCGGATGATGTGGGTTACCTTTCTGAAAGAAAAATCAGAAGCTTTTGAGAAGTTCAAAATCTTCAAAGCTATGGTGGAGAATCAAACCGGATTGAAACTAAAGTGTCTAAGGTCTGATAGAGGTGGTGAATTTACATCTGGTGAATTCATTGACTTTTGTGAGAAACAGGGTATAAGGAGACAATTGTCTGCTCCTAGGACTCCACAGCAGAATGGAGTAGTTGAGAGAAAGAACCGGACCATCCAGGAAGCTGCTAGGACAATGATGTTGGAAGCAAATGTTCCTCAAATGTTTTGGAAAGAAGCTATCAGCACTGCAGTCTACACTCTCAATCGAGTTCAAATCAGAAACAACACCGGTAAGACCCCCTATGAACTTTGGTTTGGCATCACTCCTACTGTGAAATATTTCAGGGTATTTGGTAGCAAGTGTTATATTAAAAGAGATGAAGATCTAGGAAAGTTTGATGCTAGAAGTGATGAAGGAATTTTCTTGGGCTACTCCACTCAAAGCAAAGCATATCGGTGTTACAATAAGAGATTGAGGAAGATGATAGAAAGTACCAATGTAAAGGTTGATGAAGGAATTGAGAAGCCTTCAAGATTTTATGAATTTGATGAAGATGACCAAGATAGTGTTCAAGGAACTCAATCCTCTCCGGTGAAACAGAGTCAGCCTGATCCGGTAAATCAGGAAGAAGAGTTAGGTTTAAATGAGCCTGATCAAGAAACAGCAGTACTGGATACTCCCAAAATTCCAAGGTATGTAAAACTGAATCACTCTGAAGATCAGATCATAGGTGACAGAAGCAAAGGTGTACAAACTAGAAGGAATATTGCTCAAGATCAGAATGAATGTTGTCTGATTTCAAGGATTGAACCTAAAACAATAAATGAAGCCTGCAATGATGAAAATTGGACCAAAGCAATGGAAGATGAACTGATGCAAATTGAGAAAAATCATACTTGGGATCTTGTTCCCAGACCTAGAGACAGGAATGTAATTGGAACCAAATGGGTCTTCCGGAACAAACTAAATGAAGCTGGTGAAGTAATCAGAAACAAAGCTAGATTGGTCTGCAAAGGCTACTCTCAAATAGAAGGAATTGACTTTGAAGAGACTTTTGCTCCGGTAGCAAGAATTGAAGCAGTCAGATTACTTCTTGCATTTGCTGCCTTCAAAGATTTCAAGGTATATCAGATGGATGTCAAGTCTGCCTTCCTAAATGGTGATCTGGAAGAAGAAGTCTACATTGAACAACCGGATGGATTTCAATTGTCTGATAATAATGATATGGTCTGCAAGTTGAAGAAAGCTTTGTATGGATTGAAGCAAGCCCCAAGAGCATGGTATGAAAGGTTGGATAAGCATCTTGTGCAGATTGGATTCAACAAAGGTACTACTGACAGCAACTTATATTTCAAAATTGATCATGAAAACATTCTGATTGTTGAAGTGTTTGTGGATGATATCATTTTTGGAGGAAGAGATAGTATGTGTAAAACTTTTGCAAATCAGATGAAAAGTGAGTTTGAAATGTCTATGCTTGGTGAAATGAATTTCTTCTTGGGTCTGCAAATTACTCAAACAAAAGAAGGGATCTTCATTTCTCAGACCAAATATGTGAAAGAATTGTTAAAGAAATTTGGTATGGAAGACTCAAAGCCTATGAACACTCCTATGGCAACCGGATGTAAGTTAAGCAAAGATGATGATTCTCCAAAGGCAGATCAGACAAAGTATAGATCAATGATTGGTGGATTGTTGTATCTCACTCAAACTAGACCAGATATAATGCAAGCTGTTGGTCTTGTGGCAAGATTCCAGGCTGATCCTAGAGAATCTCATGTTATGGCAATCAAAAGAATTTTTAGATACTTGAAAGGGACAGTTGAGTATGGTCTATGGTATCCTAGAGATCCGGATTTTTCTCTTCATGCTTACACAGATGCAGATTGGGCAGGAGATGTGGATGACCGGAAGAGCACTAGTGGTGGAGCATTCTTTTTGGGGAAGAGATTGGTTTCTTGGCTAAGCAAGAAACAAGATGCAATATCTCTGTCTACAACTGAAGCAGAATACATTGCAGCAGCAGGTAGTTGCACTCAAATCTTGTGGATGAAGCAGATGCTAAGAGACATCAAAGTTGAATATGAGGAGCCTATCACAATTTTCTGTGATAATTCAAGTGCAATTAATATTTCCAAGAATCCGGTATTGCATTCTAAGACTAAGCACATATCTATCAAATTTCACTTTTTGAGAGAACAAGTAAACAAGGAAGAAGTCAGATTGGAGTATGTTCCCTCCAAGGATCAGATTGCAGATATCTTTACAAAACCTCTTCCCAAGGACTCTTTTGAATATCTCCGGGAGAAGTTAGGGGTCATGGCCCCTCCGGTGATGAACTAAGATGCACTGATGTGCATCAGTCCGGTGGCTATCACAGTCATATCTTGTGATCCGGACTAATGGGGAGCTGCAACTAAGGGGGAGCAGCTGGTATTATTCTGATGCATGAGAGTTGCAAGTATGAGCCCTTTGCCATTGATGTCAAAGGGGGAGAGAAGACATGTGAAAAACAAGTGGTTGATGATCAAAGGGGGAGCAGCAAAGGAAGACATGTGAGGAGTTGTTGTTGATAGGGGGAGCTGTGACAGAAAAGAGAAGTTCTTGTCTTGATGGTTTTTCACATCATATGTTGCCATCAATGACAAAGGGGGAGATTGTTGCAAGTATGAGGTGAGCCATTGTTGTCATTGATGTCAACATACTCACACTGCATTGACAAGAAGGATTTGATGAGCTTTGTGCTGAGGATATTGAGAAAATTAGCCTCAGTCAGGAACAGTGAAGAACAGTGATGAGAAGAAGGTAAATATACTGTATAGGATGAGAACCGGAGGATGCGGATTAAAGGGTTAGTAGATATGAGTCTTAAGATGCTACAGTTAAGATTTCAAAGGTCCGCATGAAGATCTGAAGGAGTTATGGCTGCCGGTATAGAACCGGGTCCGGCAAGAATCCGGAGGTGACAGAGGATCACAAAAAGGTCCGGTGAGGTCCGGAATTGTATTATCATAATCTGCGGATTGGAAGGAGTGTTTTATATGTCCTTGTGATGTTTCATCCTGATTTGTGTGTAATTTGGAGGTCCGGATGTACCTCCTGCATTATGACAGTGGCGACAGACTGTGTTCTTGAAGTTCCGGATGAGGAAGACAAGAGATCCCAGTGAGCAGAGAAAGTGCGGATGTATCCGGACATTCAGACAGACTTGTGAAGGTTCTTGAATCATGTTTAAGTTGTGTTGTTGGTCCGCATTGATGGCAGAGCCCGGAATTGAAGTTATTCTTCCGGATGAAGTTATTGCTCTGTTTAGCCGACCGGATGAGTTGTTCATCCTGCGAATGTTCTTGTGATAGCCGACCGGATGTGTTATTCATCTTGCGGATACTCCTATGGTTGTTTGCCGACTTAGATGCTTGTTCCTAAGTCGATGTCTTGTATAAATAATGATTTGTGAATTCATTTCAGTGAGGAAGGATGTGGATGAGTATGGAGTAGCGAAGAAAGGTGCGAAAGGCAGAGCAGAGATTGTTGGGCTTAATTGGAACTGATCCGGACATGGTAGAGATGTCATTCTCCAGTTCAAAACTGTGATTTTTATCACTCTGTAGACAGTGTGTCTCCTTGTAGGCAGTGGGCCTCTTTGTGAGCAGTGTGCTCGGGCAGTGAGCCCTTATTGGCATGTGCCATTCATTTTTCCTTATTCTTCTAACAGAGAATAATTCTTGGGTTAATCACCCCGTGGTTTTTCCCTTAACCGGGTTTTCCACGTCAAAATCTTGGTGTTCAATGTGTTGATGCTTATCTGCTCTTGTGTTTATGTATTGTGCTTCCATGAATGATTATTTGATATGCTGCTAACTAACAACAGAGAATTAAGTGTTTGAAAGAGAACAAGTTCTATACAACTGATTCACCCCCCCCCTCTCAGTTGTATGCCCTAGATCCAACACTTGTCTTTTGTCAGTAATCGCTTCTGAATCTATTTGTGTCACTTTTGGGCTAACAGTAATCACCTTTGAGTATATTTACATCGCTTTTGTTTTAACAGTGATCGCCTATGATCTAATCTGCATCACTTTTATCTTGACAGTGCTCACTTTTGGTATAACTGAATCACTTTTGGTTTGACAGTGATCGCCTTTTGCAGAGCTAGTGTTTTTGTTGTTTATTTTATTTTTGCAGATACAGGTCACTTATAGGCTGAAATCAATCACTTTGGGACTTTTCCGCATCGCTTATAAGCCTACAGGAGTCGCATTTGGTGTTTTTCACATCGCATTTAATCTACAGGGGCTCACCTATGGCAAAATAGAGATTGCTTCTGATAAACAGTAAATTGCATCTGGTAAAACTCTGTCGCTTTCAATTTGTATCAGTTTCAGCTTGCTTTCTTGGCTATTAATTGGGTATTTGTGCAGCATCTTATCGATTTGTCCAAGAAAAGGAGGTCATCAAACTACTGACATATCTGTTGCAGCTTTGATCGGTCCAAGACTTGTGATATACCACTAAATTAGGAATATTTGGGTTTGGTGCTTAAAATGAATCATTGCTTGCTCTGTGCTTGATTTATCTTTTTTTTGATTGCTTGCGTGTGTTTGATTGTAACCCAAATTTAATAACAAAAGTATCCTCTCCCCTTGCCTATCAAATGGATCTTGGGTGTATGAGAACTTGTTATTATCTTTAGAGGGCCTGCCTTCCCGGTGTGAGAAGGGATACAACCCAAGCGGTAACGGGCTAAAGCCAAGTCCTTCCGAACTGCTATATAAGAAAAGTGTTTGTGTCGAAAGCCACAAGCAACAGGTGTTGTTGCGTTATACCGATAGCCAACCTCCCCCCAAACCCTCCAAGGCGTAACCCTTGCAGGCTAGGAGACTCCATAACAGAGAGTAGTACTGCCACATGTATAGCCACCCGAATGGATGCCCTTATTAGCAACTTTGTGTAGTAGCCAAAAACCTTCTATCTGTTGATGCAAAAGGTGGGACCTTTGAAGCGGCCCTGATTCATGTGGTTCTTAGTAGAGATAGCAGGGACAATCCTAAGGTTTGGTGTGGGGACAAGCCTTATAGGAAACCTAGAACTTGGTATGCGTGAGAAGTGAGTGCTGTGGAGAGGAGCCAGTGCTACCAAGATCCTGAAGCTATCTGCTTTGAATAAGCACGGCTAGGGGATTCAATAGATACAATCCTTTCCTAGCCTAGGTTGTACCAGTTTGTGCTTGTTGTGAGTGTGAGGGACTGTAATTACTATTTTCTTGCTAAAAACCCACACATCAGACATCCTTTTGACAGACACAGTCACTTTTAAACCTAAAATGCCTGCATATAGACAACAGAAATCACTTTTGAACTGCAAAGAGTCACTTTTAGACTGAACTGAGTCACTTTGAAACAATAGCTGATTGCTTCTTGTGTAAACAAAATCACCTTTAATCAGTAGTTAATCACCTATTGTCTGAACCAAATTGCTTTTAATTAGCAGTTAATTGCCTATTGTCTAAACCAAATCACCTTTAATCAGCAGTTAGTTGCCTATTGTCTGAACAAGATCGCCTTTGAACAATAGATTGTCACCTCTAGAAAAACCTGAGTCACTTTTAATCAACATAAAATTGCTTTAAAACCAACAGTCGTCACCTTTGGTTAATTCATCACTTCTGGTTAGCACTATGATTTGCAGTCAGAACCTAAACCAGATTGCATTTGAGCTATCATTAGTCACCTTTGGCATCCTTTGCATCGCATTTGAGCTATCATCACTCACCTGTGGTTAAATACCTACAAATCTTATTGCCTCTGCTGAATTAGCCACAGATCCAGCTTGCTTAACCTTTCAACATCAGCTTTCAGACCTGTCTTTGATCAGTAGCAAATCTCTGGACTTTGTCTCCTATTTTTGAGCTTATCAATCCACCACAACCCATGAGCTTTTCATCTTTTTGAGACTCCAACCAGCAAATCAAACATCAACTCAATCATTTCAATTAGCAAATATCATCCTTCAGCTTTCAGCTTCAACAAAAATCAGCAACTTAGCAACTTTAGCAAACAATTTTTCCCTTGAGTGTTTGAGCTATCCTCTAGGGAAAACCAACAACAAACCAACAACAACTTCACAACAACAAATAAGCCAAAGCAAACCAACCAAGCACATTAGCAAAACTAGCAAACCAAAACAACAACCAATCAACCAACTAGCCAACTGTCATCTTTTGGGTCTCAAAACTTCGATAAGCTAAATTTTGTCATCAACACCATGCCTCAAACTAGGAGTCAATATAGAGCTGAAATGGAAGCCAAATTGAGAGTTGAGATGGAAGCCAAATTGCAAGATGAGATGCAACAATTTAAATCAATGCCTCTTAAGGACGCAACTCAATTCACAACTGGTATGCCTTCTCATATCTTTGTGCCTCGAGGATACACTATTGGTGAGTCATCTTCACAACAAATGCAACCTCCAACATCCTTAGAAACTTTTGAAGAACAATCTCAAGACAACTCATCAGACTTTTGAGATACCCATGTATGGGACCAAGTTGAGAAACTTATTATATCTGAGCCTAACCATTACTTTCTGCAACTTGCTCGCATGGGTGCTAAACTACCTAAGGACTTTGACATATCTGCTATTAGAGAGCAAGATCCTAACACTTTCGCTGTTGTTGCGAAGGGACCATCCACTATAGTCACATCATCTCCTATCATATCACAAGCATCGTACTCATCATATATTGTTGCTTCATTTGATCCACCACGATCGGAGCATACTTTAGAGTCACTGATAAAACCAACCAATGTGCTCCCTCTCATGTCACAAAATCTCAACATCCCACCTATCCATGTTCCTCAACATATCTCTCCTTCTACCATGACCATATCCATGCCTCAAGCAATGCAAGCTGTCCATGTAATGCAAGCGCAAATGCTTCAAGCATCACAAGCTATTCCCATGTCCTATAATGCGCAAGCCTCTCAAATTATTCCAACAACACCCATTTCCCAAACTTCACATCCATTGCAATCTACTATATCCCATATACCAACTACTAATCCTTCCATGCTATCATATAACCCCAACGTTAGTCTCATTGACATGAGTGATCCTCCCATTTCTCAAGCTAATCCTAGCAATAAGATCACTTATGCTGATCAACTTACATCCAAGCCATACTATTCATTCAATCCTTCATACACCATCAATCCATCTCATGCTACCCAAGGCTTGCCTATTATCACCCAACATATGACACATACCAATCCTCATGTTGTCCAAAATACAAATCCAAATGTTCATCCTTCTATAGTATCCACTAATCCCTCTATCACTTACCATGTCGTAAATTCAACCCCAACTTTCCAACAATTTGCTACTATCAATCCGTCATCCGCTTCCCATGTGATGCATACTCAACTGCCGCTTGTGTCTCAAGGACAACAATCCTCCAACACATATGTGTCTCATACCAATCCTTTGACATATACTATGAGTACGCAACCTCAAAAAACGGTCATAACTCTATTTATCTCACAACCGCAACCACAATATATCTCATACCATACTTCACCCCCTTCGCAAAAACAACAATTATCTTTAGCGGATGTTCGACAAATGATCAATGAAACGGTAGGACAAGGCAAGAAGACTTTCTCTCTTGAAAACATATGCGCTTATCCATTTGACAAGTCTCTTAATATGATACCTTTTCTGCCACATTTTGAAATCCCACAATTTGATAAGTACAAAGGAAAAGGAAATCCGGAAGATCATCTTTGAGCATTCTTTGTGGCATGTCTTGATGTCGCCTATGACGATACATATCTTTTGAGATTATTTCCTCGAAGCTTAGCAGGACAAGCTCTCGAATGGTTTTGTCATTTACCTCCGGGAATTAAGACTTTTTTAGAATTGGCACATAAGTTTCGATCACATTTTGCTTTCAACATTGAACATGAGGTAAACATGAATGACCTTGTCAACAACAAACAGCGCAACGGTGAAACCTTCTCTTCATTTACTCAACGATGGAGTAATATGGCTAGCAAATTATCATGGGAAATACCTAAGAAACAATAGCTTGACATCTTTGTTCACAATCTTCATCTCGAGCTGTCATTCCAATTACAATTGCAAAGTGCTAGCACCTTTGACAAACTTGTTTCCAAAGGAGTCATCATTGAACGAGCTCTCATTGCCAAGGGAACTATCAAGATCTTTCGTGATAACAAAGACTCTCCTCAAAATTCTAACGATAAGTCTCACTTTTGGAACGAGAATAAGAATGTTTTCAATGATGGTGTTGTAGACATGAAGAACATTCAAACCATGAGAACTCCCATCAACATTCAAGCAGCTTCTACACCAACATAACCCTTTCAACGACGAAGGCAACAACGACAAACTTCTAATCCACGTCGATAATTTACACCATTAGTGGAACCTATGGATATTATCTTTCGAAAGCTACTTCAAGCAGGAGATCTTATCTTACCGGATGCACCACCAAATGGAGAACCACTCTTTAGAGCTCCTTGGTACAAAGAAAATGAGTATTGTGATTACCATCGAGTTAAAGGACACAAAACAAATGGTTGTATGTGTTTAAAATATGTTATCCAAGATTGCATTGATCAAGGTTTAATCAAGGTCACACCTTCAACGACTCAGCCTGCACAACAATCAACGTCAAACTATGATCTAGAGACTTTCAAGAACCCACTTCCATCTCATGACCAGACCAATAACCCTCATGCTGGAAATGCTATTCAGTATAACTATGAATCGTCTACCATTGGCCGCATTGATCATGCCTGTATCTCTACCATCACCATCCAAGGTAGAGCACCTAATTGTGCTGTAACTATGCGAAGAGGTCGAATCACCATTCAAGGAGCACCTCCTCATCCTCCTCGATCTCTCTCTAGCTATAACCTCTTGGATCACCTTGGCAAAACACCCGCGCACATATCCATTCTTGAGCTGCTTCGCATATCTCCTGCTCATAAAGCTATCCTTGACAAAGCCTCACAAGAGTCTTTAGTGCCTAATGATATTGATATCACACAATTCCAATCTATGGTTGCTAGCATTGCAGCTCCTTGTCACTTAACCTTTTCTGACAAAGAGCTTTAGCCCTCCATTCATCCTTCACACAACGAAGCCCTCCATATTGAAGTATTTGTTAAACAACGCCGCATCAAATGAGTCTTGATAGATGGGGGAGCTGGTCTTAATATATGTTCTTTGAAACTTATAAAGCAATTGGGATATTCTGAGAACGATGTTGACACCTCTAAGGTTATTACTATAAGGGCAGATGATGATGCTGAAAGAGATACTGAAGGGATTATCTTATTGCCTATTCAAGTTGGACTGGTCATTATAGAAACCCGCTATCAAGTCGTTGATATTGATCTTCCTTATAACATCATCCTTGGTCGCCCATGGATGCATACCCTTAAGGCAGTTCCATCTACATACCATCAATGCCTTAAATTTCCACACAACGGTGTTGAGGTTACCATTCAAGCCGATCCCAATCCATTTGAATTTTGCCGTGCCTTTCAAGCTAAATATCAAAGTCCGAACCGCATTCCTATCAACACCGAGGCATATCCGTCTTCATCCTATGTAAACCCATCCGACCTACTCAAGCCGTCATCTAGGAAAGCCACCTCCAACCTCCGTATCAAATATACTGAACATGGCCCTGGTGAGTACAAATTGCAAGAATCTTGTTGTGTTGGCACCCTTCCATTATCTCCTAAATCCCATGGAAAACCTTCTACATCCAAGCCAACTTCATCTCCCGCTATTATCAAAGCTCCCCCTACAGTATTCATTAAAGGTGGATTCTTGGATGATGAAGACATTGATGATATCAACTCTTGGATCTTCTTTGATGAAAATGACCAAGTCCAACTTGAAGTAGAGCGATACAACAATGGGTTTCATATCGTAAATAACATGGGCTATAAAGGACATGGTGGATTGGGATCACAGGAACAAGGACCTACTGAGCCAATTATTGTGTCTAAGAAGTTTAATAAGCAAGGCCTTGGTTATCAGCCAGAGGTACCGTGACCCAAAGACATTAAGTGTATTTCTGATATGGACGTTGGACCTTCTTCGGTAGGAGAGATTTCTAATTTGGATACTATCGATGACTCCTCCCTTCATATCATTGAACTTTTTCAAGAACACTCTCTCTTCATGTTTTCCGCAGCATCTTCTAGCCATAACAATTCCTCCATTAGCCTTTCACTCGTATATCCTGACCTCATCGATTGGGACCAACAGGGGGCACCGATATTAGATACATTTGAAAATGATGAAGCTATTGCAGAATTTATGGGTTTATGACAAGGTATTCCATTGGGTGATCATAAAGTCAGTTTCATGATGGATTTACCTAAACTAGCATATTTTGGTGGAAGTATCAAATCCTTCAGTCGCAAAAGTGAAATAAACCAAATTCAACAAAATAGGTCACTAGGTGAAAACCGAAAGGTGCCTCTTGACTGTGAAAAAGTAAAAATAAAGGACGTATTTGAAGGTGAAAACCTCTCTGAGGCGCTTGAGGATGGGGGATTTGATCTTCTGGTTGCCACTGATTACCATGAGAAATCAACTATGCTAGTTGAAAAATCACAAGACATGAACTTGGGAACAGAGTAGAATCCAAAGATCACATTTTTGGCAGCATCACTATCAGAGCAAGAAAGAAGAGACTTCACAGCATTTTTTAGGAGAAGAGTTATAAATTTTGCATGGACCTATGCAGACATGCCAGGTCTGGATCCATCACTTGTGGTACATCATCTAGTAGTATCTCCTGATGCAAAACCTGTCAAACAAAAATTGCGCAAAATGCATCCACAAGTTGCCTTATTGGTCAAAGCAGAAATTCAGAAATTGTTAGAAGCAAAATTCATAAAGCCTATTGATTATCCAGAATGGGTTTCAAATTTGGTACCTGTAGCAAAACTAGATGGACGAGTTCGCTGCTGCATAGACTTTAGAGATCTTAATAAAGCATATCCTAAGGACAACTTTCCATTACCTAGCATAGACAACATTGTAGATCTTACAGCAGGACATGAAATGCTATCTTTGATGGATGGATTTTTAGTTATAATCAAATCAGAATAGCAGAAGAAGACCAAGATAAAACATCTTTTATCTATCCATGGGGCACATATTGCTGGGTTGTAATGCCTTTTGGTCTCAAAAATGCTGGAGCTACCTATCAACGAGCCATGACAGTTATTTTCCATGACCTTTTTCATACTATCATGGAAGACTATGTTGATGATATCCTGGGAAAATCTAAGACAAGAGAAGGACATCTACAAGTATTAGTACAAATCTTTGATCGATTAGAAAAATACTAAGTTAGATTAAATCCAAAGAAATGTGTATTTGGTGTAACGTCAGGAAAACTATTGGGATATATTGTGTCTCGTCGAGGGATAGAAGTGGACCCAGCTAAAGTAAAAGCTATCCTAGAGATGCTTCCACCAACAAATCTCAAGCAGTTCTATAGTTTATAAGGTAGGCTACAATCGATCTGCAGAATTATCTCACAGCTAGCAGATAAATGTCATCCTTTCCAACATCTTCTTCGCAAGGGTGAACCTTTAAAGTGGGATGAAAAGTGTCAACAAGCTTTTGATAAAATAAAGGAATATTTGGAAACACCTCCTGTGTTAGTACCCCTATACTTGATCGTCCATTATTGCTTTATATATCATCGACAACTGCAGCATTAGGTGCTCTTCTAGCTCAACATGATGACTCAGGAAAAGAACAAGCAATCTATTACATTAGCAGAACTCTTGTGGGATATGAACTCAATTATTCATTTATGGAAAAAGCTTGTTTAACATTAGTGTTTGCTTCCCAAAAGTTGCGACACTATATGTTGAACCAAACAACAAAGCTCATCTCTAATGTGGATCCCCTCAAGTATCTCCTTTCAAAAGCAATTATCACAGGGAGATTAGCAAAATGGGTTATGATCTTAAGTGAATTTGACATACAATATGTGAATTACAAAGCTATCAAAGGACAAGTTATTGCTGATCAATTAGCTACAGCACCTATCACAGACATTCAACTAATGTATCTAGAATTCCCTGATGAAGGATTGTTTAATTTAAATTCTCCAACATGATGGCAGCTATATTTTGATGGATCATACACACAACATGGATCCGGAGCCGGCATCTTGTTTGTTACCCCCCAAGGAGATTGTATACCTAAATCATACAGAATAGCATTCCCATTTACCAATAACATAGCAAAGTATGAAGCTTTAATCACAGGTTTGCACATGGCAGTACAATGGGCTATCAAATAGTTACAAGTTTTTGGTGATTCTCAGTTGGTTATCAAGCAGGTTCTGGATGAATATCAAACAAAAGATGAGAAGCTTCCTCCATACAAGCTAATGGTGGATGATTTCAAGAAATATTTTGATGATATTACCTTTGAGCAAATCCCAAGACTACAGAACAAAGAAACAGATGCTATGGCTATGATTGGATCCCTTCTTGACATGCCATCTAATACCCATAAATGTGAATTTTTGGTCGAACAGCTTTTAATTCCAGCATTTGAAGTTCCACAGTCTGAGCTTATATGTGAAATTGTTGGTCCCAATTCATCATGGTACAAGGATATATACGAGTATCTCCATAATCAAACTCTTCCATTTTAACTATCCAACAATCAATGTAAAACCTTTATCCGTCGAGCCTCTCATTACACTATCTTAGGAGACACCCTTTATCGCCGGAGTCTTGATGATATCCTTCTTAGATGTCTTGATTCCGAGGAAGCAAAAGTGGCCTTACATGAAGTACATGAAGGTGTCTGCGGCTCGTATTCCGCTGGTCCTGGCCTTGTTAAGAAACGTCTACGAGCAGGATACTATTGGCCAACTATGGAAAAAGATGCACAACAATTTGCAAAGAGATGTCTACAATGTCAGAAACATGGAGACCTAATACATGCACCAGCACATGAGCTTCAACCTATTGTCACTCCATGGCCTTTTTTGCAATGGGGACTCGATCTCATAGGTAAAATCCATCCCACTTCATCCAATGTTCATAAGTTTATTATTACCGCCACTGAATATTTCACAAAGTGGGTAGAAGCTATACTAATGACCCATATCACAGGTAAACAAATCTCCAAGTTCATTCTACATTACATTATCTGCCGTTATGGAGTTCCTCAAGCTATTGTCACAGATAATGGTCGCCCTTTCAAGAACCAAGAGGTTAGAGATCTTTGTAACAAGTTTCACATCCAACATAGATTCTCTACACCTTACTATCCTTAGAGCAATGGTCAAGCTGAAGCTTCTAATAAAACAATCAACAAGATCCTTAAAAAGACTGTTAATGACGTCAGTCGAGATTGCATTTACAACTCCATCCTGCATTGTGGGCATATTGAACAAGTATCAAAACTCCCACTAGAGCCACACCTTATGCTCTCGTGTATGGCACTGAAGCTATTTTACCTATCGAGGTTGAGATCCCCTCTTTGCGAGTATCCCTACAACATACTATCTCAGATGAAGAATATCGAGTATCCAGACTCCATGGTCTTGAACTTCTTGATGAACGATGTCTTACAGCATTGAACCATCTTCAAGTCTATCAAAACCGGCTACGCTGCAGCTACAACAAGAAGATCAGAGAATGCAGATTTCAAGTTGGCGACCTTGTCCTTAAAGAAAATCAAAGGAATCAACAACATCAAGAGAAATAGGGCAAGTTTGAACCGAATTGGCTTGGTCCTTTCATTATCACACCAGTCTATGGATCAGGCGCATACACTCTTTCAACACCTGAAGGCATTCCCTTGGATGAACCAGTCAACAACATTCATCTCAAGAAGTTTTATCCATGAATCTCAGCTATCTCAAAAAAAAAAATCCATCCACTAGTGAAAACCACTCTGTGGCGCTTTGGATAAATATATATAAGATAAATAATCCGTCCTCTGGTGAAAACTTGGTAAACAGGTGCCTTGGATAAGTACCATAGTGAAAACCTAGCAAATAGGTGCTATGTGTAGTGACCAGTTCCCATATCTGCTTGTTTCGTTTGATCATATTTCTTCATCTCATCTGCTAATCCATATCCTAATCCACTACATAACATCGTCATACATAGCCTTTCCATCTTCATCCTTGTCAAATGCTAGCTATCATATTTGGAAACTTTGTTGTGATACCTATATCTTTTGGCACCCTAGCGTCTTGATCACATGCCTTCTGCATTGTCCCTTCTGCATACCACACCTCATCCCACACTGGGGGCATTTGTTGAGTCTCATATGGAAGTGGATACCGTTATCTCTAGCTCATAACACATCAAACAACTTAGCTCACAACACAGCAAACTTTTTCAACTTCAACCATAGCATTCATCCAATGACAAGTGTGACCTAACAAACTTGCAACCAGGATTCATATCTTCGCAATCTATTCACATTCATCCAAATAACACAAATATTGCCAGCTCAAGCACCCAAGAAATCAGCATCATAAGTAAGAACTACATATAGCTCTATCGTTAACGCCTTGATCCCGTGGATACAGGGTATGTAGGCAATCTGAGATGCGAAGGAAGCACTCTGATTCAGGCTAAGACGATAGCCCACTTTCATCATCCATCTTTCATCTTTCTTCTAATCATCCTTCACTCTTTCATCTTACATTCTTCTATCTTTCATCACTTACATCATCAATAAAACCCAGAACTACATATTAATCATGTCTCATCTTCATTGTAAATGTGCTTTGATCCCGTGGATACAGGTTATGTAGGCAGTCTGGAATACGAAGGAAGTTTCCAGTACTCAAGCACAGATGATTCGCCCCAATTTCATCTTGTTTCATCATCCATCTTCTTCTTTGATTAGCTCAAGCAGGAAGCAAACTATGTGTAAACTGAAAGCTCAAGCACTTTCACCAATCAAGAGCAAGCCAAAAGCTATTTGTCTGCATGCCTTAAGCCAATATTTGCTGTAGCAGTTTATCAAACAACTTTAGCCTTCCACAGGATGCAGCTTTCCTCTTAACAAGGTGCCATCTTAATCTACCTAAGAGCACCTCAATTTGGCAAGAGAATGTGATGACAGTATCTTTTGTTTTATCTTTGATTTATCTTTTGTCCCTTTTCTATGCCTAATCAAGACTGCCTTGATCTATTTATATCTTGGTATGTTGTGATGAAGTAAGGAATGGGGCATGGTCATATAGCTTTCATATGCCGTGTTTGTAGGATGATCTTATTTTCTTCCTATGCGTATTGGTATCTTGTACGTGTTGGGATTAGCATCTTACATATCAATATCTCTAGCATCTGAGAAGCTAAACAGTCTCTTATGCATTTGAGACTATTCTATGTTAAGACTAGCTCCATACATATAACCAACAAGCTATCACTATGTGTAGTGGAGATAAGCTCAAACCATTGCTTGTAGCGTCAAAGTCCATCTCTAGCTGTTATTCATATCTTGTGCATGTTGGCTCAACATCTTGACCTCATGTGTTTAGACAAGATTGTAGCATGCTAGTCGCGCATTGGATATCTCGACACCTTGGTCTTCTATACCCTAGTGCATAACATCCATATGATATATCAAACATAAGGACTGCATTTCTTTTATTCTGAGCAATTATTTAGAAAGCTGCCCATCATCTTATCCATTCATTCCATCTATCCATCCTATATCGTACTCAGCCAAGATCAATCCTTCCCATTGTCTTTTGTCAACCACTTCCATTCTTGCAAAACAAATGTGTTAGACATACATAAATCCATCATATATCCTTACATTACCATCTATCTATATGCATAGGCCTATCCATATCATTATCATTTACATCTTTGCATTAACATACATTATCCATTCATTATCATTTGCATGAACATCCATACATAATCCATGACAATGTAAATACAACATGCATAGCCATCATAACATCAACACAATAATTAGTACAACATCATATAGATCATCAAACCACCAACATATATATATACATATGTGTCAATATACAAGTGTCTACAATACAAGCTGAGCCATGACAAAAAGTACATACAAATCAGCTCTAGGCCTCATCATGATACACTATAATACAACATGTACAAGGTAGCCCTAGTGACTACTGGTAATTCCCTCGCCCTGACCATCACCACCACCACTAGGTCCTACACCTGGTCCCCTATCTCTCGGTGGCCCCATTACTGAAGCTACTGATCGAGATCCACTTGATCTATGTGAACCTGAAGCCCCTGACCGGCTCCTGAAGCTAGGCTACCTCTGCTCTACTGGCACAGCCCCATAATATAAGCCTCTATAATACTTAGCCTCACCCTGTACTCTCTGTAACTCTGCCTGTATATGTGTCAACTGCATGACTAAATACATAGTAGTCCCATCAGTCCCTAACACAGCCACTACTCTATCTCGCTCACTCATCACCCCTGCAGCTGCTGCACTGCTCTATCTCTCTCTGCTCGCAGACCATCCCTCTTTGCTCTCATAGCCTGTACCTACTGAACTACAGTGTCTCGCTCAAGCCTCATCATCTACTCACTCTGTCTAGCAGCATCTCTCTCTCCAATCACTCTAGCCAGAGCCCCATCATCCTATCCATCTCCTCCCTGTGCTCTCACCTGTAGCTGCACCTAATAAGTCTGTGACTGTGCTCTTGCATGTCGCAGGCTAATCACCGCCTGATGTCTATCTATCTCTACTCTCCTCAACCTCATCTGTGGTCGTTGCCTCCATCTCCTCTCCTCTCTAATCCGTCTATGCAGCTGCTGAATACCAACATCATCACCTGCCAAAATCTATCCCTTAGGCTGTGCTAGTATGGCAGGCTGTCCTGGCATCTGCTTCGACATCTGTATCCCTGGTGCGGCTGGCACAACAGCCTGTGCTGGTGGAGCCCGTTGTCATCTCTGAACAGGCCTCTCCATCCCAATCTCTCTAATCTCTCCAACCTGTGTCAACCGAGTTAGTCTAGCTGTAGCCCAATGAACATCATACTATAACAATGTGCCTGGATCTGCAGGACCCTGTCCCCACTACCATACCACTGGCTATAATCCATCTCTCTTAGCCAAAGCTGTCTCCACTACAACCTCTAGACCCCAATCAAATACCTCCTACCTCGTCCTCCCAAAAATGGCATCACCGACTGGTACTGCCTGTGCTACCCCGAACTGCCTCAAAACCCTCTCTGGCAAATAGCACTCTATAATATAAATGCGATGCCCAAAAATGTATCTCGCCTGCCTCGCATACACCAGCTCTGCATCCTCCTCCTCCCATCGCTCACACCCTAGCCATGGCCTCCATACAAACCTATCCACCTCATCTAATCTCCTCTGCGAGTATACCACCTCTCAGCGCTGTCGGTATGTCAAAGCCCCTCTGTACATCTGCGCATACGGCTCTCCTGCTGCTCTAGCCACCCATCCCTCTGGTCTAGTAACTGGAATGTGCTCATACGCCCATACATGCAACACTGTCACTCCTGCTAACATGCTCGCTCTGAACATATAAGCGCAATCATGCAAGTAATGATTGAGCTGTCCCAACACACACTCTGCCCATGCATATCTCGTGCCATATGAAAACATACCCTCCATCACTATCCCCCATCCTGCTGGAAAGCCTCTGGCTCTCCTATCTCCTACTAGCCATCTGATGATTGCCACTACCACCCGCTGTAACCTATCATAGAGCTCCTCCATCCTCGCTATAGGGATCTTTGAGCCCTCCACTCCGATGTCAGGTGTCCCAAATAATCTCCTGAACGCATCTGGACCCATATCCAGATCATAATCCACACACTCCCCATCTATCAGAATCCTCAAAATCTGGAACACATCCTCTAAGGTGATCGTCACCTCTCCTGTCGGTAACAAGAATGAACTATGCTCGCTCATCCATCGCTCCACCATCACTGTTAGCAGCCCCTGATGTGCCTGAACTGGCTCCAACCATGATACATGCTCCAATCCGAGGATCTCTAACACCAAGTGCTCCTCTACATCTAGCCGTCTCACCAACTGTAAATCTCTCAGAAGTGGCTCTCATGATACCAATGGCGGTAGTACATCCTGCATCATCCACTCTCATTGTCAGTTCATTCTGTTATCTTATTCATATCACAATCTGCTTCTTTATTGCTATCCTATTCTACATCTACCACAAGCAGTCCATTTTACCACATGCACTCATTTCCTGCTCAATCGCGACTACGTTTACTATATGCGCTTCTATTCTGCCCAAATGTGAGTTAATCCTACACATGCGCTTACTGTTTAACTATAAGCGAGCTCAACTTTTATATGTGCTTACATTTACTCTATACGCGTGTTCTTTTCTATATGCGCTCATTTATACCCTAAACACGAGCCACATTCTATAGGCGTCCACTTTTCTACCATGTGCGAGCTATATCCTACATGCGCTCACTTTCGCCTCATAAGCGTTCTATCTACCCTATGCGAGCCATTATCTTTTGCATGCAAGCTAAATTTCTTTATGCACCTACTTTTTGCCTATAAGCGACTATTTTCTATCTATATGCGCATTTATCCTATGTTTTCCTAGCTGACTAGATGTGACCCCTTTTTCCTAAAGTGACCAACCCATGCCTATAAGCAACCTCAACTACTCTAAGTGCTTTAGTTTCCTACATATGTGACCTGCACTTACTATCTTCTAACCTAGTCACTTTTGGTGACGTGTGTGCATTAATGACTCTTCTAGGATATTAAATACATGCTTTTGGAAAAAGTTTTGAAACATACCGGTACGCCTCCTCCCTCTGGTTGCCCATGTGTCCTCACTGGCTCTGCACGATGATCCCGGCGTGGAATAACCATCCTGATAGCTCCCCACCTCTCGTCACAAACTACCTCTTAGGAGCTCTAGATTTCTCTAGTTTCTAAGCACAGATGAGCACAAATGAGCCTATTTGCCATTGCAGAACCTACTTATAGCCCTATCTAAACCCTAATTCCTCTATGCCACAGCCTATTTTCTTCTGCCACATCCCATTTTATCCTACTTGACCCCCGTTTTCTTCGTGTCAACCTTGTTTCTAGCCTTTTCTTTTATCGCGAGCCAACCCAGCCCTTCCTGGTTAGCCTGGCTTACCTCTCGAGGGGGCATCACCTACCAGTTATACTGGGGCATAACTTTGTTTATCGAATGCATATCGTATCTTCTTTGACACAATTCTCTACCGAACATTGTATCAAAGAGGGGTAAAATGTAAACACCCAAAATTGACTCATTGTCATTAACATCAAAACATTACATTTTCACATTATCTACAATTGTCTAACACACTTGAATAATAGCCCCAACACATCAATTTATTCTATTAATTAAATAAATTTATATTTATTTAATTAATTCATTAGCTATTTCTTCTAAGCTATAATTAAACAATCTTTAATTATTTAATTGTCTTCATTCTATCTATTTTTAATTAAATAAATCTTATTTATTTAATTAAAGATTCCCTTACAAGCCGACTTTCCAATTAATTAAATAAATTTTATTTATTTAATTAATTTATCTTATCATTTAGCCGACATGTGTGCCTCTTTCATTTAAAAAGATAAGTGGTACTACATCCTTTTATTTAATATCTTTCACATGTAGTACTTTTCTATGTACACAAGCACACCTAAGCCCTATGTCTTCGCCACTTGTCATCTACATGTTCATCTATGATTATCTTTTAATCTTAGCCATTCACATAGTCTCTGAATCTCCACCATCGATTGATTCTGGTTGAGTCCTATATAAACACCCTCTCATTCCATACTACATCCATCCAGCATTCATATAGTACCATCATTATCATCTTGAGCATATTGAGCATTTGAGAATCCAATTGAGCTTTTATCATCTATCATGGTAGCTTTCAGCATCATAATTGTTCGTTGTTGAAGAAGCAGTCCACATCATAAACAAGGAATCGCATGGTCTAGGTGATGTTATGCTTGAATTGCATTACTCTTTGATTTCATTTAGATTAGATTCTTTGATGATGGTAGGGTTAGGTTTTCATGGCTATGCCTGATCTTCTAAAATTGATTTTCCACCTATCACAACCTTGTTGAGTCTAATAGCCATTGTGTCTTTTGTTTGCAAAGCCTCTTACCAAGAAAGATCAATCAACCCAAAAACATCATTCAAACTCACAGATTAGATAACTTTAGCACCTTAGTCAAAACTGTCAGCACCTTCAACTTGCATGTCAGTGCCTCTGGTCTTTGTCTTAGTGCTTCTGGAATCTGTCATAGTGCTTCTGTCTAACCTATTAGCACTCTTGAATTTCAATTTAGTACTTATGTTATTGGAATTAGCACCTTTGTTTGAAAGAAGACTGTTACCACAGTTTGACTAGTTACCCAAAATAGTGAACAAAAATAGAAATGTCATACCACAGAACTAGATCTAGTAACCTGCAATATTTCCATTTTTGGCACCCTATCAAATCACACTAATCAAAATAATTGATTTTACCAAATTTAGCCATTTCAGTCTATCCTTGTCCTTGTCTGTCTCGTCAATGCCTTAGGCCTGTCTATTAGTGCCTTTGGCCAATTTGTTAGTGCCTCTAGTCTCTATCTCAGCAATTTGGTCACACCTGTCAGTTCTTCTAGCTAACTTTTCAGCACCTGTGATTCAACTATCAATGCCTACATCTACTTGTTAGTGCCTACATCTGATATGTCAGTGCATGTGTTTGCACTATTAGACAACCAAACCTAGCGACCTCTTGATCACAAATCTAACTATCTTTAGGATTGTGGCAAACTTTTGAAGGTGACTTTAAGATCACGCATCTCCCACTTCATCCAAGTCATCTATTTTTTCAAAATCTCCCAGATCCCATCATCATCCATTTTCAATTTGACCTTAGGAAACCTTTGATTTATCAATCCCATTGTGGACCTTCACACTTATTGTATCAATTTCACCCATTTGTATTAAATCTCTATCAAATTCCCAAATCCACCAAAGCAAACCATCATCTCAAACCAAGTTTGGATCAAATCAAATACAATCATCCTTCAAATTAAAATTTTTCTAATTAAATTTAGATCTTATCTTTATCCCCTAATTTATATTAAGCTTGAGAACTTGTCTATCTTAAGTTTGTATAAATTAGCCTTATCAATCCTAGATAGATTAGCTTAGGAGCTTAGACTACTCCTAAGTTAGTGGACTCTAAGAGAATCCCATTTTTCTTGGTGTGTCTTGTCTATCCCAAGTAAAATAATCCCATATCTCTCTTTTGCTTAGGCTCTTGTCTACCCTAGGTAAGAGAAGATAATTCCTTTGTATCCTGCAAGATCTAGATTTTCCTAAGCTTCTTTTGATTTGATATTCAAGCTATCCTTTGATCAACCTTACCTAAGGTGTTATCAAAGTCATCCCTATCATCCTTTGATCATCATTTTTTTAATAAAAAATTACTCCTTTACCATCTCAAATCATCCTTCATCCATCAATCTAGTCCACTTGGTCCAAATTGTTTTGAAAACGAAGGTCCTAAGGTCCAATATCATTCATCCATATCCTTCACACAACCCATCCACACATCAACTCAAGGTCCCTTTTTGTATGCCACAAACAAGGTCACAAGATAGGAGAAACCAAGAGATGGAACCAAATAGGACATTTGGGATGCCTCCCACTGATGAAAATAATGTCATAATCAATCCCTTTGGAAATCAACAACAACCATCCAATGATCACGATCAAAACCCCAATAAAGAAGTCATAGAATTTACACAAGACCCAAGTGTTATGGATTTATTAGACTGAGTCCTAAAATATGATCCTAATAGATATTTGGACTTCTTAATTCAAAATGGTGCCATAGTATCAATCCATCCTCCCACTAACACATCTCAACCATCCTCTTCCAACAATATACCTAACATCTCAACACAACCCACTTCTAAATCAATTCCCACATCAACACCTACATCAACCATATCCACATCCATTCCAAAAATCACCCTCAATATCCCTAACAATACCACCTACACAAGTGCTTCCACTAGTGTACCCCAACTTGATCCAAGCACCATCGCTTTCATATCTGAATTCCTTTATCAAACACCAAACAATACATTTGACAACCCTAACAACAACCCATAAACATATGCCTTAACTTCCCCATACACACAACCCCCCATCTCACAACCACCAACATCATCTTCCACCCAAAACACTAACCACACATTTCCACAACTCCAACAACTACAAATTCAACAACAACAACAAAACCAAAAGAAACAACAATAATAACAAATACCACCAAATATCCTTCAACAACTCATCACCCAACAACAACAAAACCAACAACAACAACCACCAAATTTTCTTTGACACTTCAATCAACAACAAACCAACACACTCCAACCACCCACAATGGACATCTCACAAGTTGTCCAACACTTGATACAAAGAATGGATGACATACAAGGGCACAAAAAGAAACAATATTCCTTCACAAAAATTTGTATATATCCTTTTGACCATTCTATCTATTGGAAACTTGTTAGTGTGTTCATTGATGTCAACTTCTAGCAAGTGGTTCACTTGGTTTCCAAGTGCTTTTGAAAAAAAATGAATAAAAAGGTATGCAGTGTGATAGAGGTATGTTCAGTGTTATGCTCCCTATTTCTTTATGGTTGAAGATATGTTTGTGCAGTTTGGAGGTGATGATTAGAGGTGTAATATTCAGAGTTTTAGGTTTTGGATTGTGCGGCAGTAGAAGATGTGTTTGACAGAGTGTTTGACTATGAAGAAGGTTGTTTGGGAGAAATGAGAATGCTTCACATTTCTCTACATTAAGGTTTCTTGTCTTGTAGATCTGAGAAAGTGCTTATATTGTCTGTATATACCTTCCCTTGAAGTTTCTAGTGTTTGGGTGGTCTTCAAGTTCAATTATTGTGTTGGTGTTCAGTAGCAATGTATCCTAATGTGTAGAATGAAGACATTCTTTTGTTTTAGGTGTTTGTGGCAGTTTTGTAGAAGATTTTGATGATGGTGAATATTCTAGGAAGATGAGTGGATGTTGTGGAGTGTCTCTCTATGGTTCACATGATGTTTTTGGTCCTACAGAGGCATGTATGTCATTGCTTGCAATATTAGTTCAGGTTTGGACAACCTGGCTTGCTGGCACTATTTGCAGAGGTACTCCGTGGATTGTGGATGTGATCAGAAGCATGGTGATATAGATATGAGTCCTAGTTAACCCTTGGCTTGGTCCACTTTCACTTCTTTCCACCGTGGAAGTGTTTAGTGCCGACCTATTTGGTGTTGCACATTTGAAGTTGTAATGTCAGAAAATGTCCCCTTAGGGGCTTTTCCCTCATAAGGTTTAGCTCATGGGTCTTTTGCATGCATTTAGGACATCTTAGTTCATATTTTGGCATCCCGATGGAATGAGACCTAGGTAAAATGACAAGTGGGACCTAGGAGGACCCCTTGAACTATACCCTACCCAAAATAGGGGGAGGACTTGGGCGTCCGCACCCTAGTCCTGCCCTATTTTGGGGTAGACCTAATTTCTTGGTGTCAGTTTATGACCATTATTTGGGTCCTTTGCCAACACGGTAAGTTTGAATTATGAAAATCTTGGTGGGAGTGTTTGTAGTTGCATATAAAAGCATGCTTAGGCATTCATTTGTAAACTAGATTTCAACTAGATAATTACTAGTAGGCTATTGTGTTCTCAAGGTGATTCAAGGCTTTCATTGTGTTGCAAGAGTAAACTTGTGTGTTTTGTGTGTTGATATTTGTAGATTTGAGCATCAATTTCCTCATGGAATGAAGAGCATCTTCCTCCCATGACAGATTCACTAAAAGGTGACATCTTATTGTGTTTTTATCATTGATTCCTTTGGTTTTTTCCTTTACTTCACAAGGGCATGCACTCTTTATCTGACAACAGTGTTTGGAGACTTAAGTGTCCTCCGGGGCTTGACTGAGGCAAGCCTCTAAACACCACAACCCCCAAACCAAGTCTTGTGATTGCAAGTTACAGGTGTTGTATTCGAGAGAAGTGAAGTTGCAGGAAGGATTGGCAGGCATCAAGGACTCCAGAGCATTTCCAGGACTTGGGTGCTTGTTCTACTGTCCTCCAAAGCTGAGTTTCGAGAAATAGAAGTTACAGGGCTGATCAGTGCTAGAAGGAGGTCCAAATCCTGCAAAGAAACTAGTACCTTGGACTTGGGTGCCTGCTCTAGTGTCCTCGATTGTTCCGCCTCAGAACCCCAAAAATAGGTATTTTGTGATTTGGTATTTTACTTCCGTCTGCAAGAGCATTTTCTGTTATTCGTCAGTTCATTGTTGTATTTGCATAATTAGGGTTTTAATGGTCAATTGAGCATAAGAGAAGAGAAATTGATAATTAAATTCCATAATCCAAGTTTCCCTACATCTCACAATGATCTAGGGTATGATAGTGCTCGCCACTTGACCCTAGATCCTTGAATTTAAAGTGGAGAGGAGGATTTAAACATCAAAACACTAAAACATTAACAAATCCAATTTTCCACTAAATATTTTGGTGAAACCATGCCTTTGGACTTAAATTACAAATTTTTGAGTGTGTGTCTTCAGATTTGGATTTCATTCATTCATTCATATAGTCATTCATTTTATTGCATTGAGAAAAATTCAAAAAAATTGAAAATTTTGAAAAATTCAAAAAAATTGCATTGTTTGGCTTACTAAATTATATCAATTCTTTCTAAATTTTCCTAATTCATGATTTTTGCATCATATCTGATATAAATTATAGAAAAATACAAAAATTCAAAAATTTGCTTTGCATTTTCATCATTTAATTGCTAGGGTTTTGTAGAAATTTTGACAATTTTCATATAGCCTAGTAATTCCAAAATCTAGGGTTAGTAGGCAAAATATTATTTCAGATTTTTCTACTGATTTGAGAGGCTCATTAAAATTTTCATTTGTCTGTAGTCTTTCATTTTAGTGTAAATTTGCATTTACATTTAAAATATTTGCATTTTTGCATAGAAAATTTCAACAAAAAACTAGCAATTTTCATGCACTTTCATTAGATTTGCATTGGCATTTTTCTTATTAAAGATTGGAATTCATTTTTAGATCTGAGTACATTTCATTTTCATCATAAATCAGACTTCAAAACATTCACATAGCATTTTGTGTCAACATCTCAAACCTAGGGCTTTAAAAACAACGATTTTCGCTAAATTTGGCCTTATCGACTCTATAAACTTGCACCATAGGCATGTTGTGAAGAGTATTTTTGTATTAATTTGTTTTTATCAGGGTAATAATTTTTTTCCCTTCTCAAAAATCTTCACAATACCCTTTTATCAGACTCTTGTAGTGAAAATTTGGTGAAAAAACTACACATTTTGGCTATTTTACCCTAGGGTTTGACCTAGTTTGCACTCCAAGCGTGTTGTGATCAATTTTATGGATTGAGGTGACTGATATTATAAATATTATTTTCTATACCTCCTAAAATTCCTTACAACACCCCTTTTTCTAGGTCTTGGAATTGAAAAACCGTGAAAAATAGCCTATTTTTGCTATATTTTCACTAGGGTTTGACCTTAAGTGGCAATAAAAGTGTGTTGCACTGGGTATTTTGGCACCAAGTGGCTGGTATTACTGATATTATTTTCTTTCCATCATAATTATCCTCACAACACCCTTTGTTATGCCCTTTTGCATTGAATTTTGGTGAAAAAAGTGCTTATTTTGACATATTTTCACTATATTTTGACTTGTCATCAACTTGAAATCACATCAAGAGTGTGTTGAGAAGGATAATTTTCCTATTTTGGACTGATATCAGACATATAACTTTCTTCCCTTGACTGAAATCCTTACAACACCCTTTGTTTCATTCATTTGCATTGAAAAGAGTACAAAAAATCAAGCATTTGAGACTATTTGGGGGTACATCGCTTTGCACTTATCTTTGACATAGTTTTGGAAAAACTTTCAAACCTAATTTGAGCATAAAAACATGGCCTCTAATCACAATAACAATAATAGGTTCCCTCCTAGAGTTTACATGAAAAGAAAAACACCTGAACCTGAAATTGTGTTTACACCACATGATAGAACAACTGGAGACAAGGAAGGACCTCTTTACATCACTGTGAAAATAATGGGAAACCCTATGGAGGGAACTCTAATTGATCCTAATTGAATAACTAATGTTTCCATTGAGGAGTTCCTCTTTTCACATCAATTAATGCAAGGTTCTTTTGACCTCTCGAGCATGATGATTAAGACACATAAGGGAACCTTTATCAAGCCTTTAGGCAAGATATAATTGTTAGTAACACTATCTGGAAAACATGTCAAACAATGGTTTGATGTTGTCCCTATTTTTGACCTCTTTCACATTAAATTGGGACATCCTTGGCTAAAATAAATGAAAGCTATCCCTTCAAAAATACACCATTGTCTGAAATTCCCTCTGGATGGCTGTATAATCACCGTCCCTCGTAACAAGTATAAACCTTTGGTTCAAAAAACACATTACAAGTTGAATTACTTTTGGGATAAAACTGAAATACCTAGTCCTCCTATACAAGAAATGACAAAAGACAAACAACCCGCACGTGAAGAGAACTTTAGACCAAAAGGACAAGGTCCCTATGCTGAGGTTCCTCCCCTGAAATCCTTACAAGGATCGGGAGGTCATTGTCAACAACAAAATGTTCCATCGCGACAAATGAGGTTTGATCCCGATGCTTCATATTCTAATTTCCAAAAACCTACGAAAGAACAAGGCCCTATCTTACAAGAGATAAGTGGTCGAAGAAAGAGAAATAGAAAAGCAAGAGAAAGAAGAAGAAGACAAGAATATGCCATAAACCTCACCTCTCAACAAGAAAACATTGATCCCAACATTCAACCAAACAATAATGATCCTAATGACAAACAACATGATGAGCAAGACATGAATTTAGCTATGATACCTTATGTCCCACTTTCCTCCAACATTAGGGAGTGGGAAGATGATGACGATGATTTACTTATAGACAACCTCTAGCCCGGCAGGGGCCCTACAGGTAAGTATCTCTAACCCTTTATCTCTCTCATGATGTGCTTCCCCTATGATGTGTTATATGTTGTTTAGGCCTCCTGGGATGACCCATGATTCTCCCATAAGGTCCGGGATACCAGGAGACCACCTCTGTTGTGACCTTCTTCTATTTGTATCATCATTCTTCTAAATTACCTCTCTCTTAGATTTCATTGTTGTGTGTTGTGTCTTATGGACATAGCGTCGCAGTTGGTGACCTAGGGGCACCCTCCTATGTGACTATCTCTAAGACACTTGCTTCTCCTCCCTGATTTATTGCTTTCCTTCCTATAGTGTTTCCACCTATTGGGCGGATGACGACAAACATTTATACTGATGCGGACCTAGTGTCCCTTTCAAGAGCAATAAAAAAATGGACTTAGTTCCTAATATGACTATGGGGTTGTCTATCTTATCCAATGCTTGGCTAGTGGAAGCACTCATTCTTTCTGCATAGTGAATTTGATGATGTTTCTGTTGCATTTACAAACCTTAACAATACTGCTACTCTATGCACCTTTGTTTGTCTTTGAATCTGGCCTTGGTGGTACTTGATTCAGAGAGCTTCATGATATAGCCCCATGGTTATCCTTGAACTCTAAATTCATTGTATAACCTTCGCTCTTTGTGTGGTTAATCATATGCATTGATGTTGTTGTTTATCATGATGTTGTAGACACTAACATGTTTCATGTACGGATGTGTTTGCTGGAACATTTGGTGATTGTAAAGTACATGTCACCTCTGGGGGGCATGGGCTTTGCAAAAGTCGGTGTTCCCTTCCATGTTTTCTTCCTACCTTAATGTGCTTGATATCGATGCATGATATCAACCACCATAAGGTGGGGGCATATATAAGGTAAGTTATTTGTTGTAGATGTTAGCTATGTGCTTGTCCTCAGGTGCAGTCTAAAGACTTGCTCGATGAGTGTATCTTGCATCCTGAGTTTGTTTGAAATCAATCAATCAATCATGTAAGCCCTCTGTAGAGGCGAGATATCGTGTATATCCTTTTTTATCTTAAGCCCTTTGTGGAGGCGGGGATGGTGTATTTCTTGGAGCAAATTGCACATCCTGTCATTTTCAAAAGTCCTCTACGGAGGCAGGGAGTAGTGTTGTGACTAACTCAACCCTTAAGCGTGTTTTTAGGGATTGTTGTGGTGAAGCCCAATCGTCAGTGTGTGCCTGTAATGTGCCTGAGATGGTGATGAGTGTAGAAATAGGGAACACACCATCTCTTGTCTATCATGTTTTCTTTGTGTCTTCAAGTGTGTGTGTTTGGCATGCTTGTTTTGCATGGCATGTTTGTTGCCCCATATGCAGTCTAAAGACTTGCTCGATGAGTGCATCCTGCATTTTGGGAGGTTTTGCATGTCTTGCATGTGTGTTGCCCCATATATATAGTCTAAAGACTTGCTCAATGAGTGCATCCTATATTATGGGAGGTTTGTTTACTTTCCAATACTTGCATCTGCATTTCATATATATGAGAAAAAGAAAAGAAAAGAAATCATGCTTGTCTTCCATGCATTAATGTGTCTTCTATGCATTGACTGTCTTCTTCGTGTTTTGTGTGACTGTAATTTTCTTCTCTGTGTTTTGTGTGCCTATTACTGTCTTCTATGTGATTGGCGTGTCTTCTCTGTGCTTGGCATGTTTGCTGTGTTTGTGACCATACTTTAATGCACGTATTGGCCTTGCATTTATACATAATTAAATTGGGGCCTAAATGTAACGTCAAAAAATGTCCCCTTGGGGGCTTTTCCCTCATAAGGTTTAGCTCCCAAGTCTTTTGCATGCATTTAGGACATCTTAGTTCATATTTTGGCATCCCGATGGAATGAGACCTAGGTAACATGACAAGTGGGACCTAGGAGGACCCCTTGAGCTGTACCCTACCCAAAGTAGGGGGGAGGACTTGGGCACCCACGCTCTAGTCCTACCCTATTTTGGGGCAGCCCTAATTTTTGGGTGTTGGTTTATGACCGTTATTTGGGTCCTTTGCTGAAACTGCAAGTTTGAATTATGAAAATCTTGGTGGGAGTGTTTGTAGTTGCATATAAATGCATGCTTAGGCATTCATTTATAAACTAGATTTCAACTAGATGATTACTAGCAAGCTATGGTGTTCTCAAGGTGATTCAAGGCTTTCATTATGTTGCAAGAGCAGTCTTGTGTGTTTTGTGTGTTGATATTTGCAGATTTGAGCATCAATTTCCTCATGGAATGAAGAGCATCTTTCTCCCATGAGAGCTTCACTACAAGGTGACATCTTATTGTGTTTTTATCATTGATTCCTTTGGTTTTTGCCTCTGCCTCACAAGGGCATGCACTCTTTATCTGACAATGGTGTTCAGAGATTTAAGTGTCCTCTGGGGCTTGACTGAGGCAAGCCTCTAAACACCACAACCCCCAAACCAAGTCTTGTGATTGTAGGTTACAGGTGTTGTATTCAGGAGAAGTGAAGTTGCAGGAAGGATTGACAGGCATCAAGGATTCAGGCTCTGAAGAAAAGTAGGACACTGGAGCATTTCCACAACTTGGGCACTCGCTCTAGTATCCTCTAGATTTGAGTTTCTAGAAATAGAAGTTACAGTGATGATCATTGCCAGAAGGAGGTCCGGATCCTGCAAAGAAAATGGTACCTTGGACTTGGGCGCCCGCTCTAGTGTCCCTAACTGTTCCGCCTCGGAACCCTGAAAATAGGTATTCTGTGATTTGCTATCATACTTCTGTCTACAAAAGCATTTTCCATTATTCATCAGTTTATTGCCATATTTGCATAATTAGGGTTTTAATGGTCAATTGAGCATAAGAGAAGAGAAATTGATAATTAAATTCCCTAATCCAAGTTTCCCTACATCTCACAGTGATCTAGGGTATGATAGTGCTCGCCACTCGACCCTAGATCCTTGAATGTAATGTGGAGAGGAGGATTTAAGCATCAAAACACTAAAACATTAACAAATCTAATTTTCCACTAAATAGAAGTGCACACGTTTCATAAGGCTGACCTAATTGAGTTTGTTTTAGGTTGTGGATGATATAAATGAAGGATGAATTTTGTGTGGATGGGTGCAGAAATGAAGATGTGAATGTGAATCAAGGGTGGTGAATTAAGTATGAGCCTAAATGATTATGACTCTTGAATGTAGTGAGCAGAAGGTGTCTACATTTCAGTATGCTTGAAGTTACTAGAGGCAGTGAGACAAAGGTTGCGGATGGCAAGAAGCTGCAGTGGTGGATCTCTCTTGTTGCTTTGAGATAGTGAATCTCTTTGTAACAATCCTCTTCCTTCTCTCTTCTGGGTAGTCATCCATTCTTCTAGGTAGCAAGCCTATTTGATTTTGGTGTTGTTATTCATATATATGTGAGCTAATCCTCATCATGGTTTTTCCCTTCTTGGGTTTTCCACATAAATCTGGTGTTCTTGTGTGTTTGGATGTGATTGCATTAATTCTTCTTATGTTTACATTCTACTAATGCATAATAAGAGTTTGAAGATTGGAATAGCATTGAGGATTTAATGTTTTAATGTACAACTGATTCACCCCCCTCTCAGTTGTCCTATGCATACTAACAGTTGGTATTAGAGAAAGTTCCCTGAATAAGCTTAACCACTTGGGGTAGATTTGGATGGCGTACACGAAAGGTATTGAGGTTCCAGTGTTTGATGGAACACATTATGCTTTTTGGAAGACTAGGATGGAAAGCTTTCTTGTCTCTCTAGGATATGGAGTATGGAAGTCAGTTGAGAAAAAATATAATATACCTACTAATGGTCCAAATGATGAAGATAAGATTAAAGAATATGAGAACAATGGAAAGGAAAGGAGTGCTCTTCTAAACAATCTTTTTGATTCTTAATTAGTGAAGGTAATGAGATACAAAATTGCTCATGAGTTCTAGAAGAAGCTGGAAGGTATCTATGAAGGAGATGACAAGGTCAAGCAAGCAAAGATGAAAAATCTGAAGGCCAAGTTTGAAACCCTAAGGATGTCAGAGGATGAAAATATTGCAAGCTACATACAGAGAGTGGATGAAGTTGTCAACTCCATCAATGGTCTTGGTGGAAAGCTAGAAGAAAGTGAAGTGGTAACTCCTCTCTCTGAGATTTCTCACCGTACCTCTCTCTTTTTCTCTATCTCTTTCTCTCTTCCTATAACAATACTCTAAATCTCACACAGTAATATAATAAAAAAGGCATGGGCTATATCATCTTCATATCATGCAAAATCCTTCAATCACAAGGATATCTCATCTTATTTTAAATTCTTCAACTATACACAAGTGATACACTATAGAGAAGAATAATTTCATAATATCCTTCAATAATGAAAACATAACATCATATCACATCATTGATTACACAAATAATTTGATAAGGTAAAGAATAGTTCATAAATGCTTTCACCATAATAATACTGTAACATCAGAAAATGTCCCCTTGGGGGCTTTTTCCTCATAAGGTTTAGCTCTCGGGTCTTTTGCATGCATTTAGGACATCTTACTTCATAATTTGGCATCCTGATGGAATGAGCCCTAGGTAACATGACAAATGGGACCTAGGAGGAACCCTTGAGCTTGACCCTACCCAAAATAGGGGGGAGGACTTGGGTGCCCGTGACCTAGTCTTGCCCTATTTTTGGGTAGTCCCAAATTTTAAGTGTCAGTTTGTGACTGTTATTTGGGTCCTTTGCCGACACGGTAAGTTTGAATTTACAAAATCTTGGTGGGAGTGTTTGTAGTTACATATAAAAGCATGTTTAGGCATTCATTTGTAAACTAGATTATCACTAGCAAGCTATTGTGTTCTCAAAGTGATTCAAGGATTTCACTGTGTTGCAAGAGCATATTTGTGTGGTATATGTGTTTGTGTTTGCAGATTTGAGCATCCATTTCCTCATGGAATGAAGAGCATCTTCCTCCCATGAGATCGTCACTACAAGGTGACATTATATTGTGCTTTCATCATCATTTCCTTTAGCTTTTGCCTCTACCTCACAAGGGCATGCACTCTCTATCTGACAACGATGTTCGAAGATTTAAGTGTCCTCTGGGGCTTGACTGAGGCAAGCCTCTAAACACCACAACCCCATCCCAAAGTTTTCATGGTTGTAGGTTACAGGTTATGGAGCTGTGTTGTCAAAATCAGCTACGCTCAGTTTTGTAGACAATCCCCCACGAAACTTGTCCGTTTCGTGAATCTACACTCTAAGCTCACAAATCGAGACAAGATTCCCTTGATCTCATGTGAAGTCATTTAACATTCTAAACTGATCTATGACATTCCCTTGAATTGGTTTCTTGATATTCGCAAAGATCATTCAAGTCGTAAACTGATTAAAATGTTAATTTTAACCATTTTCAAGAGTTAGTAAATTTTTGAGTTTTGACATGTAATGGCGGCATTTTTTGCCACTCTTACATGTCTCTTTTGTTTTTGTTTGTTTCATATGTAATGTCGGCCGATTTTTCCGCTCTTACATATGTTTTTCTTTAAACATGTAAAGGCGGCACTTTTTGCCGCCGTTACATATTTCTCTAATGTCTAGATGTACTGTCAGCGAATTTTGCCGCCTTTGCATGTTTGAGGCCACATATGCGGGGTCGGCTGATTTTGCCAATCGAGGAAGATTCTCTAGATCTTGAACACTGAGTTCCATTAATGGCCACTCATGCCACCTGTTAAAGGCATGTTTTCAAGTTTTAAATACGTTTCCTCTTGTTTGTTTCATCATTTCATTTCTTACCTGCCTCCCTTGCACTGATTGATCGCGCCAACCCTAGGATTTGATCGAATTCTTCATCATCAAACCTAGGGTTTTCCTCTGTTTGAATAGGTTAGTCATTTTTTCCACTTTTTGATTTCTAGGGTTTTATTTATTTATCAGTATTTTCATTTTGTTTATTTCTTAGGTCGTTCATAATACTTTTCATTGTGTTGTCTCTTGCCTAGTCTGTTGAAGTTAAATCTTTGTTCATGCCCATGGTTTTGTGTCTTGTGTCGTTGGTTCCTTTCCGTGGATTAAGTTTAATGTACAGTCAGTTGTATTTGCCATTCAAACCCTTCGGCACTTACCCAAAGGCAAGGTGTATGGGCGGTGATATCCGCCACTCCTACGCCAAAACCCTTGCGAACCCTACCGTGTATAGTCGGCGATATACCCTGTTTATGTATTCCTAAAACTTTCCAATGAAAGTGTATGGGCGGTGAAATCTGCCGCCCTTGCACAAAACACTTGGAATTTTCATGTGCGGCGTCGGTAAATTTAACCACCCAAACACCACTTTACACGAAGCAATCTCACATGCAGAGTCGACACATTTTGCCGCTTGAACATTGAATTTAGTTTTTATCACATGCAATGTTGGCAGAAAATGCCGCTCCAACATCTAAACTCTGCAAATTCTTTCTACTTGCAGTAGTGGTAAATTTCACCGCTCTGACACAAATTGTTCCTTAACACATGCAACAATGGTGTTTTCACCTGCCTTTACACATGAAAACCCTTCCAACATGCAGGAACGGTCATTTTGACCGCTCATGTATGTTTTCCTGTACTTTTTCCTAACACTGAAAAACTTTTTTTTTAAAGACTTTTAGCCTGCTTTCGCCCTCGCCTTGATTTACATGCACTCAAGCCCTTCAAACGCGTGCTTTCCTGTCCATGATCATCAAATCACAGTTATCCCAGTTTACCCAAATTTTCCCCTGACTGCGAGATCATGGCCTTTTGTAGTTCTCAACTAGTGTTCATGGTGAAGTTCAAACTCAAATTTTTCTCTGAAGCTCATGACAGAACCATCTCCATCAAAGGCCAAAGTCATGAACTACAAATACCAGGGTGTCTTTCCGGTTACAATAGTGTAATCAAACATTGATGAAATCAGAGACACAGGAATTGGACATGTAGACATGGCAGAGTTTGTAGATAGAACAAAATAGACAAATCCTTCTAAGCCCATGCAGAAAATCATTGACAACAATATTCATTTGGTTGCATCATTTCCAGTCTCTGCACACAATCCTGAATTTGTTTTGCAAGTGGCTAGTCATTACAACAGAGACACCAAAGCTGTGACAGACTCTCAGGGAAATGTAATTATGAGATTGGATGCAGAATTTCTTGATAAAGTCTTCATGTGTCCACCCATTGAAAAAATTGGACAGATTGACTTTGCCCAAGGTCAACAAGATTATGATAATGATGTGGAATCTACCAGGAGGTATATAAATAACAAGTGGTTAAAGATTCCTAGAGTTAATTTGACCAGATGGCCAAAGGATCTTCACAGGAGTGATTTTGTAGAGGAAGTGTGCGATCTGATTACTCTTTTGAGTCATGTCAGAGGACTCCCTTCTGCCTCCAAATTCCAAGAATGGATGTACACCTACATCAAGGTGATTCTTTGAGGAACACAAAAGATTTTCTGGGGGGAACAGATCAGCAATGCATTGCACGAGCAATTGGTAAGAGTCAATACTACCTTCAAATTTTATATGACCTCTTATCTTGTCTATGCTGCTGCAAGCATGAGAAACTTTCCAGGTTTAACCCAAGTGGGAGACAGGAGATTGATCCCAGTGTATGAATATTACCCCCAAATCACTTTGAAGGGGTCAATTCATCATTTCTGAAGAGTCAATGATGCATTCTTTTCAGTTTTCATGTGCTTATGGGATGGTGAACTGGTTCAGAAAAGGGTTTCTGATGAAGCTTGGCAGGTTGTGAATTCTTTTGGCTGCTTATTCTTGCAATTTCCCACCTTCACATATCTTCAGGTAGGGTATTATCCCAGTTACCCTTATATACTTCCACGGTATCCCAGTGACCGCATTGTTCTTATGGAGCTATGCAGACAGCTAATTGTGGTGTACAACAAGAAGAGTGGATAGACATGAAGAAGATCAAGATAAAGAATCTGATCACCATTGGGGTCATCACCAACAGTGAATCATATCTCAAGACCAAGGAGACTCTAGCTCATCATATATACATAATAAAGAGTCTACTTGAAGATCTATGCCAAGCTCGAGAAGCCAGTGAAGATAGTGATGTCACACTTCTACACCGGCTAGAAGAACTTCCTTGCACCTTGACAAGGGGAGATCATAGTTTCCTCCCAGCATAGGAAATGGTAAGTTCTTTTGAAGAAATGGTCCAAAGGAAATTTGAAGAGGAGCTGCCCTCAGTGCTTTCAATGGATAACCTGTATGACCAACATTCAACTTTAGAGAACCTGAAAGGTAATTTGGACAAGCATGAAAAGGCGATAAAGGTGGTGAAAGATTCAATTCTCTGAGCCAACACCATCTCAGGGAATACAGCAAAACTAGATGCATGCAAGATGGCGGCCATTCAAGTTATGTACTAGAACTTCCTGAAGAAAAAAGACGGAGGAAACTAGTGCCTTAGCTTATTTTTCTTATATGATATGTAATTTGAATTTTGTTTTGGACATTTTCACGTGTAATTTTCCAAAATGTAATTACATGTGAGACAAGAGAAGTCCCAATTCAAATAGGACTCTTTTGTTGAATAAGTCAAAGTAGTTATAGATTTCCTAAATTCTCTCCAGGCCTCTCCCTATAAATAAAGAGGGCCTCTTTTGTAAATATTACCTTTTGTCTATTGCAAGAATACTCTAGCGAATTGAAAAGCAAATCAAGACTTTGTGCTTCTTTGTGAAAATCAATTATCAAATATTTATCAATACAAGAAAGCAAGTTCAATTCCAATATTTGTCATGGGATTATTTGTGTTGTGATAGTATTGTTCTTACGTCTTGCTATCATAATTGTCTTTGGTAATAATTGAAGTGTGGAGATTATTGCAAGTGATTGAAGAGCACTCTTAATTTGATTCTGATAGACTTTGTGTTATCAAATCATTTGTGAGGATTATGTTTATGTTTGTGAGAATACAATAGTTTGGAGACTTTGTGCTGCAAGTTGTTATATTCAATTTACTTTTATCATCTTGAAGAGGAGTGAAGACTTTGGGCTGCATTCAACTTCAAATAGTTCTATTTGCAATTAGTACGTGAGGTAATAGAAAACTTTGTGTTTCTGTGATTTTGTGATAATTTATAAGTCCTTTATCAATAGTTTGAAGTATAAACATCTATTCTGAAAAAAGAGAATGAGATGAAATGGAACCACCACAAATATAGTTTTTCAGTGTACATAAATTTCATAAGTTATTTTGTTTGTAAAAATCAAGCAACTAGAGGGAACCTCCCGTTGCTGAGAGGAGAGACTTTGTGTCATCATAGCTGTGGCTGATATACCCATTTTGCCGTTAGCGAGTTAACAACAAAATATTCACCCAACAAGCTGGACAAAGTGAAGTTATAGGAAGGCATCTTGCAGTGTCAAAATTGTAGAATAAAAGGAAAAATAGCACCCTGGACTTGGGCGCCCGCTCATTAGTCCTCCAACTTTTGTGACGGGAAATTCTTTGGAACAATAGGAAAGAGTTACAGACTGAGTTTCTAGATCTTGGTAGAAACTAGGACCTTGGACTTGGGTGCTTGCTCCTATGTCCCTGAATTTTCTACCTCAGAGCTCTGAAAATAGGTACTTTGTGATTTGATATTTTACTTCCCTCTGCAAGAGCTTTTTCTATTATTCTTTCGTTTACAGTTGTATTTGTGAAGTTAGGGTTTTAATGGTTAATTGAGCATAGGAGAAGGAAAACTGATAATTAAACACCCTAATCCAAGCTTCCCTACATCTCACAACAACCTAGGGTATGATAGTGCATTGCCACTCGACCCTAGATCCTTGAATGTTAAGGGTGAAAGGAGGATTCAAACATCTAACAACACTAAACTAAACAATCCCAAATTTACCCTAAACATTTTGGTGAACCCATGTTTTTGGACTTAAATTGCAACTTTCTAAGTGTGTGTCTTTAGATTTGGATTGATTTCATTCATTCATATAGTCTTTCATCTTATTGCATTGAGAAAATTACAAAAAAATTGAAAAATTTGCAAAAATTTGAAAACCATAGCTTGCATTTTTATATAGATTACTAAATTGTATCAATTCTTTCTAAATTTCCCTAATTCATGATTTTTGCACTAGATCTGATATAAACTACAGAAAAATGCAAAAATTCAATAATTTGGATTGCATTTTCATCATTAATTTGCTAAGCTTTTGTAGAAATTTTGACAATTTTCATATAACCTAGTGATTCCAAAATCTAGGGTTAGTAGGAAAAATCTTCTTTCAAATTTTTCTACTAATTTTAGAGCCTCATTTAAATTAGAATTTGCATAGTCTTTCATTTTAGTGTAAATTTGCATTTAGATTTAAATAATTGCATTTTTACATAGAAAAAGTCAACAAAAAACTATCAATTTTCATGCTCATTAGATTTGCATTGGCATTTTGCATATTAAAGCTTGGAATTAATTTTTGGATCTGAGTATATTTCATTTTCATGATAAATTAGACTTCAAAATATTCATATAGCATTTTGTGTCAAGATCTCAAACCTAGGGCTTGAAAAACGTCGATTTTCACTAAATTTGGCCTTATCAACTCTCTAAACTTGTACCATAGGCATGTTGTTGATGAGGAGTCAAATACAACAACTCCTCAAAACCCTAACCCTTCATATTACTTGCCTATCAACAAGACCTACCTCATCGGCCAAACAAAATAGTTTGATTCCGATTGCATTCTTACTCCGACAGCCCTCTCTTCGCTGTGACCCACTGCCATCGGCCCAATGTTCAACAGTCACCCTGATCTACAACTCTCCCTGATGAAACCTTACTCCTTGCAACCATCGGTGTGACATTGATCATCACCACCCTCTCCAAACCTTATGCTAATACATAGTTCACCCTGATGCACTCAATGCCTAACTCTACCATCGATAATCTATCCATCGGTGACACTTCCAGTTGTCACCCTGATCGGTAAGAACATATATTGTCGGTTCCACACAGTCTTATTCACCTGATGACTCTCCTCACACCGATGAACTAGTGCCGTTGAACTTTTGAACCTGTTGAACCATTGGTTCAACATACACCCATCATCCTGACTTAACTATCGGTGGAACCCGATTCTCTTCACCCGATAGTAGATCTCACGCCAACACCTTGTTCCCGTCGTTGAACCACAGAAGACTTTGAACCAAACACATGGTTGAACTGGTTCAAAGGCTCAACAAAAAGATTTTTCCACCTGAAGCAAGACTTAGCTTCTTAAACATGCCTTAATTGAACCAATGAACTTCTGAACCATTGGAATCGGTTCAACCACAGGAAACACTGCCTGTTAATAACTCTTTGACTTCCGCCGATCTAGTCTACTAAAACCCTTGCGGTTTCATAGAACCGTCTCTCCTACAAACTTCTGTAACTTCACCAATCCTAGCACATGCAGATGCTAGGGTTTTTCAGGGCATGCTGCAAATGATCCTGTCAACCCGAACTGAACAAACACAAAACATAAAACAAAAGCCTAATCTAATAGACACAGCCATTCCACCGATTACAAAGTAATCCAACCAGTGGAATGGGTTAAGATCTCATTTCGACTACAAACCAGAAAATTGATTACGCCAGTAAATCAAACACTGGAAAACCAAAATAAACATGATCTTTTTATTGCTCTCAGAAATACGTACAGATAACTGATTTCATAGTACAATTCAATTTCACAACTACTGCTCTCTGATCTATATCATCTATTCTCTATCTCTGAGATCGACCCAACTAGGGTATTTATCTACTCACATGGGTAGTATAGAAAATGATTCCCAGCGGCTGGGAGACACTTCCAGGCGGCTGGGAGATATAACTGCCTAACAAACTCTATCTAACTAACAACCTTGTCATCTACAGATCGACAAGTGTCCTAACAACAAACTACAATAATATGTCTTGGTCAAACAAACCTATTACATTAAATGGCCATTTAGGACCTTATTGGAAACATCAAAATAAACATTAACCAGTTAAATGCCTCATGGAGGCCACTGTGGGTTGGATGCACTTGCATCGTACTCCCCACCAAGAAAAGAACTCATGTCCCATGAGTTAATCCTTGAGGTTATTCCACCTTTACTCTTTGTTGTCGCATGTTTGCCCCATGATCTCTGAACTGCAACCTGCTTCCATGGAACCCAAAACTCATGCCTAGTATTGGAGGCTCTACTCACATCTTTCCTTTGTTTGTCATTCTGTGTTACCATCACCTTTGTCCGAACACCTGCAGTATCAACCTTGGGTAATGTTACTTGTACTGCTGCTATGGCAGAATCTGTTTGCCTTGCAATTCTTAGAGGACAAACAATAGTCCCTACTAAGATTGTATCCTTGTCTTTCCAATCAACTTGTGGCTTCTCATAAACCTATTGTTTAAGCTTCTGCTAATCTTTCTGAATGTTATCAGTCAAACCTAAATTCATCTTCAACCTGTGATCTCCATTCCTTGAGATATCATCAACTTTCTTTATACCCTCTGGAGTAGGCATCTGCACAAACTCTTTCTGTCCCATTAAAATAACCTTGGCTGCCTTTCGTACGGCAACATCCTCCTGCAATGGTGTCATCTTAAAAGTTCTCCCATCCTTCTTGAAGGTATAGGTGTTAGCATACCCATCAAACAATGCTCTTCTGTCAAATTGCCATGGCCTACCCAAAAGTAGGCGACAACATTCCATGGGCAATATGTCACACAAAACTCTATCCTGATATTCTCCAATCTAAAAATCAACATATGCTTGTTCATATACCAAAAGTGACTGACTATCACTTACCCAAGATGCTTTGTAAGGATTTTGATGAGGGATCCTTTCCAGTTTCAGTTTATCCACCATTTCCTGAGATAGCATATTGTCTGTTGAACCAGAATCTATGACTACCTTGCATACTTTACCTCTGCTTTTGCAATTGATCTTGAACAAGTTCTTCCTTTGGCTCAAATCCAGCTGCTTAGATGTTTGCAACACTGTCCTTCTAATCATCAAACTTTCTCCCCTTGTTGACTCCAAATTTACTTCAGGAGTTGTCATACTCCCCTCATTCTCTTGCATAATTTGAACTCTCTTTTCACTTCTTCTGTCACTTTCACTTGAGGTGGCACCAACCTTTTCAGGACATTTGAAGGATGGATGACCAAACTCACCACGGGTATAATACTTCCCTGAAAATGTACTAGAACCTCTTCCACCTCCAAATTGGCCTTTAGGACCTTTCCATCCACCTCTAAAATCAGATTACTCTTGTCCTTTACCAGTCTCTTCTTGGTTAGACTCACCACTAGGCCTCTGGTTAGGACTTTTTCCTCCAAAACTGCCTCTAAATTTTTTGTCATCTCTTCCTCTGTTTTGCTGCTCATCTTTCCTCTTCAACTTCTCTTTAACCCTTAAGGCCATCTGGGAACACTTGTTCACTATTTCTGGTGCTAAGTTGCTAATCTCATCTTGGATGTTCATCCTTAGGCCATTCAAATACCTGTCCACCTTCTCTGACTATTCCTCTTGTCTCTTTGATCTGAGACTGAGTTTATGAAACTCCTGTGTGTATGCATTCACATCAAGATCTCTCTGTCTGTCTGCAACTTCTTATACATCTGCACATCATAGTCCAGGGGTAAGAACTGTACCCTGAGCTTGGTCTTCATCCTTTCCCAGGAGGTTATCATATTTTTCCCCTCCTTGACTCGCTCCCCTTGTACATAATTACACCATGCAAGAGCAGATCCCTGGAACCTTGCCTTTGCCAACTTAACCCTCTTATTGTCAGGGACTTCTTTGTATTCGAAGTGATTGTTCAACACCTCAATCTAGTCAATCACCTCCTCCGCTTCCATGCTTCCACTGTACATAGGCAACCCATCGATGGAGTCCCTATTGACTGACTTCAGTGCATTTAAAAATGCCTGCTGGTCTGCTAGTACCTCCTTTACCTTTTTACTGGTTTCACCCATTTCTGTATTTTCCTTCTCGCTGTCACTTTCATCTTCCCTATCTTTGCTTTTAGTCTGCCTGAATGCTCCTAACTTGGATTCAAGCATTTCCTCAATCAATTTGTTAATAGCGTCCTGTGACATGCTTTTGGGAGGCATTTTCTCTACCTCTGTCTCACTTTCTTTGTCGGACATAGACAAAATGCCAACAATCCTGCAAGTCCTCAACTCGACTTGCTGCCTAAATATTTTCGGGCTCTGATACCAATATGATGAGGAGTCAAATACAACAACTCCTCAAAACCCTAACCCTTCATATTACTTTCCTATCAACAAGACCTTCCTCATCGGCCAAACAAAATAGTTTGATTCCAATCGCATTCTTACTCTGACAACCCTCTCTTCACTGTGACCCACTGCCATTGGCTGAGTGTTCAATAGTCACCCTGATCTACTACTCTCCCCGATGAAACCTTACTCCTTGAGACCATCGGTGTAACATTCATCATCGGCTCCCTCTCCAAACCTTACGTCGATACATAGTTCACCTAGATGCACTCAACGCCAAACTCTACCGTCAATAATCTATCCATCAGTGACACTTCTAGTTGTCACCCTGATCGGCAAGAACATATACTGTCAGCTCCATACAGTCTTATTCACCTGATGACTCTCCTCACACTGATGAACCAATAGTACCGTTGAACTTTTGAACCCGTTGAACTGTTGGTTCAACATACACCCATCATCCTGACTTAACTATCGGTGGAACCTGATTCTCTTCACCTAATAGTAGATCTCACGCCGATGCCTTGTTCTCGCCATTGAACTATGGAAGACTTTGAACCAAACATGCGGTTGAACCGTTGAACCGGTTCAAAGGTTCAACAAAAAGCTTTTTCCACCTGAAGCAAGACTTAGCTTCTTAAACATGCCTTCGTCGAACCAATGAACTTTTGAACCATTGGAATCGGTTCAACCATAGGAAACACTACCTATTAATAACTCTTTGACTTCCGCTGATCTAGTCTGCTAAAACCCTTGTGGTTTCACAGAACCGTCTCTCCTACAAACTTCTATAACTTCGCCAATCCTAGCACATGCGGATGCTAGGGTTTTTCAGGGCATGCTGCAAATGATCCTAAAATAGAAAACAAAATCCTAAACTAATATACACAGCCATTCCACCGATTATGAAGTAATCCAACTGGTGGAATGGGTTAAGATCTCATTTCGACTACAAACCAAAAAATTGATTACGCCAGTAAATCGAACACTAGAAAACCAAAATAAATAGGATCTTTTTATTACTCTCAGAAATGCATACAAATAACTAATTTCATAGTACAATTCAATTTCACAACTACTGCTCTCTGATCTATATCATCTATTCTCTATCTCTGAGATTGACCCAACTAGGGTATTTATCTACTCACATGAGTAGTATAGAAAATGATTCCCAGCGGCTGGGAGATATAACTGCCTAACAAACTCTATCTAACTAACAACCTTGTCATCTACAGATTGACAAGTGTCCTAACAACAAACTACAATAATATGTCTTGGTCAAACATACCTTATTACATTAAATGGCCATTTAGGACCTTATTGGAAACATAGAAATAAACATTAACCAGATAAATGCCTCATGGAGGCCACTGTGGGTTGGATGCACCTGCATCAGTTGTGAAGGGTATTTTTGCATTAATTAGCTATTATTAGGGTAATAATTTTCTTCCCCTCCTAAAAATCTTCACAACACCTTTTTTAATGGGCTCTTGTATTGAAAATTTGGTGAAAACTACACATTTTGACTATTTTTGCCATAGGGTTTGACCTAGTTTGCACTCCAAGCGTGTTGTGATCAATTTTATGGATTGAGGTGACTGATATCATTGGGTTTAGTTTTTGCACCTCTTGATATTCATTACAACACCCCTTTTTCTAGGTCTTGGAATTGAAAAACTGTGAAAAATAGCCTATTTTTGCTATATTTTAACTAGGGTTTGACCTTAAGTGGTGCTAAAAGGATGTTGTGTTGGGTATTTTGACATTAAGTGACTATTATTACTCATATAATTTTCTTTCCATCATCACTTTCCTCACAACACCCTTCGTTATGCTCTTTTGCATTGAGTTTTGGTGAAAAAAGTGCCTATTTCGACATATTTTCACTATAGTTTGACTTGGCATTATCTTGGATTTGCATCAAGAGTGTGTTGAGAAGGATCTTATTTATGTTTTGGACTGATATTAGACATATAAATTTCTTCCACTGATCAAAATCCTTACAACACCCTTTGTTTCACTTATTTGCATTGGAAAAAGTACAAAAATCAAACATTTGAGGCTATTTTGGGGCATATCGCTTTGCACTTGCCTTTGATATACTTTTGGAAAAAATTTCAAATCTGATTTGAGCATAAAAATATGGCCTCTCTAATCACAACAACAAAAATAGGTTCCCTCCTAGACCTTACATGAAAAGAAAAGCACCTGAACCTGAAACTGTGTTTACACCTCATGATAGAACAACTGGAGACAAGGAAGGACCTCTTTATATCACTGTGAAAATAATGGGAAATCCTATGGATTGAACTCTTATTGATCCCAATTGCATGACTAATGTTACCACTAAAGAGTTCCTCTTTTCACATCAACTAATGAAAGGTTCTTATGACCCTTCGAACTTGATGATTAAGACATATAAGGGAACCTTAAAAAACTATTAGGAAAGATATCATTGTTGATAACTGTATTTGAGAAACATGTTGAAAAATGGTTTGATGTTACCCGCGCTTCTGATTCCTTTGAAATCAAACTTGGAATCCCTTGGTTAAAGGTTATGAAAGTTGTCCCTTTAACTATTTATAGATGTGTAAAATTTCCTTTGAACGGACGAGTGCATGTCATTCCTCGAAATACATACAAGCCTTTAAGTGCACAACAACACTTTACATTGGATTACTTTTGGAACAAAACCAACAACAAACTGGAGTTATGAATAGACTTTACCTTTTTGAACTATACAAACTACAAAGCAAAAATTTTACACCCAATACCTAGTCCTTCTATACAAGAAGTGACAAAAGATAAATAACCTGCATGTGAAGAGAATCTTAGACCGAAAGGACAAGGTCCCTATGCTGAGGTTCCTCCCCCAAAATCCTTACAAGGATTAGGAGGTCATTTTTAGCAACAAAATATTCCACCGCGACAAATGAAGTTTGACCCCAGTACTTCATCTTCTCAATTGCACAAGCCTATGAAAGAGGATAGTCCTATCTTACAAGAGATAAGTGGTAAAAGAAAATGAAATAGAAAAGCAAGAGAAAGAAGAAAAAGAAGACAAGAATATGCTATAAACCTTGCCACTCAACAAGAAAACATTGATCCCAACATTCAAAAGAACAAAAATGATCCTAACAATGAACAACATGATGAACAAGACATGAATTTAGCTATGATACCTTATGTCCCACTTTCCTCCAACATTAGGGAGTGGGAAGATGACAACAATGATTTGCTTATAGACAACCTCTAGCCCGACAGGGCCCTACAGGTAAGTATCTCTAACGCTTTTATCTCTCTCGTGATGTGCTTCCCCCGTGATGTGTTATGTGTTGTTTAGGCCTCCTGGGATGACCTCAGATTCTCCTGTAAGGTCTGGGATACCAGGAGACCACCTTTGTTGTGACCTTCTTCTATTTGTATCATCATTCTTCTAAATTTCCTCTCTCTGATTTCATCATTGTGTTGTGTCTTATGGACATAGTGTTGTGGTTGGTGACTTGGGGGCACTCTCCTATGTGACTATCCCTAAAACACTTGTTTCTCCTCTCTTTTTTAATGTTTCCCTTCCTCTAGTGTTTCCATCTAGCAAGCGAATGAAGAAAAGCATTTATACTAATGCGGACCTAGTGTCCCTTTCGAGAGCAATCAAAAAATGGACTTAGTTCCTAATATGACCATGGGGTTGTATATCTTATCCGACGCTTGGCTAGTGGAAGCACTCATGCTTTAAGTGTAGTGAATTTGATGATGTTTCTATCTCATTTACAAACCTTAACAATACTGCTACTCCGTGCACCTTTGTTTGTCTTTGAATCTAGCCTTGGTGGTAGTCGATTCAGAGAGCTTCGTGATATAGCCCTACGGTTATCCTCAAACTCTGAATTCGATGTATAACCTTGGCTCTTTGTGTGGTTAATCATATGCATTGTTGTTGGTTATCATGATTTTGTAGACACTAACATGTTTCTTGCAGGGATGTGTTTGTGGGAACATTTGTCGATCATAAAGTACATGTCACCTCTGGGGGGCATGGGCTTTGCGAAAGTCTGTGTTCCCTTGTGTTTTTTCTTCCAACCTTAACGTTCTTGATATCGATACCTAATATCAACCACCTTAAGGTGGGGGCATATATAAGGTAAGTTGTTTTTTATAGGTGTTAGCAATGTGCTTGTCCTCAGATGCAGTTTAAAGACCAATGCGCTGATTGCTTCCTGCATCTTGAGTTTGTTTTCAATCAATCAATCAATCATGTAAGCCCTCTATGGAGACGGGATATCGTGTATAGCCTTTTTATCTCAAGCCCTTTGCGGAGGTGGGGATGGTGTATTTCTCAGGGTAGATTGCATCATCCTGTCATTTTCAAAAGTCCTCTGCATTAAAGCACTCAACCCTTAAGTGTGTCTTCAGTGATTGTTGTGGTGAAGCACAATCATCGATGTGTGCCTGTAATGTGCCTGAGATGATGTGTTGGCAAGAGACACTGTGTGGCTTCATGAGTGTTGTCGTTGATGGCAACAAAGTCCATTCCACACATCCGTAGGACATGGTATGACTATACCAGAAGTTAGATTCAAGAGTATTTTGGTCTGGTGAGCAAGAACAGAGCATGTAGCAAGGTCTGACAATCAGGTCTAGATCTCTCAGAGGATGTATCCCAAAAAAGTGCGGACTTGGGGAAGTCAACAAGAGTATCATGACTACTACATTCCAGAGATTGAGCCTCCAGTGGTGAAAGAGTGAAAAGATATGAGCATCTAAGTGTTGGGTCCCTGACTGGTAGAGCAGAACTGACCGGCAGAGCATCAGACCTTAATCCGAATTGGAAATTGATAGAGATCAAGTTTCTTGAGGGATCATTCATGGTTGGATGACATAATTGATGAATTATATAACTATCTTTTTGATACACATCACTTAGTGAGCATGGATTTAGCTGATAGACCAGAGTTTGGAAATATCTTGAGTTTTCTGGATGCAGACTAGAAGGATGTTCAAATTCTTGATGCGGATATATATCCAGATTGATTTCGGTATGAAGGTGTGTGTGGTGTGTGGTGTTATGCAAAGAAAAGAAGAGAGTAGTGTGGAAGCAGCAATACATGACCAGTATGGGATAGGACAACAACACTAAAGAAGAGGAAGAATGAAGTGTAGTAGATCAGTGTATTGAGCCTAACTGGAACTGAACCTCAACATATGTGGATGCTTCTCATCAGTTCAAATACCTGGTTACTTTCTATATACCTTGTAGACATTGAGTCTCTTGTAGGCAGTAAGCCTCTTGTGAGTAGTGTGCTCAGGTAGTGAGCCCTACTTAGCAAGTGCTGTTTTGTACTTCTATTCTTTTAACAGAGAATACAATCTTGGGTTAGTCACCTCATGGTTTTTCCCTTAACAGGGTTTTCCACATAAAAATCCTTGTGTTATGTGTGTTGATTTCATTTTTGCTTTCATGTTCATTTATGCTTATATGTTTTGATACTGCACTATTGTTAAAGAAGATAAGAAAGTTAAGAAGTTTAAGATAATTGATTCACCCCCCCTTAGTTATCTACATTGTTTCCAACATGGTGTTGGACCTAAAAATAAGTACACTCCATCGCTTGTTTGTCGTGTTTTCTCTGTGTCTTCAAGTGTGTGTGTTTGGCATGTTTGTTGCCCCATATGCAGTCTAAAGACTAGTGCGATGAGTGCTTCCTGCATTTTGGGAGGTTTTACATGTCTTGCATGTGTGTTGCCCCATATATACAAAGACTTGTACAATGAGTGCATCATGTATTATGGGAGGTTTGTTTACTTTCCAGTACCTGCATCTGCATTTCATATATATGAGAAAAAGAAAAGAAAATAATCATGCTTGTCTTCCATGCATTTACTATCTTCTCCATGTTTTGCATGACTGTACCTATCATCTCTGTGTTTTGCGTGCCTGTTACTGTCTTCTATGTGATTGACGTATCTTCTCCGTGCTTGGCATGTTTGCTGTGTTTGTTGACCGTACTTTAATGCATGTATTGGCCTTACGTTTATACATACATTAAAGTGGGGGCTAAATGTAACATCAGAGAATGTTTCCTTGGGGGATTTTCCCTCATAAGGTTTAGCTCCCAGGTCTTTTGCATGTATTTAGGACATCTTACTTCATAATTTGACATCTCGATGGAATGAGCCCTAGGTAACATGAGAAATGGGACCTAGGAGGACCCCTTGAGCTTGACCCTACCCAAAATAGGGGGGAGGAGCTGGGCGCCCGCACCCTAGTCTTGCCCTATTTTTGGGTAGTCCCAAATTTTAATTGTCAGTTTGTGACCATTATTTGGGTCCTTTGCTGACATGGTAAGTTTGAATTTATGAAATCTTGGTGGGAGTGTTTGTAGTTGCACATAAAAGGATGTTTAGGGATTCATTTGTAAACTAGATGATTATTAGCAAGTTATTGTGTTCTCAAATTGATTCAAGGCTTTCACTGTGTTGTAAGAGCAGATTTGTGTGGTCTATGTGTTTGCGTTTGCAGATTTGAGCATCTTCCTCCCATGAGTTCTTCACTACAAGGTGACATTATATTGTGTTTTCATCATCATTTCTTTTAGTTTTTGCCTTTGCCTCACAAGGGCATGCAATCTCTATCTGACAACAGTGTTCGGAGACTTAAGTGTCCTATGGGGCTTGACTGAGGTAAGCCTCTAAACACCACAACCCCCTCCCAAAGTTTTCATGGTTACAGGTTACAAGTTGCAGAGCTGGACAAAGTGAAGTTGCAGGAAGGCATCTTGCAGTGTTAGAATTACAGAACAGAAGGAAAAATAGCACCCTGGACTTGGGTGCCCGCTCATTAGTCCTCCAACTTTAGTGATGGGAAAATCTCTGGAACAATAGGAAAGAGTTACAGACTAAGTTTCCAAAACTTGGCAGAAACTAGGGCCTTGGACTTGGGTGCCCGCTCTTGTGTCCCCAACTTTTCCTCCTTGGAGCCCCAAAAATAGGTACTCTATGATTTGATATTTTACTTCCCTTTGCAAGAACCTTTTCTTTTATTCTTCCATTTACAGTCGTATTTGCAAAATTAGGGTTTTAAAGGTTAATTGAGCATAGGAGAAGGAAAATTGATAATTAAACACCCTAATCCAAGCTTCCCTACATCTCACAATGACCTAGGGTATGATAGTGCATTGCCACTCGACCCTAGATCCTTGAATGTTAAGGGTGAAAGGAGGATTCAAACATCTAACAACACTAAACTAAACAATCCCAATTTTACCCTAAACAAATACAACTACAAGAATTCATATCGTATCAACAAGTTGTAGTGGTGGATCTCTCTTGTTGCTTTGAGATAGTGAATATCTTTGTAACAGTCCTCTTCCTTCTTCTATCTTTTGGGTAGTGAGCCCTTGGGAGTGAGCCATTCTTCTGAGCAATAAGCCCTTGGTACTGAGCCTATTTGATTTTAGTGTTTCTATTCATATATATGTGAGCTAATCCTCATCGTGGTTTTTCCCTTCTTGGGTTTTCCACGTAAATCTAGTGTTCTTGTGTGTTTGGATGTGTTTGCATTAATGCTTCTTATGTTTACATTCTGCTAATGCATAATAAGAGTTTGAAGATTGGAATAACATTGAGGTTTAATGTTTTAATGTACAACTGATTCACCCCCCTCTCAGTTGTACTATGTATACTAATAGTTGTTATCATAGCAAGGTTCCCTAAAGAAGCTTAATTGTTTGAGGTAGATCCCGATGGTGCACATGAAAGGTATTGAGGTTCCAGTGTTTGATGGAACAAATTATGCTTTTTGGAAGACTAGGATGGAAAGCTTTCTTGTCTCTCTAGGATATGGAGTATGAAAGTTAGTTGAGAAAAAATATACTATACCTACTAATGGTCCAAATGATGAAGATGAAATTAAAGAATTTGAGAACAATGGCAAGGCAAGGAGTGCTCTTCTAAATAGTCTTTCTGATTTTGAATTAGTGAAGGTGATGAGATACAAAACTGCTCATGAGATCTGGAAGAATCTGGAAGGTATCTATGAAGGAGATGACAAGGTCAAGCAAGCAAAGATGCAGAATTTGAAGGCCAAATTTGAAACCCTAAGGATGTCAGAGGATGAAAACATTGCAGGCTACATGTAGAGAGTGGATGAAGTTGTCTACTCCTTCAATGGTCTTGGTGGAAAGATGGAGGAAAGTGAAGTGGTAACTCCTCTCTCTGAGATTTCTCACTCTACCTCTCTCTTTTTCTCTATCTCTTTCTCTCTTCCTATTGTTAGGGTAAAATTTGGATTGTTTAATATTTTAGTTGTTAGATGTTTGAGTCCTCCTTTCACCCTTAACATTCAAGGATCTAGGGTCGAGTGGCAATGCACTATCATACCCTAAGTCACTGTGAGATGTACGGAAGCTTAGATTAGGGTGTTTGATTGTTAATTTTTCTTCTCTTATGCCCAATTATGCATTGAACCCCTAATTATGCAAATATGGCAACAAACAGATGAATTACAAGAAATACCTCTACAGAAAGCTATAAAATCACAAATGACTATGCACTTGTTTTCAATATTCCGAGGCAAAAAAGTCAGGCACAAAAGAGTGGGCATGCAAATCCAGTGCCCCACTTTTTGTCAGGATCTGCAGACAAGATCTGTAACCTGTTCCTACTACACAGAAGGTTTTTCCATCATGAAACTTCAAGGACTAATGAGGAGATGCCCAATTCTAGGGGGCAGATTTTCTTCCTGTTCTACAATTCTGACACTCCAAGATGTCTTCTTGCTGATGGTGACTGATTGTCATTAATGTCAAAAAGGTGTGAATTAATGATGTAGGTACATCATAGGGAAAGTTAGATTATACATGGAATTTATCATGATCTTCATGTCTTCATTTGGCAGAATGTTTTAGGAGTTCATCATGATCTTCATACAATGAATTTAGGGTGATGACAATGTGACATGTGATGTCAATGGTCAGGTGATTTCTCATTTCAGGAGTTGTTTTCTTCATATTGACATGGTCTCATTACAGGATGCTTGATGGAATTCATTTGGGATGATGTCATTTGGATATCAGTGTATTGATATTGACTTGTAAGTATGGACATCTATGATATATGTATTTTGACATAAGCATGGTATCACTTGCTTTAGTTGTGAGCTCATATCATCATGAATGTTATGGCATACTTTGTCACTTTCCCATTTCTATGACATACAGGTTTCAATCATTCTTGATAGATGTATTGATGGTATAACATCTCAAGTTATTTATGCAGTATGATAGTTGTCATTGTGAGGCTTGTAGGAATTCATCATGTTGCAAAAGTTCATCTTCATAAGAATGGAATTAAGTTGCTTTGATGTCTTGTGATGATTCATGACTTAAGAGACCTTCATAGTATGATGTTCATAAGTTGGTTGCTTTTGTTGATTATGTTGATCAGATTCACAGGTCAGAGATATATGATCAGAGTTTACAAGTGGATCATCATTGTGACAAGATAGTGTGTTATTGTTTGATCTTTTACCTGCTATCTCATAGTTTCTTTCTTAGTGGTCTTATATGTTCATGGTCTATGTCTTCATCATAATTGTAGACCTCATGACACATTCATTATATAAGAGGTTCAGTGGCAGAGATTAAGATAGTTTTGACAGAAGTGTTTAAAGGTCAATGATTATTGTCATAAGTTAGGAAATGGTTTAAATGTGTCTTAAATAAACATCTCTCAAAATCCTTATATAGTCTATCTTATGACCTATGCATTTTTTTTGTTTTAAACTATCATTGAGCTGTTATTGCAGGTCATATCACTTAAGTGTGACCTTGTAGAGGGTTCTCTTCTCATATATGCCACCGGTCCTCTTGGCTCTTTAACATATTGTAGCGATCATCATTTTATTTGGAAAGGCTATCAAATGATTTTAATAATGGCATCGAATTGCCTTTTGGAGAGCCTAATTTATACAAAGCCATCCAATATCATAAATGTCAAGTTGGAGTGTTCGATGCCATACCATTCAAAGATATTTAATGGAGATTTTGTTTTTTTATAAAATGCATCGAATAATTTTGTCTTGAATGTGTTTTATGAAGTTTTGAAAGTTGTTTTAAGGGATTGAGAATAATCCATAAATGGATTTAGTCTTAAATTTAGAAACTTTTTCATATTCTATTTTATAGGTCTTAAAAAAGACATTTTTTGATGAAATTTAAAAACTTCTTTTTAAAGAAGGATTTTTTCTAATCTCATGGCAGTGGAGATAAGAAGGTGGATTTTTTAAGGAAGGAAGATTTTATTTTTTTATTTTCATGAAGACAATTTATTTTGGATAAAAGATTGGTTTGAATACTTGTGAAGACATATTGTATTGGTGGATTTTTGAAGACAATATTTGCAGACTGGAGAATATTTATATTTGCAGAGAGGATTTGCATATGAAAGGAATGAAATTTTTATGATGCAAGGAAAATAAGTGTGAAATTGCAAGAGGGGTTAGAAGATGAATGGGGTTTGATATTTTAATCTAATTTTTGTTTGGAGATGGTTTTTGCAGAAATGAAGATTTGTTTTTGTGGGAAGAAGTTGAAGGGTTTTGTGATTTCAAGAATATTGAAAGAGATTTTATTTATGAAGATATTTTTTATGGAGAGATTATTATGAAGCTTGAAGGATATTTTTTTATCCATGACAAAATTTCATTGAAGATAATATTTGCAATGCAAAGGAAAATGAAGGGTTTTTGTAGATGAAGAAATTGTAATTAATTTTATTGAAGATGAATTTTTGTAGGTGGAGCTATTTGTTTTGAAGATGAAAGGACATTCAATTTGCATATAATTGTTTTACAGGTACATTGATAAAATATATGGATTAATCAAAGTGCATTGAAGACATCTTTGAGAATGTATTACAGATGATTTTTTTATGTATGAGATCATGTTTTTGCATATACAGAGTGTGACAAAATCATCAGATGTTTGTATGAGAGTTTGTGTAAGGATAAAAAATTTTGTGATGAAGACCTCCTTGTGCAACAAATTTTTAAATTGAATCACAAAGACAATATGCAATTGACAGGTGAATTGTTATGCACAGACAATCAGGTGAATGAATTGTGAATTGATTGAATAGAGATAATGAGACTGTTATGCAGATTGGTTTGAGTGTGCTTAGAGATGACAAGTCATGAATGGTGCAAATTAGATTGAGAATTAATCATGTCTTGCACATTATTTTGATGAGGACAACTGAATTGGTTAGTGAGACCTTCCTATGCCAGTTAGGCTTGTGGTCAGTGAGACCTCTGTATGTGCCAGTGAGGCATCTTGTAAAGCTAGTGAAGCTTCTTTGGTCAGTGAGACCTTCATGTAACCAGTGAGGTTTTGAATAAGCCAGTGAGGCAACTTTGAGTGGTTTTTCTATCCCGAGAGGGATTTCCACTCCAAAAATTTATGTGTCATAATTTGTCTCTATGTGTGCATATTTGTGTTTTGCTTATAAGTTTTTGGTTCATATCTTTTACTATCAGTCTTGTGCATATGAGCTCAACAAATCATTAATGTCTTGCTTTATATTTGTCTTGTAAGATAAATTTTGCAAAAAGTTAAGAATTTACACAACACTGATTCACCCCCCTCTCAGTGTTGTCCTTGACTCAAACACTTGCAAATTCACTTTGTCCATCTCCTCAACCTATAACGTGCAACCATGAAAAATTTGGGAAGGGGTTGTGGTGTTTAGAGGCTTGCCTCAGTCAAGCCCTGGAGGACTTAAGTCTCCAAACACCTTTGTTAGATAGAGAGTGCATGCCTAGGGAGGCAGAGGCAAAAACCAAAGGAAATGATGATGAAAACACAATATAATGTCACCTTGTAGTGAATCTCTCATGGGAGGAAGATGCTCTTCATTCCATGAGGAAATGGATGCTCAAATATATAAACACAAACACATAAATCACACTAATCTACTCTTGCAACACAATGAAAACCTTGAATCACATTGAGAATGCATAAACATCACAATTTCCATCTAGTTGAAATCTAGTTTCTAAATGAATGCCTAAACATGCTTTTATATGCAACTACAAACATTCCTGCCAAGATTTCATAAATTCAAACTTATCGTGTCAGCCTAGGGACCAAATAACGGTCATAAACTGACACTTAAAATTTGGACCTGGGTAAGTGCAAAAAGATGGGGGGCCAAAAAGTGGCCAAATTAATTTAAAAAAAAATTAAGTCATAACGCGAGCGCGTTATAATGCGCTCACATTATGACTTGCTATAAATAAAAAAAAGGTTTCTAGTGTCATTTCATTTCTTTCTTTCTTCTCCTCTATGCCCGTGGCCTGCAAACCCTAGAAAGCGCGCTCGCATTTTGCAAAACTCCATTCAACACAAAAACCTTATCGATTCGTCGCCAAAATGCCGCCACGACATCGAGTACGCCAAAGGAGTGAGTTATATTTGTTTTTTTGTTTGAATTTGTTTCTAAATAGGTAGGTTTTAGTTGATTTTTGATGTATATTTCGTTAATTGTCAGGAAATGTTAATGCACCTCCTCCTCCTCAAAATCCACAAAATCCTGAGGAGGAAATACCTGCAGAACAACAACCTCCTCCATCCATTCCTCGACATGCCCCTGGAACACAAGAAAATATAATGGGGCAAATTGAAAACAACAAAAAAGAAATTGAAAATATAATTGCAAGGTTGAAAGATCCTTCCACTTCAACCTTGCATAGGTCCACGCTTGCTGAATCTCTTGAATCTATTTTATCAAATGTAGATTCAATTAGCAAGCAAATAACTAGTTGGACAGATAAGAGGAGAGAGTTTAGAGATTATTATGCAGACAAGCTGTCATACCAAGATGTGAAAAAATTACAAATCACAAAATTAGACTTGTGTTCCATTTTCACAAACCCACAAACAAATCAACCTCCACCCATTACATGCAAGAGGTTCCCTATCCATTGGTGCAACAACCAAGCGATAAGGGACAATTTTGGGTAGAGGTGGTGGATAATTTTTGACCATCCTCCATGCAATAATAATGAGGTCCCGCAATACTTTTTGAGGAAACTCTACTGTGAGTTTGTCCTCAATAAAGTGCCAAACTATTTTGATATACGAGACTTCCAGGGTAGAGGTGGGGGGTTAGAACAAGATAGACCAGGGGCACGTGTTGACCCACAGCAGCTAGTGAGACGAGTAATTAGCAGACTAGCCCACGAGCATGTTTCTAGCCCTTCATTTGTGAAGGAGAGTGTTGAGGTTGATACACTTCAGTCCATTAGTGCCTTGACCCAGAGCATCATAGTGCATGCCAGTCCTACAACACATAGTGGGTTGGGAGATAGTGCGAGGAGTAGGGTCCCACCCCATACTTGTCAGACTTGTGGGTCAGCCTGTGGTTATGACCCCATGGATAATTAGGACGCAGGTGTACAGGCTACATCTGCAGCTGAGCAGATGGTGATGACAGATACCCTCTTGAGTGAGACTTTCGACCTTCATACTCAGGTAAATATTAGCAAGTTTATTGAATTTAATTTATTAAATTTCATTTTTGAAATGCAAGATTAACTAATTTAAATTGATGATTTTAATGAAATTTCAGGGTCATAACATCGATGTAGTTTTCAGTGGTTCACCACCTGCATTTTACACTAGATCATCTACTGGCGGGGTATGTAACTAGTAAATAATTATAAATATTACATGTGAATAGCATCATTATATGAATGGTATTCTAATATCTAATTTTGGACGTTGAATAGGGTAATATTGTAGATTTGATGGCAACACCTGCCAGCGGTGGTGGCCTTCAAAGTTTTACGGAGGTAATAAAATAAATAGTTTAATGAATGAATTGTACTTACTAGATTTTTGTATGTGACTTGTGTGCTTTATTGTGTGTACTTCCATGTTTAGATGAACGTGTGTGTATGTTAGGAGCCATGATTTGCATCACTATTATAGTTTTTTAATTGAATAATGTTGTTTTATTTGCAGATGATGCAGGCTATGGAGACACCTCCCCATGTTCAGAGGGCAATGGAGCATGGTGTGGCCTCTGCAATTCATAGCTCCATGGCATTGATAGGGGTATGAGGCAGATTAGTAAATTTTAATATACATTCATTGTTATAGTTGTCTATTTTTGAAAAATTAAAAGATTATTGATTTGAAGTTTAATTTCTATCTGGATGGTTTCTATAGGACTTGACATCACCAGGGCCTATTCCTGCTACTGAGGCAAGCGAGGAGACAGATTATATGCTAGCGGTAAGTGATTATTTTGTTAAATGTTTCATTTTTTATAACATGTAATTTCTATATATTAATGTCTATACTTTTTATTGTAACAGTTAAAGATGCATGAAGAACTAAATAGGAGGAGTAGCCCTCAGGTTCGTAGTAGACCACCTACATGTGCGTCTCCATCCCCTAGAAGATCAAAGGCTGCCCGTGATTTATTCTCTTCACCAGTTAGAGGGGAATGACTTTTTATTGTGTTCCTTTGTTGTATGCCTATATGGCATTTGTGGACACATATTTTGTATTGTACATAGTTGACATTGTATGCCTATATGGCATTTTTGTAAGCCTATATGGCTATTTTGTATATATGTTATACTTATATCGACAGATATTGATGTATGCCTATATGGATATTTGGTTAATACCAATCTTTTTTATTGATGGCATCCATACTTGCATTATAAATCCACATTTGAATGGATATTTGTAGATAGCTACTTCAAATATTTAAAGTTCAATTGTATTACATAGGATGTTTGTTGATCCAATAAGCTAGCTATTGTTATTCAAGTATCACCTAAACCTCATTTTGGAACTAAAAGATAAAAGTTGTATTTAAAAAAAAAATGAATCATCATGTTGAATAGAAAATATTAATATTCTTTATGAGTAGCATAGAATGTCAACTATATGCAATACAAAAAAATGAATCATCATGTTATTCTTTATGTTTGAGATCCTAAAAATGACTAAGTCTGGTAACCTGATATCCTGAAACACTAGGATGAATATCCAAGTCATTAGGATGATTGCGCCTTGAGAAAAAGTCATTAAGATGAGCGCCTAAAGGAGACTTTCTTAAACATTCAAACATTGAGCAACAAGCATGAAGGGTTAAGGCGCAATTTGCAACTCATAAAGCCTCAAAAGGGCACCCAACTTAGAGAGAGCATTCATTTAAGACAAGGTGCCCATTGACACCTATTCCACCATAAAAGTGTGCCTAAGGTGGAAGGAGAACAAGCCACTAGTAAGTGAAGCGCACCTATTGTCTAAACCACTTCATTATGGCACCCTAGCATGAGGAGGAGTATATAAGTCAATAGGAAATGGCGCCTAGAATGCAAATGAAGGACTAAGTGGCATTTTCAATAAGCATCAATTCACCTTGAGCTTTCAATAAATACATCAAATTGAGCCCCATAAGCCTAGGCACCCTTTACCTTCAAAAGAACCTTGTATCGATGTCAAGAGTTGGATTGTTGATGACTTCCCCAGCTAGAGATAATAGTGAAAACAATCCTTCCACCATCAGGATATTGAAAAATAATCATAATGTAATGATATATGGGATAACTGACATACCCCTTGTGAAAAGTGATGATCATAAGAAGAATGGTCACCTCAACTTAATGCCCAATAATTTTAATACTATCAAGCATCCACATAATAGTAGATAATCTTATCAAAAGTCACAGAGAAATTTCTAAGGACCATAGTGTTATCCCTATGACTTGACACATACTGCTTGTTTCATAAAGCAAAGGGACATGATATAAATATTGTTGTTATATGGAGCCTAATCAGACTCAGAGGTTAAATTTACCCAATTTTTATTAGCGTGGTTTCCCCCAAATATTTTCCTACTAGTTTTGGCACCTTGAAGTCTAAGTGCATGAAAATCATGAGGATGAGCGCTTAGGGATGAGATAGTCTTCATAAGAGTTTAAATAAGAACATCATCAAAATGTGCCATGTTAGAGAGACTTGAGACCATCATCAAATAAGCCAAAATATCTATCTCTGATGACTTGACATGGATCCCAAAACCACCTATTGGACCAATAGGATCCTAGGTGCTCACTTCATGCATTATGATTTCTAGGTGCCAGTTTGATGCTCCATCACAAGGAAAGTGCGCCCACACTTGCAAGTGTTTTTCTTCAGGATCTAGGTGCCAGTTGAAGGTTGTAGTTGCTAAGAAGAGTGCCTAGCAAGAGGAAGTCTTTTGGAGTCTCCAAAACACATCAAACACTTGACTAACAACAAGATAACTTTTTCCCACATTAGGCGCTTCAAGAGGGAAGTTAAAACATGAATAAGCGCAAACTTGTCTAGGCACAAACTCAAGCTTGTTGAGGATACACATGGTGCCCAACATTCCTTGGTGATTTCAGAAACTTCAAACGCTTAGAATTGTTCACGGAATGCCTAATGCCCCTTCTTGATGATAGGCCAGCAAAGTGAGGGTGGAATTGCGCCTTGATGGCATTAGGCGCTATCTAGAGTATGCTACTCCATGGAAATGCGCCTTCTTGCTTAGAGTCTTAATGAAAAGTCCTGGAGGTTAAGATGCGCCTTGTCTTAATGAGGTGCAACTCTTGGGTAAGAAAGCTTGTAAAGTGCGCCTAACTTACTGAAGAGGTTGATAACTTCTAAAGCCTTCCTGGAACTTAGATTGCTTCAATTGAAGATCATCTTGAACCAATACATCACCAAACTTTCAATCACAAGATCAATTCAAACTTAGGCGCTCATTAAGAGTCTTTCCAATGTTGGCGCATCTGAGAGGTTGAACTGGCAAGAGATGGCACCTAGCTTCCTAGGCCTTGTTTTAATATGTTTGAGTTCGAAAGTTGACTCAATGGTATCAAGATGGCACCATAGAGTCTTTGGACTAGTTCCTTAGAGTTTCAAAAATATTCTGGCTCCTTGAAAATTCCTCCTACATGCTTAGGCGCCATTTCAAGGTCCTGGAACCATGATGTAGCACCTTATTGCTCTAGGCTCCCATTCATGATTGTGCAACTTGAGATTGGTGCCTAGAGTGAATAGGCTTTCATCCTGACTTAATTCACTAAGGCAACCTTATCTTGAAGGCCAAACAACTTTCCCTGCTAGAGCGCCATTTTCCCCTTGTGTACCCTTACATTTGCACCTAAGAAGAAGTTGCAACTTTACACTGCCTCCTTCTGACAGATTTTGGGGTAGCAGAAAACCTTTCACCATGAGCAAATGTCTCAGAGATATAAAAAATTGAGAGAGGTTGTTGTAGAGGCACTCTATGTGATCGCGTTACCTCAGACGGAATGTTTCTAAGTGACACAGTTTTTGAGTAACATCTCGTCAAAGATTGCTGCATTTTTGCACTTTGGACTCTTCAGGGATATCGTCGGTACAATGTAGCTCAGACTATTTCGACATGTTTGGGTGAAAAATAGGACCATGCCTAGTGTAAAGGTACCCATCTAGATGCATTGGAATAGTCAGTTTGGTCACATCACGAGCAGGATGAAAGGTACACCCCTTTGCAACTTTACACTGCCTCCTTCTGACAATTTTTGGGGCAGTAGAAAACCTTTCACCACGGGAAAATGCCTCAGAGATATAAAAAATTGAGAGAGGTTATTGTAGATGCACTCTACATGATTGCGTTACCTTAGACAGAATGTTTCTAAGTGACATGGTTTTCGAGTAACATCTCATCAAAGATTGTTGCCTTTTTGCACTTTGGACTCTTCAGGGATATCGTTGGTACAATGTAGCTCAGACTGTTTCAACATGTTTGGGTGAAAAATAGGACCATGCCTAGCATAAAGGTACCCATCTAGATGCATTGGAATAGTTAGTTTGGTCACATCACGAGCAGGACGAAAGTTACACCCCTTTGCAACTTTACATCGCCTCCTTCTGATGATTTTTGGGACAGTAGAAAACCTTTCACCACAGGCAAATGCCTCAAAGATATAAAAAATTGACAGAGGTTATTGTAGACACACTCTACATGATCGCGTTGCCTCAGACAGAATGTTTCTAAGTAACACAGTTTTTGAGTAACATCTCATCAAAGATTGCTACCTTTTTGCACTTTGGACTCTTCAGGGATATCGTCGGTACAATGTAGCTCGGACTGTTTCGACATGTTTGGATGAAAAATAGGACCATGCCTAGCGTAAAGGTACCCATCCAGACGTGTTGGAATAGTCATTTTGGTCACATCACGAGCAGGACAAAATTTACACCCCTTTGCAACTTTACACTGCCTCCTTCTGATGATTTTTGGGGCAGTAGAAAACCTTTCACCACGAGCAAATGCCTTAGAGATATAAAAAAATGAGAGAGGTTATTGTAGATGCACTCTACATGATTGCATTGCATTAGACAGAATGTTTCTAAGTGACACGGTTTTTGAGTAACATTTCATCAAAGATTGCTACCTTTTTGCACTTTGGACTCTTCAGGGATATCGTTGGTACAATGTAGCTCAGACTGTTTCGACATGTTTGGGTGAAAAATAGGACCATGCCTAGCGTAAAGGTACCCATCTGGACACGTTGGAATAGTCAGTTTGGTCACATCACAAGCAGGACGAAAGTTACACCCCTTTGCAACTTTACACTACCTCCTAACGATTTTTGGGGCAGCAGAAAACCTTTCACCATGGGAAAATGCCTCAGAGATATAAAAAACTGAGAGAGGTTATTGTAGACGCACTCTACATGAATTTACAAAATTAATGTGAATACTTACAAATTAATCCAATGAACCATCTGGGTCTACTCTATTCTTTATTGTGTCAAGTATTGCTTCATGGTCAGACTCACGCACTTTCCACAAGATTTTGTTCAAAGGTCTACCCTGATACTTTATCAAATGAACATTGGATGCCATGATAAGGTTTGAGTAATGAAGAATCTTTCGATGCATGTCAAAGTCCTAAAACAGCCAAACATTAACACTCTTATGTGGGTACCTTCTAAGCCATGTTCCAGTAATAACCACTGAGCCTGTAGGGTATTCAATGTTTTCTCCATCTGTAACAGGGGCCTCCAATTTCTTTTTGGCCTCAACATAATGACATAAGTAATAATCTGTTCCCTCTTCATTATCTTCATCTGCAATAATTGCATATATGTGCCCTGCATTGATATGTGTAGCAAATGAGATGAAATTAGTCAACATTACAAAAACACTACAAAGTAAGATGACATTACCTGGTTGAACTAGATGAAATTAGATGCATATATGTGCCCTATATTACTGGTTGAACTAAATCTGATATGTGGTCAAAGTCAACTGATGATTCCATCTATGTTAGTTCCAGTGTCGTCGGGGGTTGATACGTGTCAAGTGGGCTAAGATAACTTAACTACTTTGACTCGCACTCATCCCAGACTTGAATTGTATAGGAAGAACAAAAGCATGACATCTTTCACGTATGGATACTCCATGAACCTGCAATTGAGCTTCTAAAAGAGTGCATCTCATTTGATCCTGTCAGTGTACAAAAGTCCTCATATGGTGCAATGTTAGTATCATCTATCAACCAAAAAAATCTACGAACTGAAGACTTACCCTCATTACCTGGACCCATGGAAGCATTACACCACTCGACAATCTATTTTGCATCTGTCAACTTTGCATTGTCTTTATACTTTAACTCTTCTCATGCTATGGCTCTTTTGATACATGCTTCTGCACCATCATGCTCCCCCTTTCCATGCCCTGCCTCACAAAAGTTCCACATATGCTGAATACCTATAAAATTATGCCTCCTACTCAGCCAATAGAAATTCCATGAGTTCTTGAATTGTGACGCACAGTTATCCGACCATATGATATGCTGACTGAACGATATGCCCCTTCTAGCCAAATCATTGTAGAACAGCTAAAAGCAACCTTGCACGAACTCCGTAGAATGCGTACGATCATCACTAATATAGAAATTATACTCCCTTATGATCTTTCTATCATCCTCTGTACTATCATTTGCATGAATGAATGCAATGTGCACAAATATAGAAACCTGTGTAGAGTTGTAATATTGTGATTGCACCTCATGCTGTGGCTGTAGACTGTAGTTCTCTGCAAAATTGATGACTGAAACAATGCCACCAACCGAAAATGTGTCCTTGCATAACTTGAATTGCAAGTCCAACCATCGAGCTCTATGGGCATGTCTTGCATACTCATACACTATGCTATCACGAAATATGGGCATAAACTGATACACTGGAATCTTTTCAATAACCAATTCACACCTCTTTGCTTCTTTACCATCTTTTGTATTGTATGCCACTATTTTATACTTGCCAAACTCTACTACTTCATTTCCAACCACATGTGTTCTTTCCATATGTTCACATATAGGCAAATGTTGCAAGCCACCGCAATGATGACATGTGCCATCCAAGCATAATTTCTTGTAGAATATTTGACCCTCCTCTCTTTCACATAAAATTCTTGATATGAAGTCTCTTGAAGATGTTGGTGGGGCACGTATGGCACAACCCTCCAAAACATTGTTAGTATGCATATCTAAACATATAGACCTATAAGCATCAAAATGGTTAGAAAATTCAATATGTAATCTACAACAACAAGTAGTGCATGTGTGATTTATCTTGACATAGAAATGTTTAACATTTCAAAATATCTTTGACAAATTTTAATTTGAGGATATTTCTCTAGAAATTTACCATAAAACTGTGTTTGAGTCTCATCCAAAAAATGCTTTGGATGTGGCTCACGATTCTGACTACCGATTCTCCTTCTTACCACATCCCTTTGATTCGGAGATACCCTTGTGTAATTCTTCCAAAAGTCTTCAATTAGTGATCTCAATGCTTCAACAATTGGTTTATCTTTTCGTGGTAGTGTCCCCAAGAATGCCCATAATTCATTGGCATTAGTGTCCTCAATTCTTTGGCGTCTTCCAATGGCTCTTGATAAAGTTTTACTATTAATTCTCAATTCTTGACTCGTCTTTCTAATGAGACGAGCTTTCCTCATTTGACTACTTACTATAGTCGATGTAATCACACGCCTTGTTGCATTACTATCTTTTGTACGTGAGGTGTTACCCACACTCTCATATGCACTCATTAGATTCTTGACAATAGATTTTTCACTTGAAGCCTCTGATGTTCTCAACCCAAGAATCTTCATGATGGACCTAAACTTTATACTTCACATCATTTCAATGAATAGTTGACATCTTGCAGTCTCATTTAACTTTTCAAAGAACAATCTCCAAATCTTATGAGCATATCTTCTACAAGTGTGTTTTGGAATCTTACCTTCCATTGGCTTCAAAATATTCTCATCAATTTCAATCAAATACTTTGGCTTTCTATGCAAAATTCTAGGTGGTGTTAAGTTAGGTAAATTCATCTCAACATTAGGAATTTCATCAATATTTAAATGAGATGGGCTACATGGCATACCTTCGATCGAAGATGGAATAGATGACATACCTTGAGGTTGAGGTGGGAACGATGGCGTACCTCCTTCATCACATGTGAGTGATGATGTACTCTCAACTTGAGATGTGGTAGATGGTGTCCCTACATGTTGACTTGCGGTAGAGGACGTGTCTCCAACTATGGTATTCAAATCTCTCGTATCATGAAGTTTTTGCATTTGTTCTCTTTGTGCCGCCAATACCATATCTCTTTGTGATGGTTGTGGTTCCTCTTCAAATGGTATGTCTTCATTTATCATGTCCAATTTCCTCTTCTCACGAAGTTCCCTCATAGCCACTGCTTTCTTTGCATTCTGCTTCTATCTCTTCCTGTGTTGGTTTAATTCTTGATCGTTTCCTCGGCATGATGGAGAATTTGTCTATAGCATGATAAAGAGACCAATATTACTTCCTAAGAAATGAATACAAGATAATAGTCAGATTGTATTTTTATTATGTTGTAAGGATTTATTCTTGTATAGTTTGACATCATGGTGTGTTAAGGTCTATTTATTACACATAATTATTAAAGAGCCCAAGTGTAGAAAATATACATGGTATCATGTGAGATTGTAGGCTGCTTTCTTGATTGGGAATGTGTCTATTTTAAACATGTATGATAAAGCATGATAAAGTAATTCAATCCGAATTAAGGAAAATGTAAAGAACATGCATGTAAAGACTTGACATACCTAAAAAATGAAGATTCGAATGGAGAGAGTAGCCAATTATGTAGTGTTTTTTTCTTCTTGCATCAAACTCCTCAACAATTTGAGTTTTTCACCACTTGCTTCCTTTTCAATGTTAAATTGAATAAAACTCAAATATAATTACTAACAACAATACTATTAACCAATCTATAATGTTAAATTCCTAAAATTGAATCACAATTAGCATTGCAACACTACAAAAATTGAAACTTGAATAGATATATATCAAATTTGGTGTGAAAACTATGTTATTTTCTCCTCCTCAAGTTGGCAAAGCAGAAAAGGTGGTGGAAAGATCATGCAAAGGTGGTACAATATGTCAAATGTGCATGTGAACTTCCCAAGAGCATGAAAGCACTTCTTTTTTGTCGGAGCATGCGCAGAATCAGTATCAAAACAGAGCATGTGGGCCTGGATCACGTGGGTCAACACTTTTTTACCATTTCTATAGCAAGACAAAACGTGAGCACGTTATAACGTGCTCACGTTTTGTCCTGCTAGAGATTGATCACATCTTGTGCATTTCTCTTTCCAAACCTTCCCCTTCAGACTTGAATCACCACAAGGTTTTTGAGGGAGAACTTTTCCTGTTTCCTGCAAGAGCTTGCCAGAATTTCTAGTTTGAGACAAATCCTCATCCAACCATAAATAGCAGGGGTTCTATCAAGCGATTGCCAATCCACTTCCACAAAGTCTCCTGAAGACTTCCTGATTGATTCCAAAACATCCACACCCCAAAAATGGAGAGGCAATCAATATAATCGAACCCATAAATCTACATTTGATGACTCATCCCTCAACTCTAATCCCTCATCCCTAAACCCTTGAACCTTGAGCCTTAACCCTTAACCCTCAACGTCAAACCCTAATCCCTCAAACCTTAGCTCTTATCCCTCGACCCTCAACCCTATCCCTAAACCCTCAACCCTTAACCCTCAACCCTCAACATCAACTCCTAATCCCTCAACCCTTCACTCTAATCCCTCAGCACTAAACCCTATCCCTAAACCCTCAACACTATACCTTAAACCCTAATCCCTCAACCCTCAACCCTAAATCTTATCCCTAAACCCTAATCCCTCAACCCTCAACCCTCAACCCTAATCTATCATCCCTCATCCCTAAACCCTAAATGCTATCCCTATTCCTAAACCCTTAACCGACTTGATACTATACCTTAAACCCTAATCCCTTATCCCTAAACCCTCCAACCCTGTCCCTAATCCTTATACCCTCCACACACTACTTTAACCCTAATCCCTCGACCCTCGACCCTATCCCTAAACCCTTGAACCTTGAACCTTGATCCTCAACCCTCAACCCTCAATGTCAAACCCTAATCCCTCAACCCTTAACTCTTATCCCTCAACCCTTAACCCTATCCCTAAACCCTAAACCCTCAACCGTCAACCCTTAATCTCAAATCCTAATCCCTCAACCCTTCACTCTAATCCCTCAGCGCTAAACCCTATCCCTAAACCCTCAACACTATACCTTAAACCCTAATCCCTCAACCCTCAACCCTAAACCTTATCCCTAAACCCTAATCCCTCAACCCTCAACCCTAATCTGTCATCCCTCATCCCTAAACCTTATCCCTAAACCCTATCCCTAAACCCTTGAACCTCAAACCTCAACCCTCAACCCTCAACGTCAAACCCTAATCCCTCAACCCTTAAGTCTTATCCCTCAACCCTCAACCCTATCCCTAAACCCTAAACCCTAAACCCTCAACCCTCAACCGTCAACGTCAAATCCTAATCCCTTAACCCTTCACTCTAATCCCTCAATGCTAAACCCTATCCCTAAACCCTCAACACTATACCTTAAACCCTAATCCCTCAACCCTCAACCCTAAACCTTATCCCTAAACCCTAATCCCTCAACCCTAATCTGTCATCCATCATCCCTAAACCCTAAATGCTATCCCTATTCCTAAACCCTCAACCGACTCGATACTATACCTTAAACCCTAATCCCTTATCCCTAAACCCTCCAACCCTATCCCTAATCCTTATACCCTCCACACTCTACTTTAATCCTAATCCCTCAACCCTCAACCCTATCCCTAAACCCTTGAACCTTGAACCTCAACCCTCAACCCTCAATCCTCAACCCTCAACCCTCAACCCTAAATGTCAAACCCTAATCCCTCAACCCTTAACTCTTATCCCTTGACCCTCAACCCTATCCCTAAACCCTAAACCCTAAACCCTCAACCCTTAATGTCAAATCCTAATCCCTCAACCCTTCACTCTAATCCCTCAACCCTAAACCCTATCCCTAAACCCTCAACACTATACCTTAAACCCTAATCCCTCAACCCTCAACCCTAAACCTTATCCCTAAACCCTCAACCCTCAACCCTAATCCGTCATCCCTCAATTCTAATCCCTCATCCCTAAACCCTAAATGCTATCCCTATTCCTAAACCCTCAATCGACTCGATACTATACCTTAAACCCTAATCCCTTATCCCTAAACCCTCCAACCTTGTCCCTAATCCTTATACCCTCCACACTCTACTTTAACCCTAATCCCTCGACCCTTGACCCTATCCCTAAACCCTTGAACCTTGAACCTCGAACCTCAAGCCTCAACCCTCAACGTCAAACCCTAATCCCTCAACCCTTAACTCTTATCCCTCAACCCTCAACCCTATCCCTAAACCCTAAACCCTAAACCCTCAATCCTCAACGTCAAATCCTAATCCCTCAACCCTAAACCCTCAACACTATACCTTAAACCCTAATCCCTCAACCCTCAACCCTAAACCTTATCCCTAAACCCTCAACCCTCAACCCTCAACCCTAATCCGTCATCCCTCAACTCTAATCCCTCATCCCTAAACCCTAAATGATATCCCTATTCCTAAACCCTCAACCGACTCGATACTATACCTTAAACCCTAATCCCTTATCCCTAAACCCTCCAACCCTATCCCTAATCCTTATACCCTCCACACTCTACTTTAACCCTAATCCCTCGACCCTCAACCCTATCCCTAAACCCTTGACCCTCAAACCTCAACCCTCAACCCTCAATGTCAAACCCTAATCCCTCAACCCTTCACTCTTATCCCTCGACCCTCAACCCTATCCCTAAACCCTAAACCCTAAACCCTAAACCCTCAACCCTCAACCCTCAACGTCAAATCCTAATCCCTCAACCCTTCACTCTAATCCCTCAACACTAAACCCTATCCCTAAACCCTCAACACTATACCTTAAACCCTAATCCCTCAACCCTCAACCCTCAACCCTTAACCCTAATCCGTCATCTGTCATCCCTAAACCCTAAATACTATCCCTGTTCCTAAACCCTCAATCGACTCAATACTATACCTTAAACCCTAATCCCTTATCCCTAAACCCTCCAACCTTGTCCCTAATCCTTATACCCTCCACACTCTACTTTAACCCTAATCCCTCGACCCTCAACCCTATCCCTAAACCTTGACCCTCTAACCTCAAGCCTCAACCCCTAATGTCAAACCCTAATCCCTCAACCCTTAACTCTTATCCCTCAACCTCAACCCTATCCCTCAACCCTAAACCCTCAACCCTCAACCCTCAATGTCAAATCCTAATCCCTCAACCCTTCACTCTAATCCCTCAACCCTAAACCCTATCCCTAAACCCTCAACACTATACCTTAAACCCTAATCCCTCAACCCTCAACCCTAATCCGTCATCCCTCAACTCTAATCCCTCATCCCTAAACCCTAAATGCTATCCCTATTCCTAAACCCTAAATTGACTTAATACTATACCTTAACCCTAATCCCTTATCCCTAAACCCTCCAACCCTATCCCTTAACCCTAATCCCTCGACCCTCAACCCTATCTCAAAATCCTTAACTCTCAAACTTCAATGTACTCAACCCTCAATGTCAAACCCTAATCCCTCAACCCTTAACTCTGATCCCTTGACCCTTAACCCTTAAAACTTGAACCCTAAAACCTATCCCTACACGCTCGACACTCGACACTATATGTTAAACCCTAATCCATTAACCCTCATCCCTAAAGCCTCAACCCTAAATCATTAAACCTTCAACCCTAAACCCTATCCCCAATCCCTCTACCCTCAACACTCTTATTTAACCCTAATCCCTTGACCATTAACCTTATCCCTCAACCTCAACCCTCAACTCTCAACGTTAAACCCTAATTCATTAACCCTAAACCCTAATCCCTCAAACCTAAACCCTATCCCTAAACGATCAACCCTTAATACTATACCTTAAACCCTAATCCCTATCCCTCAACCCTTAACCCTTAAAACTTAAACCCTATCCCTACACCCTCAACACTTGACACTATATCTTAAGCCTTAAACCCTCATCCCTAAAGCTTCAACCCTCAATCCTTAAACCTTCAACCCTAAACCCTATACCTAATCCCTCTACCCTTGACACTCTAACCCTAACCTCGACATTAAATGCTAATTCGTCAACCCTAAACCCTAATCCATCAACCCTAAACCCTATCCCTAAACCCTCAACCCTCAACACTATACCTTAAACCCTAATCCATCAACCCTAAAACCTAATCCCTCAACCCTCAACCCTAAACACTATGAATAAACCCTCAACCCTCGACACTATACCTTAAACCCTATGAGAAAAGATTTGCGTATGGTACATCCACAGTGAGTAATTAACAGTTGAATGATGAAGGATGATCATTATGAGAATAGATTTTCATTGGGGTACATCTATGTTTCTTGCTGTCCACCCCGCACTTAGGGAAGGTATATTGTTATGAAACAGGCAAATAATCTCCCATTGTTTACTGGCTCTATCCACAAGAACTATTAAACTATACCTCAACCCTAAACTTTCAACCCTAAACCCTATCCCTAATCCCTCTACCCTCAACACTCTACCTTAAACCTAATACCTTGACCCTTAACCCTAAATGCTATCCCTAAAGCCTCAACCCTAAACCCTAATCCCTCAAGGTCCTAAACTCTAATCGCTTATCCCTAAACTCTAAATCCTATCCCTAAACGCTCAACCCTTAATCTTAAACCTTAATCACTCAATCCTTATCAACCTCTCTCCTCCCCTATCTAGCTCACTCGCATCTCCACCCTCCTCTGCCCTCGACACTATACATACATAAATATAGGCATATATAGATACATACATGCATATAGGCATACATAGATACATAGATACATACATACATACATACATATAGGCATACATAGATACATACATACATACATATAGGCATACATACATACATACATGATTAATAGACTTCAAGAGAAAAAAATTTAAGGGGACCATAACGCGAGCACATTATATTGCGCTTGTGTTATATCAAACATGACAAACAAGACTTGCGGAAAGGAAAAATGCAAAGCAGAATATAACGCGAGCGCGTTATAACACGCTTGCGTTATATATTGCTTTGGGAATCCCAAGCCTTGGGCTTGGGATTTGCTTTGGATTTCCAACCCAAAGGCTTGGAGTGCCTTTTGAACAGTCATAGATGTGTTTTTCCATATTCTTCAAGATTTCACATAATTTCATTTGTGCTAACCCTTAGATTTGCACGTGTTTCAAGGTCAAACAAATCGAACACCTGGGTAATGTTAGGCTTTCTCTTAGCTATTTGACGATGTGATTTTTTTCACATTTTAACAATGTTAAGCCTTTCATCTTTAATTTCTTTTGTTTGTGTGTCCATTTTTGGGCAAAAACCATTGTTTGGTCTTTTTTTCATTGTAAATTAACTATTCATTGAAATTTCAAAAAAATTACATATTTAGAAACTAGACTCCATTCTACAAATATTAAAAAAAGAAAAAAATGATTCTCAATTAGTTTTCAAAATTTATAGGGGTAGCACGGCCAAAATTCTATTTTTTAGGATGTGTCCACTTTGAAAATTAGTAAAAAATCAAATATTCATCAAAAAATTATCAAAAAAATCAGGCATAAACTACATGCTATTAGCTAATTTCTCACCGAAGCGATTTTAAAAATACTGAAAAAACGTTGACCTTTTGAGGGAGCCACAAAACATGCTATGTTATGTTTTTTTGACAGAAACAACACCAATTTCTATGGATCCCTCTTTTGAACCCCTTAATCTATGCCATTTTCAAAAAAAAATAGTAGTTTAGAAAGTAGACTTGGAGCACTACGGACATTGTTTTGGTTGCATCTCCAAATATTGAGTGTAACTATGCTTAATTTCTCATCCAAGGCCAGTATTTCCTGATTTCAGAAAAAAAGTGGCCACTTAAGACCCCTTTTTGGCCCCCCATCTTCTTGCACTTACCCACCTATCCCAAAATAGGGTAGGACTAGGGCATGGGTGCCCAAGTCCTCCCCCTATTTTGGGCAAGGTTAAGCTCAAGGGGTCCTCCTAGGTCCCATTTGTCATGTTACCTAAGGCTCATTCCATCAGGATGTCAAATTATGAAGTAAGATGTCCTAAATGCATGCAAAAGACCTGGGAGCTAAACCTTATGAGGGAAAAGCCCCCAAGGGGACATTTTTCGACGTTACATTTAGCCCCCAATTTAATGTATGTATAAATGCAAGGCCAATACATGCATTAAAGTACGGTCAACAAACACAGCAAACACGCCAAGCACAGAGAAGACACACCAATCACATAGAAGACAGTAACAGGCACGCAAAGCACAAAGAAGACAATTACAGTCACGTAGAACATGAAGAAGACAATGAATGCATGGAAGACACATTAATGCATGGAAGACATACATGATATCTTTTCTTTTCTTTTTCTCATATATATGAAATGTAGATGCAAGTATTGGAGAGTAAGCAAACCTCCCATAATGCAAGAAGCACTCATCGCGCTGGTCTTTATACTGCAGAGCTAGTCTTTAGACTGCATATGGGGCAACAGATACGCCAAACAAAGAAAGCACGCCAAACAAAGAAAGCATGCCAAACACACACACTTGAAGACACAGAGAAAACATAGCAGACAAGCAATGGAGTGTACCTATTTCTAGGTCCAACACCATCTTAGGCACATTACAGACACACATCGACAATTGGGCTTCACCACAACAATCACCAAAAACACGCTTAAGGGTTGAGTTAGTCACATAACCGCTTCTCGTCTCTGCAGAGGACTTTTGAAAATGTAACCCCACCCGCGTCACAGAGACGCCTTATAGTGAAAAGGAAGCATGGCATACAACCCCATGCACATCATGGAGATGCCTTACGGTGAAAAGGAGGTATGAACTCAGAAGTATACAACCCCACTCGCATCATAGAGATGCCTTACAGTGAAAAGGAGGTATACGCAATAGATTTCAAGATAGATTGATTGATTGCAAACAAACTTAGGATGTAGGAAGTACTCATCACACTAGTCTGCACCTAAGGACAAGTACATTGCTAACATCTACAACATACAACTTACCTTATATATGCCCCCACCTTAAGGTGGTTGATATCAGGTATCAATATCAAGCACGTTAAGGTAGGAAGAAAACACACAAGGGAACACAAGCTCTTGCAAAGCCCATGCCCCCTGGAGGTGACATGTTTTTTATGATCGCCAAATGTTCCTACAAACACATCCCTGCAAGAAACATGTTAGTGTCTACATAATCATGATCAACAGCATCAATGCATATGATTAACCACACAAAGAGCAAATAGTATACAATGAATTCAGAGTTCAAGGTTAACCATGGGGCTATATCACGAAGCTCTTCGAATCGAGTACCACCAAGGCTAGATTCAAAGACAAACAAAGGTACACATAGCAGTAGTATTGTTAAGTTTGTAAATGAGATAGCATACCATCAAAATCACTACGCAGAAAGCACGAGTGCTTCTACTAGCCAAGCGTTGGATAAAATATACAACCCCATTGTTAGATTAGGAACTAAGTCCAATTTTTGATTTCTCATGAAAGGGACGCTAGGTCTGCATCAGTATAAATGTTTTTTCGTCATCTGCCCACTAGGTGGAAACACTAGAGGAAGGGAAACAATAAATAAGAGAGGAGAAGCAAGTGTCTTAGGGACAGTCACGTAGGAGGGTGCCCCCAGTGTCACCAACCGCAACGCTGTGTTTGTAAGACACAACACACAACAATGAAATCAAAGAGAGAGGCATTATAGAAGAATGATGATACAAATAGAAGGTCACAACAAAGGTGGTCTCTTGGTATCCCAGACCTTACAAGAGAATCAGGGGTCATCCCAGGAGGCCTAGACAACACATAACACATCATGTGAGAAGCACATCATGAGAGAGATAGAGGGTTAGAGATACATACCTTTAGGGGCCCTGCTGGGCTAGCGATTATGTTTAAGCAAATCATCATCGTCCTCCCACTCCCTAATGTTAGAGGAAAGTGGGACATAAGGTACCATAGCCAAATTCATGTCTTGTTCATCATGTTGTTCAGTGTTAGGATCATTTTTGTTTGTTTCAATGTTAGGATCAATGTTTTCTTGTTGAGATGCAAGGTAAGCTCGTCACCTTCTCTTTCTCCTTTTTGCATTTTGAATTTGTTGTGCTTTATGACTTAGTTTTTGTAACATAGGGCTTTGCTTTGTCATGGATTTTTGTGTTGTAGAGGAGGAAGCACTAGGATCAAAGGTCATTTGTCTAGGTGGAATGTTTTCTTGTTTAAGCTTACTAGCATAATTATTTTCTATCCTCCTAGTGATGTCCAAATGACTTGAATATTCAAACAAAGGAGGGACATTAAAGGTCTTCTCTTCCTTAGTGAAATCCAAGGTGTGTGAACAATCAACTAAAGGAAGAAGGTTGGTGGGATGATCTACAGAGGTAGGAATTTTATTATTGTTAAATGAATGCTCATTTTCTACCCATGGAATGTTCTTTGTTAACGAGAGCTCTTCATTCAGTAATGCTTCATCTTGGCCAGGGAGTGCAGTGGAATTACTAAAGCTATCCATACTATTCTCATTTGAGTATTTAGTTATAGGGGAAGTAAGATAACTTGTGGGATCATCATCAGCTTTTTCCTTGCTACTCATGGAGAAGAACTCAGTTAAGCTTTCTAATATCATAGGATGTTCACTCATAATGGTTAAAAATTGGTCAAAATCAAGATCTTTGATAAATGCATGCAAAGATACCATTGAGAAATGACATGAAGGTTCCATTCCAATGTAAGATCAGATTTTTGAAAAGCTTTTCTAACTTTATGCAAAAGTCAAGTGCAAAACTATATGTAAAAATGACCTAGATGCTTGATTTTTTGTATTTTTTTCAATGCAAATGAATGAACAAAGGATGTTGTAAGGATTTTGATCAAGGGAAGAAAATTATATGTCTAATATCAGTCCAAAACAGAAATAGGCTCCTTCACAACACACTCTTGATGCAAATCTAAGATAATGCCAAGTCAAAATATAGTGAAAATATGTCATAATAGGCACTTTTTTCACCAAATGTTGATGCAAAAGAGCATGACAAAGGGTGTTTTGAGGAAAATGATGATGGATATTGAAGTATATCAGTAATAACAGCCACTTAATGATAATATATTTGTCACAACACACTTTTATAGCCACTCAAGGTCAAACCCTAGTGAAAATATAGCAAAAATAGGCTATTTTTCACGGTTTTTCAATTCCAAGACCTAGAAAAAGGGGTGTTGTAATGGATTTTAGGAGGTGAAGAAAATTATCAGTCACCTCAATCCATAAAATTTGTCACAACACACTTGGAGTGCAAACTAGGCCAAACCCTAAGGCAAAAGATAGCAAAAATGTGTAGTTTTTCACTGAAATTTCAATACAAGAGCCCGTTAAAAGGGTGTTGTGAAGATTTTTAGGAGGGGAAGAAAATAAATACCCTGATAAAAACTAATTAATTCCAAGATACCCTTCACAACATTCCTATGGTGCAAATTTAGAGAGTTGATAAGGCCAAATCTAGTGAAAATCAATGTTTTTGAAGCCCTAGGTTTGAGATCTTGACACAAAATGCTATATGAATGTTTTGAAGTCTGATTTATGATTAAAATAAAATTTACTCAGATCTAAAAATGACTTCAAAGATTTAATATGCAAAATGCCAATGCAAATCTAATGAAAATGCATGAAAATTGCTAGTTTTTTGTTGAAAATTTCTATGCAAAAATGCAAATATTTTAAATCTAAATACAAATTTACACTAAAATGAAACACTACAGCCAAATTATAATTTTAATGAGCCTATAAAATAAGTATAAAAATTTGAAAGAAGATTTTGCCTACTAACCCTAGATTTTGGAATTAATAGGTTATATGAAAATTGTCAAAATTTCTACAAAACCCTAGCAATTATATAATGAAAGTGCAATGCAAACTATTGAATTTTTGTATTTTTCTATATTTTATATCAGATATGATGCAAAAATCATGAATTAGGGAAATTTAGAAAGAATTGATACAAATTAGTAAGCCTAACAATGCAATTTTTTTGAATTTTTCTCAATGCAATAAAATGAGTGACTATATGAATGAATGAAATCAATCCAAATTTGAAGACACACACTCATAAAGCTGAAATCAAGTCCAAACATACAGTTTCACCAAAATTTTTAGGGTAAACTTTGGATTGTTTAATGTTTTAGTTGTTAGATGTTTGAATCCTCCTTTCACCCTTAACATTCAAGGATCTAGGGTCAAGTGTCAATGCACTTTCATACCCTAAGTCACTGTGAGATGTAGGGAAGCTTGGATTAGGGTGTTTGATTGTTAATGTTAGCTTGGTGACTATATTGACGATGAGATCCCTCTCCACCACTAGTATGTGCTTTTGGTGTGACGACAAATTCTACAGGATATCAGAGCGCAGGTCATCAGTTCAAGTCCCTCAAGCCCTCAACCCTTCATCCATGTAAGCTCAACTTATCAACATGGTATGTAGTGATTACAAATCCCACATGGTACGTGGTTGTATCTGGCTCTATCATGTGGGGGGGTGTTGGCGTAGCGACTATATCAACGATGAGATCCCTCTCCACCACTAGTAGATGCTTTTGGTGTGATGACAAATTCTACAGTTAATTTTCCTTCTCTTATGCCCAAATATACATTAAAACCCTAATTATCCAAATATGGCAACAAACAGATGAATTATAGGAAATGCCTCTACAAAAAGCTGTAAAATCATAAATGACTATGCACCTGTTTTCAGGGTTTTGAGGCAGAAAATTCAGGGACAAAAGAGCAGGCACCCAAGTTCAGTGCCTCAATTTTTATTAGGATTTGCAGACAAGATCTATAACTTGTTCCTATTGCACCAAAGGTTTTTCCATCATGAAACTTTGAGGACTAATGAGTGGGCACCCAAGTCCAAGAGGCAAATTTTCTTCCTGTTCTACAATTTTGACACTCCAAGATGTCTTCTTGTAACTTCACTTTGTCTAGCTCCTCAACCTGTAACCTGCAACCATGAAAAATTTGGGAGGGGGTTGTGGTGTTTAGAGGCATGCCTCAGTCAAGCCTTAGAGGACACTTAAGTCTCTGAACACCTTTGTCAGATAGAGAGTGCATTGCTAGGGAGATAGAGGCAAAAACCAAAGGAAATGATGATGAAAACAAAATATAATGCCACCTTGTAGTGAAGCTCTCATGGGAGGAAGATGCTTTTCATTCCATGAGGAAATGGATGCTCAAATCTGTAAACACAAACACATAAACCACACAAATCTATTTTTGCAACACAATGAAAGCCTTGAATCACCTTGAGAATGCATAAACATCACAATTGCCATCTAGTTAAAATCTAGTTTCTAAATGAATGCTTAAACATACTTTTATATGCAACTACAAACATTCCCGCTAAGATTTCATAAATTTAAACTTATCATGTTAGCCTAGGGACCAAATAACGGTCATAAACTGACACTTAAAATTTGGGCCTGAACTAAAAAAGGACAGGACTAGGGCATGGGCGCCCAAGTCCTCCCCCCTATTTTGGACAGGGTTAAGCTCAGGGGGTCCTCCTAGGTCCCATTTGTCTTGTTCCCTAAGGATCATTCCATTAGGATGTCAAATTATGAAGTAAGATGTCCTAAATGCATGCAAAAGACCCGGGAGCTAAACCTTATGAGGGAAAGTCCCCAAGGGGACATTTTCTGATGTTACACCTATAACAATACTCCAAATCTCACACAATAATATAATAAAAAAGGCATGGGCTATGTCATCTTCATATCATGCGAAATCCTTCAATCACAAGGATATCTCATCTTATTTTAAATTCTTCAACTATACACAAGTGATACACTATAGAGAAGAATAATTTCATAATATCCTTCAATAATGAAAACATAACATCGTATCACATCATTGATTACACAAATAATCTGATAAGGTAAAGAATAGTTCATAAATGCTTTCACCATAATAATACAACTACAAGAATTCATATTGTATCAACTATACGATAATGAATCTCAACATATGATGTCAATCTATCATAGCTATCACAAAGTTGCTAGTTTATGCAAGTAATTCCAATACTTACAAATATCTCATATTACAATACAAGAGGACCAAGTCTTGTATACATAGATCCATATCATGATCATGAAACTCATAATAAATGTATGAATGATATTCTATTTTAATCAAGTGGAATCTCTATCTAAAACCCTTCTTCATACCTCAAAGAAGAGAGAGCATCATCAAAATGACTTCCACCCTGCCACAAAGCCATAAGCTTCCCCATGCTACCCCACAAGGGAAATCTTGACCCATCTCAAAGAGTCTAGCCAATCATGGATGATATGCATGAAACTTGTGCTATCATGATGTTTCGACATGTATGCATTCTACCTATTGCTTAGAAAGAAAATATATGGCAATGCAATGTCAATAACTTATGGAATGGTAAAATAAACTCAGCATTTCATTTTCCTAAATACTTTGGCCAAAGCAATTTTCTATTCACACATGACTACCTTGATATGACAAAGCCATATTAGCATCCTTCCAAACATGTCATGTTCTAAGAGCATTAAATATTTTGAATGCAATACCAAAATTTAAATAAATCATATTTTACACATTTAACTCTCTTACGGAACAATTCCCAAAATCAAGGAATCTCAATTACATAATTTCAATAAGAAATAACGTAATACAATAAACACATTGAATAGAATTCATAGATCTTTAGAGACCCAACTCCTAGTAAGTTAAGCATTGTAAATAAATGCTACTTCCAATATAAAATACATTCTAAGGAGGTACTAAAGATATAGTTTCTTAAATTACATCTGCATAAAGGGGTTTACAAAATAGTTAAGCAAATTAATCACATTGAATACAATTCAAAAAAAAATCCCATACTAAGTACCTTGTTTGGAATAAAATAATTCTTCATAATTTTCCTCCAAAACTACTCTAAACTGACATCAGTAAAAAAATTATAATTACTTGAAATAAGCTCATGCCACACTAAAACAAACATGCTAAGATCAAATGAATTTCTCTAGGTTGGGGTTTACTTATTAACCATTCAAGAGGATTTAATAATGTTTATCATGCCTCTTAAAAGCTCACCACCTTCCTAAAGAGGCTCACCTCTTTGGAGGGTGCAACCATGGGGAATTGGCAACCCGTTCTAACCAAACCAAGTGTTTGAATGCTTTGTAAACTACAATCATTTCCTATCTCCTAGTTGCCCAACTCACTATTAGATTCAGGGCAGACAACTAAGAGGGGGGGTGAATCAGTTGTCTAAAAATTTCTTCAATTTACACAATTAAATCTACTTTGTAATTCAGTAGAATAATAATAATTCAATCATGGAAACACAATGCATTAAACCAAGAGTAGAAACACATCAACACATAAGACACCAAGATTTTGACGTGGAAAACCTGGCTAAGGGAAAACCAAGGGTGATTAACCCAAGATTGTATTCTCTGTTAGAAGAATAGAAAGAACAAAATGGTACATGCCAATTAGGGCTCACTGCCTGAACACACTACTCACAAGAGGCTCACTGCCTACAAGAGACACACTGTCTACAGAAGAATAAGTATCACATACTTGAACTAGAAAATAGCATCTTCACCATGCTTGAGTCAGTTCCATTTAAGCCCAATACTTCTGCTCTGCCTTTCGTTCTCCTCCTTGCTACCACACACTCATCTTCACAAGACATACTTTGAAATGACTTCACAATTCCTTATTTATACAAGACATCGACTTAGGAATAATCATCTAAGTTGACAAACATCTACAAGAACATCCGCAGGATGAGTAACTCATCCGGTCGGCCAGACTAAGGAAGAACACCTTCATCTAGAAGTAATTCTTCAAATGTGAGCTTAAACTCCAATGCAGACCACCAACATGAACTGGACACGATCCAAAGACCTCCACAAGCTTTCCTGAAACACCACGAACATCCACACTTCATCTCCTTACCAAAATCCTTCTCTCCTTCATCGGGAACCTCAAGAACACAATCTGACATCACTGTCACAAAGGAATAGATGCTTGCGGACCTTCAAACCATGAACCAATCAAGTTGACACTTCACAAGGACTTCCTTAACACACCACCAAATCTAAAGAATAGGATATTTCATTTCTGGATCTCACCGGACCTATCTGTATTACTCTGTCACCTTTGAACACCTGCCAGAACTGGTTCTACTTGAGTGACCACAACTTCTTCAGATCTTCATACAGACCTTTGAAATCTTTACTAGATCATCTTAAGATACATAACTACAAACCCTTTAAACCGCATCCTCTGATCCTCATCTTAACTTGGACTTTTACCTTACTGTCTTCACTGTTCTTCATTGTTCCTGATATGACCAATTTTCTCAATATCCTCAGCAAACAGATCATCCAATCCTTATCATTAATACAACAGGGGTATGTTGACATCAATGACAACACCGGTTAGGCCCATACTTGCAACAATCTCCCCCTTTGTCATTGATGGCAACATATGATGTGAAAAACTATTTTGACCATCAAGATAAGAACTTCTCCTTACTGTCACAACTCCCCCTATCAGCAACAACCATTCACATGTCTTCTCTTTCTTTCTTGCTCCCCCTTTGATTAGCAACCACTTGTTTATCACATGTCTTCTCTCCCCCTTTGACATCAATGGCAAAGGGCACATACTTGCAACTCTAATACTTTAGAATCATACCAGCTGCTCCCCCTGAGTAGCAGCTCCCCATTATCAATCTGGGTCACAAGATATGATTGTGATAACCACCGGACTGATGCACATCAGTGCACCTTAGTTTATAACTGGAGGGGCAATAACCCCTAACTTCTCTCTAAGATACTTAAAAGAGTCCTTAGGTAGAGGTTTAGTAAAGATATCTGTAATCTGATCCTTGGAAGGCACAAACTCCAATCTGACTTCATTCTTGTTCACTTTCTCTCTCAAAAAGTGAAACTTGATGGATATATGTCTGGTCTTTGAATACAACACCAGATTCTTAGATATATTTATTGCACTTGAATTATCATAGAACATTGTGATAGGCTCCTCATATTCCACTCTTATGTCTCTTAACATTTGCTTCATCCACAAAACTTGAGTGCAACTACCTCCTGCTGCAATATATTCTGCTTCTGCAGTGGACAGCGATATTGCCTCTTGTTTCTTGCTTATCCAAGAAACTAATCTCTTTCCCAAAAAGAATGCTCCACCACTGGTACTCTTCCGGTCATCCACATCTCCTACCCAATCAACATCTGTATATGCATGAAGAGAGAAATTATGATCTCTAGGATACCACAGACCATACTCAACTGACCCTTTTAGATATCTAAAAATCCTTTTGATTGCCATAATGAGATTCTCTAGGATCAGCTTGAAATCTAACAACAAGACCAACAACTTGCATAATGTCTAGTCTAGTTTGAGTAAGATACAATAGTCCTCCAATCATTGACCTATACTTTTTTTGATCATCCTTAGGTGACTTATCATCATTACTTAATTTGCATCTAGTTGCTGTGGGAGTATTCATTGGCTTTGAGTCTTCCATCCCAAACTTTTTCAACAATTCTTTCACATATTTGGACTGAGAAATGAAGATTCCTTTCTTTGTTTGAGTGATTTGTAGGCCCAAAAAGAAATTCATTTCCCCAAGCATGGACATCTCAAATTCACTTTTCATTTGATTTGCAAAGGTTTTACACATACTATCTCTTTCTCCAAAAATGATATCATAAAAAAATACTTCAACAATCAAGATGTTTTCATAATCAATTTTGAAATATAAATTACTGTCAGTAGTACCTTTGTGGAAACCAATCTTCAAAAGATGCTTATCCAATCTTTCATACCAGGCTCTTGGAGCTTGCTTAAGTCCATATAGTGCTTTCTTCAACTTGCAGACCATATCACCATGATCAGATAATTAAAATCCATCCGGTTGTTCAATGTATACTTCTTCTTCCAAGTCACCATTCAGGAAAGCTAACTTGACATCCATCTGATATACTTTGAAATCCTTGAAGGCAGCAAATGCAAGAAATAATCTGACTGCTTCAATTCTTGCCACTAGAGCAAAAGTTTCTTCAAAATCAACTCCTTCTATTTGAGAATAGCCCTTGCAAACCAATCTGGCTTTATTTCTAATTACTTCCCCAACTTCATTTAGTTTGTTCCAGAAGACCCACTTGGTTCCAATCGCATTCTTGTTTCTAGGTTTGGGAACAAGATCCCAAGTGTGATTTTTCTTAATTTGCATCAGCTCTTCCTCCATTGCTTTAGTCTAGTTTTCATCATTATGGGCTTCATTAACTGTCTTAGGTTCAATCTTTGAAATCAGACAATACTCATCTAAATCTTGAGCAATTCTTCTTCTAGTTTGTACACCCTTGCTTTTGTCACCTATGATCTGATCTTCAGAGTGATTCAGTCTTACATACCTTGGAACTTTGGGAGTTTCTTGCACTTTTGATTCTTGATCAGGCTCATTAAACCTCATCTCTTCTTCTTGATTTATCGGATCAGTTTGAATCTGATTTTCAGAAGGGGCTTGGGCTCCTTGAATCATAACATCATTCTGATCATCTTTATCATATTCATAAAACCTTGAGGGTTTTTCAATTCCTTCACCAACCTTCACATTTGTACTTTCTATAATCTTTCTCAGTCTCTTGTTATAACACCGGTATGCTTTGCTTTGAGTGGAGTAGCCCAGGAATATTCCTTCATCACTTCTGGCATCAAACATGCCTAGATCTTCATCTCTTTTAATGTAACACTTGCTACCAAAGACTTTGCAATATCTTACAGTAGGAGTTATACCAAACCAAAGTTCATAAGGAGTCTTACGAGTATTGCTTCTGATTTGTACTCGATTGAGAGTATAGACTACAGTGTTGACAGCTTCTCTCCAATAGATCTGAGGAACATTTTCTTCCATCATCATTGTTCTAGATGCTTCCTGGATGGTCTGGTTCTTCATCTCAACTACTCCATTCTGCTGTGGAGTCCTAGGAGTAGACAATTGTCTCTTTATTCCATGTTTCTCACAGAATTCTATGAATTCACCAGATGTGAATTCTCCACCTCTGTTAGACCTCAGACATTTCAATTTTAATCCAGTTTCATTCTCTACCATAGCCTTGAATATTTTAAATTTCTCAAGAGCTTCTGATTTCTCTTTCAGAAAAGTTACCCACATCATTTGGGAATAGTCATCAATTAGCAACATGAAATATCTATCACCTTGCACACTCCTGATTCTTTCTGGACCACATAAATCAGTATGAACTAAGTCTAATAATCTGATAGAAGATTGTTCCTTGCTTTTAAATGAGACTCTGCTTTGTTTTCCTAACTGACATTCTTTGCATAAACTATTTGTAGGTTTCACCAGTTTTGGAAGATCTCTTACAGCCTGAGTATTGCTTATCTTGATGATATTATCAAAATTCACATGACACATTCTCCTATGCCACAACCAACTCTGATCATCTTGCACAAATAGACAATTTTTACCAGTACCAACTAAATGGAAGATGTTACCTTTTGTTTGGGTACCAGATGCAATCTCTGTTTTGAAACTTTCAAAGATCTTGCATTTTCCATTCTTGAATCTGAGATCATAGCCTTTGTCCACCAACTGTCCAACATTGAGAAGATTGTGCTTCAATCCTTCAACATACAATACATTACCGGTTTTATTCTTTCCATCAAAGGAAATAGTTCCTCTACCTCTGATTCTACCAGCATAGTTATCACCAAACTTTACCACTCCACCTTCATACCTTTCCAAATCTATGGACTTATTTTTGTCACTAGTCATATGGTGAGAGCAACCACTGTCAATGACCCAATCATCCCTTTCTTCAACTTGGGTAGCCAGAGCTCTTTCTACAGCGTTATGATTGACAGATTCAGAGGGCATTGGATCTTCTTCTTTGATGGAAATAAACACCCAGTCACTTCTAGATTTCCTTCCAGCTTCTGATTCATCATCTGTTACTCCTTCATCATCATCATCTTCATGAACATAGTAACAATTCTTTTGGAACCTTGATTTGTTAGGTTTTGGCCTTGAGAATCTTTCCAGACATCTTGAGGCAAAATGACCAATCTTATTGCAGTTAAAACACTTAAAAGGTAGTTTTCCTTCATACTTACTGGATCCTCTTGGTAGTCTTTTTGCAATAAGAGCTTCAAGTTGAGTAGTTTCTGCTTCTTCTTCTTCTAGGTCTTTTCTTGCTTTTTCATACCATGATAGTTTCCTTGAAGAGTTCTCTCCTGGATCAAACCTTTGTTTACCTTTTAAAGAGGCACTAGCTTTGAATGCAGATTCAGTCTTTGGAGGGTCATCTCCAAACTCTGTCATTTCAAATGCAACCAATTTACCAACCAATTGATCTCTTGTGACAGTTGTATGGGCTTTGAATTCTTCAATGGCAGCAACTTTGATTTTATAAGAAGCAGGAAGGGATCTGAGAACTTTGCCAACAATCTCATCTTCATCCAAGACTCCACCAGCACACTTGATACCACAAATAATCTCATTTACTCTTGGCATAAAAGTAGTGATAGTTTCATCATCTCTCATCTTCAGATTTTCAAATTTCCCTTTCAGACTTTGTAACCTTGCACATTTAACATACTTGTCTCCTTCATATAGAAGTTCCAGCTTTTGCCAAATTTTAAAAGAAGTTGGTAGATCAACAACATTTGAAAGCTCTGAATCAGATAATGCACTTAGAAGAGCTTCTATAGTCCGTTGATTGTTTTCAGCATCTGTGATTTCATTTTAGGTTTTCGAGCCACCCTGTGGAGGAGTATACTTTGTTGAAGCCATGTTCCAATACTGCATTCCCATACATTGCAAGTGACATTTCATCTGACTTTTCCAAAGATTGAAATTGGTTCCATCAAATTTTAGACTATCCTTCTTGTAGGACGACATCCTGGATCTCCTCAAGTGGTTAAGCTCTCTTTAGAGGAACTTGGCTCTAATACCAAATGTTAGATTCAGGGCTGACAACTGATAGGGGGGTGAATTAGTTGTCTAAAACTTTCTTCAATTTACACACTTAAATCTACTTTGTAATTCAGCAGAATAATAATAATTCGAACATGGAAACACAATGCATTAAACCAAGAGCAAAAACACATCAACACATAAGACACCAAGATTTTGACGTGGAAAACCCGGTTAAGGGAAAAACCACGGGGTGATTAACCCAAGATTGTATTCTCTGTTAGAAGAATAGAAAGAACAAAATGGCACATGCCAATTAGGGCTCACTACTCGAGCACACTACTCACAAGAGGCTCACTGCCTACAAGAGACACACTGTCTACAGAAGAATAAGTATCACATACTTGAACTGGAAAATAGCATCTTCACCATGCTTGAGTTAGTTCCATTTAAGCCCAATACTTTTGCTCTACCTTTTGCTCTCCTCCTTGCTACCACACACTCATCTTCACAAGACACACTTTGAAATGACTTCACAATTCCTTATTTATACAAGACATCAACTTAGGAATAATCATCTAAGTTGGAAAACATCTACAAGAACATCCGTAGGATGAGTAACTCATCTGGTCAGCCAGACTAAGGAAGAACACCTTCATCTGGAAGTAATTCTTCAAATGCGAGCTTAAAATCCAATGTGGACCACCAACATTAATTGGACATGATCCAAAGACCTCCACAAGCTTTCCTAAAACACCACGAACATCCACACTTCATCTCCTTACCAAAATCCTTCTCTCCATCCAAAACCTCAAGAACACAGTCTGACATCACTGTCACAAAGGAATAGATGCTTGTAGACCTTCAAACGATGAACCAATTGAGTTGACACTTCACAAGGACTTCCTTAACACACCACCAAATCCACAGAATAGGATATTTCATTTTCAGATCTCACCGGACCTATCTATATTACTCTTTCACCTCTGAACACCTGCCAGAACCGGTTCTACTTGAGCGACCACAACTTCTTCAAATCTTCATGCAGACCTCTGAAATCTTTACTGTATCATCTTAAGATACATAACTACAAACCCTTTAAACCGCATCCTCTGATCCTTATCTTAACTTGGACTTTTACCTTACTGTCTTCACTGATCTTCATTGTTCCTGATATGACCAATTTTCTCAATATCCTCAGCAAACAGAACATCCAATCCTTATCATTAATGCAACAGGAGTATGTTGACATCAATGACAACACCGGTTAGGCCCATACTTGCAATACTCACATGATCAAAAGAAGATTTAATCATTTTAAAGAATAAGTTTAATTCCTCCTTGCAAGCCATCCCCTTTTGCACAGGTAATATTCATGATTCTAAAAATATGGATCAGGTATTTCCATACCTAGCTACCCACAAGAGAAAGTAAAACTAAAAAAAAATGGAAGGAAGTTTCAATTAGATTGCATGGAAGGAAAGAAAAATGTAGCTAGCCGCCCTCTTTCCTCTTGATGAAAAATAATAAAAGAGAGTAGTTTCATCATATAATATTATTTACCTCCTCCCAAACACCCAGAAATAAATACAGAGATGTTTAACTGCTTGAAACTGGAATATAATTAACAATCTCATACTGAATGCCCATCGTTTCTAGAAGAAAATGATCTGAAATTTGTTTTCTGGGAGCTCTAAATGAGTATTTACAAATTCATACATTTAGCATACCTCCATTTTAAAAAAATAAACTATTCTTATGAAATCCTATCTAAATTAATATAACTCAAAATTTGGGAAGACATGTTAATTTCTTATAACCCATTTACAGATTAATTACACAATAAATTCACATAATAGAACCTCTATCTGATTTATAACAATCAATACTCTGGTTAATTAACAGCTAATAATAGTAGAAGCAAAAAATAACAAGAAGCCATACACAAAGAGAAAATAACACAGATATACCCAGGAAACCCCAATATGGGGAGAAACTTGCAAATGTTGGATCTTATTCAGCCTCAACAGCAAACTTTCCACACTTAATACAATCACTTGTTGCTACAACAATCTTACATATATAGCCCTGCTGATTTTCATCAACATACAAGAGAAAAAAAACTTTCCTTACATAACTTGGCTTTCGTTACACATAAAATCACTCTTGGTGTTATCTCCACCTCACAACTCAAGAAACATTCTATTAATAAAAAAGAAATCATGCTTTTGCTACATATCCAACTCAATTTTCCCTTAAGAAACTTCCACCCTCCACATGGGCCCACCTTCTAAGCTACAAAAAATCAACACTCCCTCTTAGCGAGGAAGGTGTTCTGCACAACGCCCAGCTTATCCCTGAAGTATACAAACTTACTCTTCATCAAGGGCTTGATCAGGATATCTGCTATCTTTTTGTCAGTAGGAATGTGCTGGAGCTTCACTGTCCCCTTCTCCACACAATCTCTGATGAAGTGGTACTTGATCTCAATGTGCTTTGACTTGTCATGAAACACTAGATTCTTAGAGAGTCTAATACAAATCTGATTATCATAGTAAATGACTATAGGATATAGCTCCTGATCAAAGAGCCCAGCTAGAAGTTTTTGAAGCTAGATAGCCTCATATGTAGCCATACTAGCTGCCATATACTCAGCCTCCGTAGAACTCAGTGCAACTGACTTTTGTTTCCTGCTATACCAAGAGACTGCTCCTGATCCCAAACTGAAACTGCACCTTGAAGTACTCTTTCGATCAGCTATACTACCAGCCCAATTTGCATCGGCAATACCTCAAAACATACTTCAGCCCATAATCAATTGTGCCTTGGAGATACCTCAAGACATGTTTCACAGCTATCCAGTGCACACGTTTAGGTTAAACCATAAACTGACTAAGTGAGTTCACTACAAAACAAATGTCTGGCCTGGTGTTGACCAGATGCAAAAGAGAGCCTATCAAGTGTCTGTATACATTCAGGTCCATTGCCTCTGATTTGGAAGCATCAATCTTCTTCCAGTTGGTCACAAGTGACATGGACATGGGCTTACAGTTCTCCATCCTGAATCACTTTAGGATATCAATTATGTACTTCCCTTGTCCAAGGAAGATCTCTCCCTCTTTCTGCCACAACTCCAATCCTAGAAAGTAGTGCATCAACCCCAAGTCCTTCATCTCAAAGTCTCCTGCAAGATCCTGCTTGCAGTGGGCTATGAGGTCCTCTGACCCTGTGAGAAATAGGTCATCAACATACAACATCAATATGAAAATCTCCTCCTTCACCTAAACATAGTACAGGTTTAGATCTGCCTCACTCTTGATGAAGCCCACACTGTGCAAGTAACTGTCAACATGTGAATACCACACCCTAGGAGCCTACTTGAGCCCATACAACACTCTTCTCAACCTGCATACATGAGACTCCCTACCATGTGCTTCAAATCCTTTTGGCTGTTCTATGTAAATCTCTTCCTCAATATCTCCATTGAGGAAGGCCATCTTTACATCCATTTGGTGAATCCTCCAACCCATGTGTATTGCTATAGAAATGATAGCTCTTATGGATGAGTACCTGGCTACTGGAGTAAAAGTCTCATCGTAGTCGACTCCTTCCTTCTGAGAAAACCCCTTAGCCACAAATCGGGCTTTAAATTTTTCCACACTACCATCTGCAACATGCTTAATCTTATACAACCATCTTGATCCCACCATAGACTTACCTTCTGGCCAAGGCACTACCTCCCACATTCTATTCTTCATGATGGAAGAATACTCTTCCACCATGGGATCCCTCCATACTTGGTGCTTGGATTCCTCCTGAAAGTTGGAAGGCTCCTCTTCAATTAATTCACTTGTAAGTACCACATAATTAGAATAACATTTGGGAGCTTTTCTCTGTCTGAGTGAATCCTGTGGGTCACCAACATGTTCCTGGGGCTGTCTCAGTGTCTACTCAGCCGCTTTGTTTCTCTTCTTCTCAGTAATAGGAATCTGAGGCTGAGGAATTATTTGTTCCTCTTTCTGATAAACTTGCTCAACCTTCTTGCTCTGCTCTCCAGCTTGTCAGACTAAAATTTGAGGGATTTGTTTTTCCTCAATCGTGGGTGATTGCTTCTCCTCATTCATCAACATGCTAGACTTCTAAAGAGCCCTCTCTTCCTCAAACTTCACATCTTTGCAAACAACTATTTTCCTGAGGGCAGGAATGTAAACCCGATAGGCCTTAGAGGTTTTACTATACCCAACAAGGATACCCTTCTCTACAGTTGGTTCCAACTTGGTTCTCTTCTCCATAGGAATGTGACAATACACATGGCATCCAAAGATGCGAATGTGCTCCAAATCTAGTTTCTTACCAGTGAACGCCTCTTCTAGAGTTAATTTGCCAACACTTTGTGAGGGCTCCTATTCTACAAATACACAGTTGTATTGCAAGCTTCTACCCATAAGAACCAAGGTAGATCCTGGTTATGAAGCATGGCCTTGGTTGCTCCAATTATAGCCCTATTTTTCCATTCAGCAACCCCATTCTACTGAGGGTTGTACGAAACCGTCAACTCTTTCTTGATACCTTCCTAAGTACAAAAATCTTTGAAGGAATTTGAGGTATACTCACCTCCATTATCAGACCTCAGTATCTTGATCTTCCTCCCTATTTGGTTCTCCACAAGAGCCTTCAACTCTTTGAGCCTATTGAAGACCTCATCTTTGTTCTTCAAAAAATATATCCACATCTTCTTGGAGAAGTCATCAATGAAAGTAACATAATACTCATACCCATTCAAGGATACTATTAACATGGGCCCACACACATCTGAGTGTACAAGATCCAAAATCCCTTTGGATCTAGTGTCACTGCTTGGAAAACTAGTCTTGGCATATTTCCCAAGAGCACAACCCTTGCACACCTCATGGTTTTCTATCTTTATTTTAGGCAACCCTATCACTATTTCCTTGAGCACATTAAGTGCTCCATGGTGAAGATGAGCCATCCTCCTATGCCACAATTCTCCTAGCCCTCTACAGCTGCTTACAAACTCATGTGTTGGCTCAAACTGTAACTGAAACAAGCTTCCATGCCTAACTCCAATCACTTTTACAACCTTGGAATCCTTGGGATGAATATAGACTTTGCCCCTTTCAAAGGTTATGATGTAACCCTTATCCTCCAAAGTAGAAACTGAGATTAAATTCTTCTTCATGCTAGGGACATACAACACATCCTCCACCAACAAGGGTTTGCCAGACTCCCTCTGAAACTTGACGGTGCCAATACTAGTTGCATGGTACTTGGCATTGTCTCCAAGATCAATATAGAAATCCAGCTTCTTCTCCTCCAACTTGGTGAAGCATTCTTTGAATCCCGTTATGTGGTAAGAAGCCCCACTGTCAATATACCATACCTTGTTGGCAATTGAACTTGAGAGACAGGCAATGAGTGAAAACTCATTCTCAAATCATGATGCAAACTCGTCCATCTCTACTGTGGCAACAACTTGCTTCTGTTGCTTGTCCTTATTTTTCTCATTCAGACATTGACTAGCATAGTGACCCATTTGATGGCAGCAAAAACATTTTATCTTGCTTAGATCTTTCTTCTTCCCACTCTTGGAAGAACCTTCCGATTGCTCTTTATTGGAATTTTGCTTGCCCTTGCTTGCAAGAGCAAGACTTTCTTCATCTTGACCCTTCTTTGTCTGATCTCCTCGATGAGCACCTTCACGGATCTCCTCCTGAACGAAATCATCCCAAAACCTTGTCCAATCAGGTAGCTAATCTCTACCAACAACACATTTGACAAACACTTCCCAGTGCTTCGAAAAACTATTCAAGGCTATATGCACCAACTCATCTTCATCAATCGTCTCTCCAATAGTAGCCAGCTCATTCCTGACCTATGTCAGCTTAGACAAGTAAGAGGTCACACTCTCGCCTTTATACATCTTGGTGTTATGCAATTTATCCTTCAACATCATCTTACAACTCTGATAGTAGCTTTGATAAAGTTTTGTAAGCGTATCCCACATCTCTTTGGCAGTGTCTTTCCTCAATAGATGAGGAATTAGATGATCTCTTACCTCGTCCAAGATAATCCTCTGAGCCTTGGCCTCCTTGACTACATGCAAATCTAGGGCAACATGATCATTTATTGGTGGTGTCACCTTTGTACCAGGATAGATCCATAGCCTATTCTCCTTGAGAATAGATGTAATCTGAACCTTCCACTATAAGAAATTAGACACACCATCAAGTCTGTCCTCATATCGAACACTGGTTGCCATAGCGATAGAACAAACTAGAGACGAAAAACTAATTTTTTTTTCTTGAAATTTGCATCACAAATCTTGGCTTCGTATTCAAAGTTTAGAGCTCTGATACCATGTTAATTTCTTATAACCCAATTACAGATTAATTGCACAATAAATTCATAGAATAGAACCTCTATCTGATTTATAACAATCAATACTCTAGGTTAATTAACAACTAATAACAGCAGAAGCAAAAAATAACAAGAAGCCATACACAAAGAGACAAGAACACATATATACCCAAGAAACCCCAATATGGGGAAAAACTTGCAAATGTTGGATCTTCTATTCAGCCTCAACAACAAACTTTCCACATAGAATACAATCACTTGTTGCTACAACAATCTTACATATATAGCCCTGCTGATTTTCATCAACATGCAAGAGAAAAGAAACTTTCCTTACACAACTTGGCTTTCCTTACACATAAAATCAATCTTGGTGTTATCTCCACCTCACAACTCAATAAACATTCTAGTAATAAAAAGGAAATCATGTTGTTGCTAAATATCCAACTTGAGTTGCCCTTAAGCAAATTCCACCCTCCACATGGGCCCACCTTCTGAGCTACAAAAAATCAACAAGATGGGTATTTGTCTATTTCCCTAATACTGATATTAAAATGTAGGAGTCTATTCCAGATTGAGTTTGGTTTCATGGGTAATGCCTAGATTTTTATTGCATACAGATCTCAGTATTGGGAAATTTTCCAAAGCATCCAAAAATGAATCAAAAGACAAATTTGAATAGTAATCATACTGTATTTATAAAATAAGACTGCTGGAATTTTTCTCAATTAATAGCAATGTGAGGTATTTAAAATAACCCTAAACCTTTGGTTGAAGGATTAAAAAAAAACTTACACTAATCATTTTCCTTATGGAGCTTAATTATAATTTACACTAAGCATATAAGCAAAAACTAACAACATTATGTAAAATCACTTTTCCATAATAAAATAAAATGGTTATTTTCTTGCACACTAAAACATGCTTAACAGTCACAAACATCATTTTCACTTATGACCAATGCAAGCTATATATATATGAATATGTGATTGTGTGCATGTTTTCATGCATGTCACCCCCTCAAAATGCTAGACTCTTCTTCCTAATGATACTCTCTCTTTTGATGAAAGTATTATCTTTTGTCCTATCACACTCACATAAAAAAATCATGTAGTTAGTCTTATTCTAATAAAACCAAAATAAAATCATATCATCGCAACATTTATTTCTATAATAATAATAACATAAAATTTAAATTTCATTACTGTACATCATTTAATTGCATCTTATAATCCACGCATTACTCATATCTTAACTAGTCAACATCAAAAGTTATAGCTATATACATGTTCATGATTATATTTACACATTTACTAGTAGTTGTAGTAGAATACAAAATTGGGTTCTTTCTCTCTCTCTCTCTCTCTCCTACTTTATTTCTCTTTCTCTCTTCATCTCTCTCTCCCTCTCCCTTCTCTTTTCCTCTATCTATCACTCTTTCTCTTTATATATCTCTTTTTTTCTTTCTCTATTTTCACTCTATCTCTATATCTCCCTCTTTATCTCTTTACAGGCTCTCTACATTTGTCTCTATATTTGCATCTCTCTCACTCCTCCCTCCATTGTTCTCTCTATTTCTCTATCTCTATCTCTCTCCCCTTCTTTGTTCCTCTCTCTCTCTCTCTCCACATAACATCTTAAGGGTAAATTGATTAAGGTGAAAGATGTGCAAAATTTGACAAAAGAAAGACTTGATGAAATGAATAATTCAATTGAAGTTTTTGATCAAATAATAGGTGGAAGCCACTATAATAATTTAATAGGAAACAACAATATCTCTCTACATATCTTTCTCTCTACCTCTTTCCTTTTCTATTTCTCTTTATCTCTCTTCATCTCCATCTCCCTTCCCCCTTCTCTCTCTCATAGACTTCCTCTCTATGAAATCTCTCTCTCCCTATATTTTTCTTATGTTTCTCTCTTCGTATGTTTTCAAAATGACACTTTAAAAAGACTATTGGTGTATTATAGAGATTCCCAAAGAATAAATGAATACTCTTACATGGATTTATGATGTCTGTATTATTTTCTTATCACTTGTACCTGTAAATCAAATTATTGTTTTCGAAGAAAATAGAACTATGTTTGACTGACGGAATCTACAAGTTGATCGAGGGTTCTGGCTCCCCTCCGTGATCAAGTTGCAGTGCCTCCACCCTGAATCTTGATCCTCTTCGATCTCTTAGTTCTACATTGGTCTGCAATTGTCTCAGTAGTATTACTTTATGAAGTCTTTGTTTTAAGTACTTTGTGTTCTATTGTTTTTCACATTATAATTTGTAGTGTTAGCCATTTGGTTTTGAATTTATTTTTATTGGGGTTTTCGCCTGCCTTAGCACATGTGAGAGAATTTCTTAGAGCACGATGTAGGCTAAGGTATTTACTCCTCAGCCGAATGAAGGAATTGTGAAAGGTTTAGATGCGGTGTTGTTGCGAAGGGTGATGGTGGTTCTGGCAGTTCTAAGACCTTTAAGGAGGCTCTCGACGTCAACAATGCCCCCACTCGCCTAAAGATGCATGCTTCTAGGTGCACAAGGAGGGAGAGGAGGGCTCAGGAGGTGGTGGGTGTGACAGAAGTAATGAAAAAGATGGTGTTGAGCAAGGTAAGAGTTCTAGTGTGCAATGAAAATTGGTCCTTCATCTAAATGATGGTATGCAGTTGGCTATAAATGCTGAAGAAAATAGACTTAAGAATGTGGCTTTGTTCTTTGTTTGCTTGGATGTTGATAAATTGCCTGTGCGACAATTTTTTGATCACTGGTTATTTACAGTTTGGGGGAAAAAAATGGGGGTTTCTATTTCGTTTTGTAGAATGGTGTCCAAGGGAATATTTGTTATAATTTTGAAGAATCATTCTATGTAGAGGAAAATTCTTGAAAAGGAAATGTGGAATGTAGGGATTTCATTGTTTAAGGTTTTTTCGTGGTCCCTGGAGGCCTCTATGCAAGATATTAAATTTTGCTTAGTCCCTCGATTGCTGTTAATTAAATATGTTCCCATTCAATTGTGGGCCTTCATTCCCAAACTGTTGGAACCGCTGGGGAAAGTTTTAAAAATAAAGGATGCTAAGATGACTCTTCCCCATATGGATGCTAGGGTTCTTGTATCCCTTAAGCTAGGAGTTAATATCCTAGAATGTATTCAAGTAAATCTTGAGAATAAATCCATTGAATGTGTGGTAGTAGGCTTAGGGGGTCTCAACTCCTACTTTTTGTGTAAATCTGATGGTCATCAAAGGAAGGATTGTCCTATCCTTAATAAAAGAAACAAAGGGAATAGGTTTGAACCTGCTAAATCTGAGTTCCATAATTCCAGGTTGGGGGGAGGTGGGCTTTACTCTGTCCCGGTCACTGTGGAAGAAGAGCCTACTCATGTGGTGGCCGAGGCAGGGCCAAACCCTTAGACTTCCCAAAATGTATCCAGCCAGCTTGATGGGGCATTGAAAGAGGTGAGAAATAGCCTAGAGAAATTGGCCCTTGATGATTTGGTTCCTAAGCAGGTGGCTGTCAGATCTTCAGTTGTGGGAGAAATTTCTCCTTTCCCTTCCCCTTATGTGGGGATGCAGAACATTATTTTTGGTGAGGCCAATGTGGAAGTTGAAAATGCCTCTCCTATGGTCCTCCCCATTCCCTTTGAGGTGCCAATGGCTTTGAGCCCCTCTCCTCTTGCCTTATCCCTCAGTGATGAGAAGAAGGCATTTTGGGAGTCGGCTCTGGAGGGGGGGATAACACAATTTCAAAAAGTCTGTCAGAAGTTAATGTTTGTTCTTCTTCAGGCTTTTTTTGAAAATCATTTTCTTTCAAAGAAGGGGGAACTCCTATGGGTATTCTAGAAAAGAAGAATGCTTAGCAGTTGGTAATGATGAAATACATAGAAGAACTGCTAACTAAAAAGATGCAAGAACTAGTGCAAGAAATTGGGCTTCCCACCCAATCAGAGTCCCCCCCTAAAGAGAGTGAAGAAGAAGAGATTGAATATGGCCCTAAAAGGGCTGGGGAAAGGAAAAAGAGGAAGTATGTTAAGAGGAAAGGGGTAGATTGCAAGAGAGTGAAGGGAGGGAGTCTACTCCAATTCTTTGATAAGATGGGGGTCTCCAAGGAGTAGGCCCATTGATTGATGGTCTTGTCCCTAATCATACTATTTTCATGAAATTCATAAGCTAGAATGTAAGGGGTTTAGAATCCCCAGACATAAAATACATTGTTAGGGATTTAGTTAACAAGAACAAGGGTCTAGATTTCCTCTTGTTGCAAGAATTAAAAGCTACCAATTTCCATCTTGATATTGTACTTAGATTTATATGGAAAGACTCCTTAAAAATTTGTACTAAACATGATAAGGGTAAAGGGGGAACTACTGTCCTCATCAATCCTTGTTGGGAGTAGTTTTTATCTCATTCAGGTTGCTCTCCCTGCAATAGGGCTGCTTGGGCTTGCTTTGATAAGAATGGTGAAAAGTTTGGTATCTGTTCATTATATGCCTCTAATGATCGTAGAGAGGATGTATGTGGGAATGACTGTCTGCAAATCTCCCTAAGATTCCATGGATTATGGTAGGGGACTTCAATATGGTGGAAAATAGAGATGACAAGGTGGGTGGCATTAATGTACAGTGGAAAGGAAATGAGAAGTTTTTCTGGACCAGTTTTATAAAGTCTCTCAAATTGATTGATCCCCTGGAAGGTGCCAAGAGTAAAAGTTGTGGAATCTAGTTTACTTGGTGTAATGCCCAAGCAGGAAATAGAAGAATATACTGCAAACTTGACAGAATTTATGTAAACAAAGACTTTTTTCAATTTAATAGGCCATCTAGAGATAATGTGGTGAAGGTCCTGCCAAGTTCCCTTTCAGATCATCACCTAATCTTAGCTGACATTTCTTTTATTGGGCTTAACTTTGGGTCTAAGCCCAATGTTGGGAACCCTTTCAAGCTTAATATTATGCTACTTGACAATGAAGACTACAAGCAAGGTATCATCTCTGTTAGAGCCATATTGAAAGCAGTTCATTCCCAAGACAATCCCATCAGTTATTGGGCTAAACTCCTTAAAGCCTGTCAAGAGATTTTTCAAGTTTGTGGGAAGAAAGCTGTTATGGATAGAAGGAAAGAGGAGACGGACCTCTAGAGGTCTTTTTTGAATCTTGAGTTGATGCTACAGGAGGTCCCTTTTGATAGGGAGATATGCTCAAGGTTGAATGATGCCAAGCATAAGCTTAGGAAATTTGAAACCTTTAGAGCCCAAAGTGCAAAATATAGGGCTAAGCTGAACTAGATTCAAGGAGGGGATAAAGGCTCTAAGTATTTTTTCAACCTTTTGAAAAATAAGTTTAGGAAGGAACACATTGAGTTGATTGTGGAGGAAGGAACTAGCTATTCTAGCGAGGAAGATATTATGATTCTTTTTAAGAATTTCTATGAGAATCTATTTTGAGCTGAAGATGATAATGCTACATGTACAGAAGCTCAGAACTTATGTTCCTATATCTGTCCTAAGAAAATAGATGTGGAGATGGAAGAGAAGTTAAAACAAGGATTATCCAAAGATGAGATTCAAAATGCCATTTTGTTAATGAATGATGGCAAGTCACCTGGATATGATGGGCTTCCAATAGAATTTTATAAAGCCAACCTAGACTGGGTTGTTAGTGATCTGTTTGAGGTGTATCAGAAGGCCATATGCAAAGGGTCATTGTGGAAGGACGTCAATAGAGGAATAATTAAGCTCTTGCCCAAAGGGGGTGACAAGTCCAACTTGAGAAACTAGAGGCCTATGACTTTGCTTAATGTTTCATACAAGATCATTGCCAAAGTATTGGCAAGAAGGTTAGTAGATATCTTACCTGCAATAATTAATCCTACTCAAATTGGATTTATCAAAGGCAGATACATTTTAGATAATCTAATTACAAGCTGGGAAGCCACTCATTGGGCCAAGGAATCAGGGCAGAATGCAGGGATCCTTCTCCTAGATTTTGAAAAAGCCTATGACAGGGTTGAGTGGTCTTTTATAATATGTATCCTTAAAGCTATGGGATTTCCAAAGGAATTCTTGTCAATGGTTAAAATGCTTTTCCAAGATGCCTCTGCTTAGGTTGAAGTAAATGGTGCCTTGTCTTCTCCACTTTCGATGGGTAGATCAATTAGGCAAGGATGTCCCTTGGCTCTAGCCTTGTTTGTTATTGCTTCTGAAGCCCTTTTTTATTTGTTGAGAATTGATGCTATTCCAGGGAGAGTTAAGGGGATTAGGCTTCCAGATGGTAACTCATTGCTTAATATGCAGTTTGCTGATGATACTACATTGTATCCAGTATTAGATAGAGATAATCTAGACAACCTCAAGCTCAGACTAAATGTCTTTTGTTCTACTTCTGGAGCTAAAATTTCTCTGAATAAGTCTTGTTTGATAGGGTGGAATGATGCCCCTCCTGCTTGGTTAGGTATAGATGAATGGCAGTGGGGAGGTCCTAAAAAGATTATTAGATTTCTTGGTATCCCCTTTGCTCTTGACCCATCCCTCAAGCAGATGTGGAGCTAGCTTTTTTCAAAATTTGAGGTTAAGCTTAAAAGTTGGAATAGACAAGCTCTAACCCTAGCTAGTAGATTTCAAGTCTGTTAAAAAATCCTCTCAGCTTCTTTAGTTTATTATGCATCAATGTGGCTCTTTTCCAATTTGTAGCTTGAAAGCATTCAAAAAGAAATTAGGTCATTTCTTTGGTCAGATGGTAAAGGGATTGGCAAGAAACACCAAGTAAAATTTAATTGGTGTTGCTCTAGCAGGGAGAATGGAGGACTAGGATTGAAAGACTTGAAGTTGCATGGGATTGCCTTAGTGGAAAAATAGATTATTAACTCCTTTGAGGGCCCTAAAACATGGAAAGTTCTTGTGAGAAACAACATCAAGCTGTCATGTCCTAAAGCTGCTCCGAGATCGAAAAACATGCATCCATTGGACATTTTGTTTGGTAAATTTAAAGTGAAGCCTTTTGGTATAGTTGTGTTTGAATCCATTTGGAAAGCTTGGGAATGTTGTAGACATTTAGCAAAGGGGCCTACATAGCTCCATATGGTGGTCTCTATATTACAAGGAGAGGCCTTTGCCTGTTATTCAAGGGTGTTCTGGGCATAAGTGGCATAAGCTAGGATTGGTCTCTTTTGAAGATTTATTTAGTTCCTCTGGCATGAAAAGCTGGGATAAGTTGAAAGGAGACTTCAGGTTGAGCGATTCTCACCCCTTTGTAGGCTGTGTAATGTTATTGAAAGTTGTGACCATATTTTTATTGACTGTCCCTTTGTATTACAAGTATGGAATATGTTTCTTTATAGTCTTCCCAACTGGTCTTTATCTGATTATAAATGTAAAGGTATCATATTTGGTCATTTGGTAGGGCTTAGAACTAAGCATGAAGTCTTTTGGTTAGTATTAATTACTAAAATTTTGTGGACATTGTGGAAAAAGAGAAATGAGGATCATTTTTAGGGCAGGCTTAGAATGCTTATTGGGTCTAATTTTAGACTCACACATTTTAACATATATGTGCAGGTGGTTGTAGCTATTGAAGATCAATTGGCTCAGATGTCTTTGGGGGTAGATAATGGTTTTACTTCTTCCAATGGTCCTGTCCCATTCTGGGCTGAAGTGAAAGATGCTGACTTTGAAAGAGCTAGAAAGTCCTTTGAAGCTAGGCTTGATGATGTGCTTCGTCGGGTCCAAGATCTTCATCTGTTCGAGGCAAGTGATGATGACATTGCTCACAAGAAGTAGCCTCAAGTTTTTTTTAGGCCACCATATATCACCTTTGCATTAGAGGAAGGGAAGATCTATATGGATTTTTTGGGGGTGGGACATGCTACTCCTGAACTAGAGACTGTTTCCTCATATAGTGTTCCTGAACCAGTTCCTTCTACAATAGATGAGTAGTGCAAATATGAGAATGATAAAGCAATAATTGATAAGCATATAATCTTGTATAGGCTGGGTCTCTTTTTTCACCTGCTACTGAACTGATAATCATATAATCTTGTATAGGCTGGATCATTTTTGTAAGATGTAAATAGGTCATACTACTACTGGATTGTTGACTAATTTTGGGGATTGGTGACCATCTTGACAACATTTCTGTAGTGTCACTTATATATTTTTTGATAATATGATTAGACTATCTTCAATCCAAAAAAAAAATATTGTTTTCAAACACAAGAGGGTAAATGAAACCATTAGTTATATAATTCTATTAATAACGTATATAAAAAATAACAAATGTCAAAACTTAGTAACAAGAAATTTCATCGAATCAACCTATACAATGACAATGTTCTACTCCAATTAGTCTTCTAGGTGCATTGACATGAGTGATGTGTTGGTTCTTTTCCCTTAGCCCATTTGTTGTTGTGAGCATCAAATATGAATTTTCAATGAAAACCCTAAAAACCTTTAACGCCACATTTAAAACTATAGAAAAATCAAAAATTAAATACAAAAGCCCATGAAATGTTACCAATTGCAAGAGAATGTGGTTGCTCAAAACATTACCATAACTCCATTGTGAAATTTGCAGAGGGGATAAATGAAAATGGAATATATTTTTATAAAGTTGGTGACCGTGGGTAGTTGAACTGTAAAGTTGGTTGATTTGAATTGTTACGAAGTGAATGTGAAATTTGTAGAGGGGATAAATGAAGATGGAATAGATTTTTATAAAGTTGGTGAGCATGGGTAGTGTTAGGTCTCAAAAATGCAGGTTGCAAATCCTAAGAGGATGCCAAACTCTATGATCAGATTGGAAACATTTTTGAACTAACGCAACAAAGATAACCTATAGGGTTAATGACTCCCTGCACATTAGGTACTACTATACCTAGCCGAGTAGACCTTAAAAGTTAAGGTAGATTAAATGAGTGTAAGTTTTGTGATTGAGTTAATGGATCTACCCGTAGTGACAAATGGTGTGGAATAGATGAAAGCTTGCTAACTAGTTCTATTTCTAATATCTGAAAGATGATTTGGTATAAATTATATAAGCAATATCAAGGTAAGAACTAATAAATGAATTTAACACTTGAAATGAGTAAGACTAGTGCGTTGTTGGCTAAATCGAGTTAAGTGAGAACCTAAGATCACTGGTGTATACTTAGCAATAACTCTAATTGTTTGGCACAATACTTTAGTTTATAACTTGTATAAACGTGTAGGGAAATGATTGATAGATTCTTCTTAATATCCAACTGACACAATCAGGTTTCTTGTTATTCATGAGAATAAATTTTAATCCTTACTTGAAGGAACCAATTGAATGAACTATGCAAGAACAGTAGATAATATCAACTTGGAGACAAAATGCCAATCCTAATTATGTGGTTCTTCTTAGTGATCCAAATCAATACTTCTAGATTATTGTGACTGACTAGAAGGATTTTAATTCCTCTTTAAGGAAACCAATTAATTAGATCACACAAGTACAGAAAATGTGCATTGACAAACTGAGTATATACTTGATATATCAATTTGAATAATAAAGAAATACTGAACTAGAGACAACCAAATAATTGAATAATTTCAACAAAAAATTGCTGTCAGTATAGAGCCACAAAATCAAAGATCTTCTATTAACTTCTTCAATATAATAATTGCAACATGGTCTTTTAAAATATTATGAACTTCTTCTATTATCTACTACTACCTCTCCCTCCATTGACCATCATATGTCCAACTTATATAGAAATATTTGTGAAGAGACATAACTCTTCAAAATGTCTTTTGAGAATTAACCGGATTAACATAACAATAAACAAAGATAATGACACTAAGCTCTACTAAGCCACATGTAGATTTGAGCAACATGATCTAGGTACTTTTGGCTCTAATGTGTATCAGCAAATTCTATAGCATTCCTTGTAATCACATCTATTGTTACCATCTTTTCCAAATGCTTGTAGGCCTCCCTGGATGCTGAGTCTTTATCTTTGAGAGCTTCTAGAGCCTCCTGTAATATCACCTGGCATTCTTTGGTCCATTCATCTTTTCTCTTCAATTCCTTATCATTTCTGAACAACATAGGTACACCTGTCTTTGAAGCCTCAACACATTCCTTAGCATCATTTTGAAGCTAGTCATGATATTTCTTATGTTGTTCAATCAAATCTTGGGCACTGGAGGTGTTTGTATTGTCAAGGGTATCCTTACTCTGTATCTCATGGAGTTTCTCTTAGAGCCTATTATTTAACCTCTCATGTTCTTGGATAACCTTATGATTCTCAGAGTAGACATCCTAGAATTTATTCATCCAATGCATCATATAGATATGCATATTCTATAGTACTGCTGCAAGTGTGTCAATTTGATCCTCGACTATTTGATCAATAGATGGTGACTGAGCACTTTGTGAGCTTTCTCCTTGAGTTAATCTTTTAATTGATCCTCCAAAGGCATTCTTGATAGTGTCTTTTAGGAAATCATTTTCCTTTGTTAATCATTCACAATTCAATTTATATGCATCTCGCTCCTTGATTAGCAGTTCAGCCTGTGCTTTATTCAGTTTCGCAACATTTATACCAATATTGACACTAATCAGAGGATCAGTTTCTCCTACTTTCAAAGTCATAACAAGCCCAAAGGTCTTTTTAGTATCTATGATGGCCATCTTCTTATGAGGAGGATATAGGGCCCATATCATGAGTGAGTTTTCATCATTGTTATACTTGGTACCCATGTATACCTCTGTTACACCTTCAAGAGTGAGTTTGTATTTATCATCAGTATTGTGCAAAAAATTATCAAATACTAGGCTAGAATTTATGTCAAGTCCAGGAAATATCATGACACCTACTTCTCTAAGCAACTGTCTGGTTCTGTTAGGAGTCATAGCTTTCAACTCATTATCTATTGTTGTCTTTAACACATCCATCAATTGTCTTTCATTATCAGCTATGACATCTTCAACTGATTCTCTGAGTTCCTTTCCTTTATATTTATACAAAAATGATTTAAATTCCTGAGAATGAATGAATTGATCATCTGCAATGAAAGAATCATATGCCAATTGTCTGGGATCCTCATCACCAAGCTCCTCTTCATCCTATTGTCTACTAGGAAGTTGATAACCCTCCATTTTTCGTCTAGAGATTCTACTTGTCTATTCATGAAGCTCCTCTTCACCTGCAGATTCTTCATCACCAGAAGATAATAACTCCATTTCTGGAAATTATTTTCTTTTCTCATCTAATTCTCTATTATTTTTTTCAATTACTAATTCAACTTTGGCTTCTTCCATGTTCCTAATAATATCATCATGTAGATATGGAAAGTGTGTGTATCCATTGAGATTTTGATTTCCTCTAGCAAAATCAATGAAGCCTTTAGTATCAAATCCTTTTCTTGTCTCGACACACCTCATGTTGTAATGCATTAATTTATCTCTGATGAGACCATACCCATCCTTGGAAACCACAGTAAAGTCCCCAAAACACAGAGTACTAGGCATGAAGGATTGTTTGTCATAGGCACTTAAGTTCATCACGTTGGAATAGTTCATCTGCCTGACTATCTCCAAGTAAGCAATCCTATCAAGAACTGTCTTGGGCAGTATAAATGGGGTATCTTTAAAACCATAAATTCTAACCATAGTTGGGTCCTCAAAGCAATACCAATCTCCCCAATTGTGTGTGACAGTTGGGGGGCCACCAAAGTCTTTTGGTCTGAGGAACTTTTTATTTCATTGGATAATGAATATTCGCAGGGATGATTAAAGTATCTATACAATACTTTTACAAAATATTCTTCAAAATGAATGTACCTGGAGTGGGTTAAACCTACTATCCCATACCCTTATCCACATCTGCATAGGCAACTTCTGTCCCTTTTTGTCTATTTGAGCAATTCTGAGTTCATTCGGCCATATTCCAATTTCGTGGCCATAGTATAATACCATGTGCATGAGGAGTGAATAATGTTCAAGAGAAACTAGTGGGGTGTTGTTCTTAATTGCGACTAAGTTGGAATCAATCTTCTTGAAAATATAAGTGGCATAGTCAAATTGCCTAGCATTATGACATTGGATATCTATTGCTATCACCATTAATGGAATTGTCATGAAATCAGGAACTTCTGACCCTAGGACTTGGCCAATGGAATAATATGTGTATTTCATATAAGGTTCAAACAAGGACACATAGAATTGATGTCCATCATTGTCATCAAAAGGTACTATTTTTCCTTCTGCCCTAGGCCTGTGAAGAAGTAATCTCCATCCATTGTATGTGGTGTCCATCCTCCAGTACTCTTTGTCTAAATCCTCATATACTATGGGATGCGTACATAAGTCATCCAAATCAAATACTTCAAAAATAGCATTTTTGGACAAATGTATAATAGGCTCTCCTTGTGGATTGCATATGGCTTTGAGGTTGCGATTGTAATACCTAAACAAAAGTTTTAGGAGTTCCACATTCACAAACACATCTGGGACCACCAATTTGCCCAAATTCAAATGCCACGGATTAGACACTGGGACATTTCTAGATCTCCTATCATAATGGAATTTAAACGATTCATAACCTCTGATTGGTGTCCATACATTTCCCATGTATTTGTATTTGTCTTCTAATTTCTCCACCTCCACCTTGAGTTGTGTAGACCTTCAGGCTTTAGGGGTAGACCCAGGCAGTTGATCTATCAAATCCTGATTTAGTTTTCTCTCTTTTACATGTTGCCTGAGATGATCACTAAATTCCCTTGTTTTCTCCTCTAAATCCTGGCTTGCGCGCTCTTCTCAGACAATCCTTTCCAAACACAATTTTAATAATTTAGAATGACTTCTTAGGGGATTTCTTCTCAGCTTGTAATTAATACTTCCAGTGCATTAATGTCCATAATTGTTTTGAAATGTCATATCATCATAACGTCCTTCATTGGTAGGAATTTTGTAATTTCAGTGCGATCTAAATGCTTCTTATGGTGCCAATATTTACAGATGACTCAATCGCTGTGACCCTTTGTTTTATTTCCTCGATGTCACTTTTCATGAAAGCATATGTATGTTTATATCGGTGACACATTTCAATACCCGTCCGATATAAGAATGAGCATAGAAGCTGTTATTGGCTTGACTTACACCATCATTATGAAAACGGCCTCATACTCTGATATTTCAAATCTCTCTGATACTAATTATTCATATCGATATGAGTCTTGCTGAAATGTTTATCAATTTCTCCTTACAAGGTTGATTAGTGCAGTCGGTGAGACCCAAGAAATCGATACCGATATCATTTGTCTTTTCGACAGATGTGACCTGTCAGAAAGAGTCCCATCGATTTGTGTGGATATTGTTTTCATCAGAACAACATATGTTATCAGGATGACCTTATTTGATTTATCCAATCCTTATTGTTTCCATGATGCCATCCTTTCTATTCTTTCTTCAGCGGAATGATGACAGTCATATCTCACCGAAATCCTTTGTCATTGTGACAATAGACTTGGCAGGACCTATAAATCCTACACCGATTTGCTTCCTTTTGCTGATGAGTTATACCCTTCACATATATCGGTATGACTTTGGCTGAAATTGCCTTATGGTCACTGAGACATCATAAGGTTGGAGAAACATTATTTTTTTGTTCTGATGTTGTATTTCTTCTCGATGTGTCGATAGTTCAATCTATTCCTTGAGTTGTTCAGTAGGACTCTTGTCGAGTTTCCCTATTGGTGTGATCTTCGTTGTTAGGGGAATGTTCAAAGCATCTTCCGACAATGCTTTCTCATCCCGATGGTCCTTATATTTGACCAATTCGTTGTGAATGGAGATTCTCTTTCTGATAAGGGGTCATCAACATAACTTCCTTTATCAGGGCTTCTTGAAATTCTCATTCTGACTTCATTCCTAATGCCGATACACATCTAATCTGCTTCAAATGGAACATGGGTTGGTATGAAAAAAATGAGGTCTTACCGAAATCAGAGAATTGAAGGTTTTCATAGATTATGGTTTGGGAGGTGAGACTAATAGTTATGGTAGGGATCTTATTATACAAATCATGCTATATTTGTGGAATTTATCGATTGTTCTTATGATTTTGGGGGTATAATGTTCTGATTTGGTTGGATAGGGGATGGATAAAAGTATAGAAAAATTTTGAAATTTTCCTGTCCCAACAGTGGCTCTGTCTGGGATGTATATTAATAGTGGGTATAACAAGAATTTAGATCTCTGGGAGAGTAGACCAGGTATTTAATTTGTTGGGGATGACAATTTTGCAGGATTTAGGAATATATATGGATGAAATGAGAATGGGAGCTAGAAGTGAAAATGATGTAAAATGGGGATGATCCTATACTACTGTACATGGAAAAGATTTTTGCTATTGTTGAGGGATTCCTAGGATTGTCCATGTACTAGCAGATCCTAATCTCTCTTGATTTCCCTAAACTACTGTGCATGGAGTATGAGTATTTTGAGAATTATTTAAGTGTTCATGCATTGGCAACACTTATCTTTCTTTGTGCATGATTTTGATGCTTTCATGAAAATAAAGGTTTTAGAAACTATCCATGCACTGGAAGTTCCTGCTCTTCTCTAGACATATTTTGTAGATAGTAAGAGTCTTCTCCTCCTTTGCCAATGACAACAAAAGGACTCAACCACAAGGCTTCAAACTTTCCATGTTTTCCTTTCTCTTGGCATCTAGCATTCCACATCAATACCAAGTCATCTATCTCAAATTTTCTATCCTTGGCTTTCTTGTAAAAAAGGTATTTTACTTGTGATTACAACTTGATGTTCTCCATTTGAGCCATTCTCCTTGTTTCATCAAGTTCTGCAAGATGTTCTATTCTTTCCTTCATTGGTTTAGGAATGTCTAAATCCTCTTGAAGAACAAATTTGTAAACTGGTAGAAGATTTTCTAATGGCATCCTTGCTTGTATTCCATACACCAATTCAAAAAGGGATCTTCCAATTGCTCTCTTCACAGTAATCCTATTAGCCCACACAACCATTCTCGACTTTGAATCCCATGCCTTTTTGTTTCCTTCCAACATTCTTTTTATAATTTTCAAAATATTTTTATTAATAGATTCTGCTTGGCCATTTGCTTGTGGGTGATAAGGGACAGCATAAGACACAGTGATGCCATATATATTACAGAAATTTTTGAACTCATCAGGCCTAAAGCACATTCCATTGTCTGTAATTAACCTCATTAGTGTGCCAAATCTAAATATAATATTTTCCCTTAAAAAATTGATCACCACTTTACTTGTTGGTTGTTTAGTTGGGATTGCTTCCACCCATTTTGTGAAGTAATCCGTTGCCACTAAAATCCATTTGTGTCCTCTGCTTGACTTTTCTGCAATCTCTCCTATGAAGTCAATTCCCCATTGATGGAATGGGGCTTCCACCTGCATAGGTTTCAAGGGTAATGCTCCCTGATATTTTAATTTTCCTGAAAATTTCTAGCATGCCTCACATTTTCTTGTATAATGATATGAATCATTGAAAACTCTAGGCCAATAGTGTCCAGCCCTCAGGATCTTGTGAGCTGTAGTTTTTGATGAGAAGTGTCCTCCACACACTCCTTCATGTAACTCTTTTAGGACATGTTTTGACTAATGTTCATCTAGGCATAGTAGCAGAATACCATCCCTATTCTTCCAGTAAAGATACCCATTGATAAACACATACTTTGAAGCCTGTAATTTAAGTGTCATTTTCTTGTTATCATCATATCCTTCTAGACACTTCAGATGTTTTAGATAATATATGATATCAGGACACCATGGAGTATGTTCAATGCTATAAATCATGTTATTAACATTAACAGTATTACATATCTGAGAGGCCTCAAGGTTGGGTTCTGCCATTAGTCTAGCAAGACCCTGTCCTCTTACTAGTTTGGTGATTTGGATTTCAATATTAAACTCCTGAATTTTATTAATGCATCTGCACCTTCTTTCACTAATACATCTTTCACTGCAGCATGAGGCACATATGCTACTATTTCATCTCCCACCAAGTATGGCCTAAAAGCTTTGACTGCTTTCACCAATGCATATGCCTGTTTCACAACTATGTCATATTTTAACTCTACATTTTAAAAAGACTTGCTAAAAAATGAGATGGGTTTTTCATGTCCCTCATTATTTTTCTACAACATTACTGCTACAACTATATGGTATGAGGCAAATGAGAACAGCTGAAATGGTTTACTGAAGTCAGGAGATATCAGAACTGGGGCTTCCTTGATTGCTTTCTTAATGGTAACAAATGCCTCTAATCTTTCCATTGTCCAGTTCACTTTTGTATTCTTCTTTAACATTCTTGATATGGGGTTAACAATCTCTGCAAAATTTGATATAAATCTCCTAACAAAGTTGATTTGGCCAAAGAATGATTGTATAGCTTTCACATTCTTGGGAATGGGAATTTGGTCAATGGCTCTTACTCTTTCAGGATCTATTCTTACTCCAACTTTTGAGACTATGTGACCAAGCAGCTTGCCCTTTGTTACTGCAAAATGGCACTTCTTAGGATTCAACAGAATTCCATATTCTAAGGCTTTAATAAAATTTTTCTCTAAGTGTGTACAATGATCTTCAGCCCTTTTAGAATATGCTGCCATGTCATCCTGATATATTACCATGATTTTGTTAATCAGTTCTGCAAAGGCCACATCCATCTCCCTTTGGAATGTTGCTGTAGTATTCGTGAGTCCAAATGGCATTCTTAAATACACATACGTTCCCCATGGTGTGGTGAATGTAGTCTTATATTATTCTGATTCTTTGACTTTCACCTGATTATATCTTGAGAAACCATCCATCATGGACAATAGTTCACACCCTGTGACTTTTTGCAGTACTGCTTCCATGTTAGGAAGGGGATAGTTATCCTTAAGAGAGGATTTATTTAGATTCTTGAAGTCCACACATAATCTAATATCACCAGTTTTCTTTCTGATAGGCACCAAATTAGAAACCCAAGAAGAGTGTCTAATCGGTTTGATAATAGCTCCATCCCTTAGCTTTGTGAGTTCTTCAAACTGTTGGATCTAGGGCATACAACTGAGAGGGGGGGGGGTGAATCAGTTGTATAGAACTTGTTCTATTTCAAACACTTTATTCTCTGTTGTTAGTTAGCAGCATATCAAATATTCATTCATGGAAGCATAATATGTAAACATAAGAGCAGATAAGCATCAACACATTAAACACCAAAATTTTGACGTGGAAAACCCGGTTAAGGGAAAAACCACGGGGTGATTAACCCAAGAATTATTCTCTGTTAGAAGAATAAAGAAAAATGAATGGCACATGCCAATAAGGGCTCACTGCCCGAGCACACTGCTCACAAAGAGGCCCACTGCCTACAAGGAGACACACTGTCTACAAAGTGATAAAAATCACAGTCTTGAACTGGAGAATGACATCTCTACCATGTCCGGATCAGTTCCAATTAAGCCCAACAATCTCTGCTCTGCCTTTCGCACCTTTCTTCGCTATATCATACTCATCCACATACCACACCTTGAAATGAACTCACAAACCGTTATTTATACAAGACATCAACTTAGGAACAAACATCTAAGTCGGCAAACAACCATAGGAGTATCCGCAAGATGAATAACACATCCGGTCGTCCATCACAAGAACATTCGCAGGATGAACAACTCATCCGGTCGTCTAAACAGAGCAATAACTTCATCCGGAAGAATAACTTCAATTCCGGGCTCTACCATCAATGCGGACCAACAACACAACCTAAACATGATCCAAGAACCTTCACAAGCCTGTCTGAATGTCCGGATACATCCGCACTTCCTCTGCTTACTGGGATCTCTTGTCTTCCTCATCCGGAACTTCAAGAACACAGTCTGTCGCCACTGTCATAATGCAAGAGGTACTTCCGGACCTCCAAATCACACACAAATCAGGATGACACATCACAAGGACATCTCAAACACTCCTTCCAATCCGCAGATTATGATAATACAATTCCGGACCTCACCGGACCTTTTTGTGATCCTCTGTCACCTCCGGATACTTGCCGGACCCGGTTCTATACCGGCAGCCACAACTCCTTCTGATCTTCATGCGGACCTCTGAAATCTTAACTGTAACATCTCAAGACTCATATCTACTAACCCTTTAATCCGCATCCTCCGGTTCTCAACCTATACAGTACATTTACCTTCTTCTCATCACTGTTCTTCACTGTTCCTGACTGAGGCTAATTTTCTTAATATCCTCAGCACAAAGCTCATCAAATCCTTCTTGTCAATGCAGTATGAGTATGTTGACATCAATGACAACACTGGCTCACCTCATACTTGCAACAATCTCCCCCTTTGTCATTGATGGCAACATATGATGTGAAAAACCATCAAGACAAGAACTTCTCTTTTCTGTCACAGCTCCCCCTAACAACAACAACTCTTCACATGTCTTCCTTTGCTGCTCCCCCTTTGATCATCAACCACTTGTTTTTCACATGTCTTCTCTCCCCCTTTGACATCAATGGCAAAGGGCTCATACTTGCAACTCTCATGCATCAGAATAATACCAGCTGCTCCCCCTTAGTTGCAGCTCCCCATTAGTCCGGATCACAAGATATGACTGTGATAGCCACCGGACTGATGCACATCAGTGCATCTTAGTTCATCACCGGAGGGGCCATGACCCCTAACTTCTCCCGGAGATATTCAAAAGAGTCCTTGGGAAGAGGTTTTGTAAAGATATCTGCAATCTGATCCTTGGAGGGAACATACTCCAATCTGACTTCTTCCTTGTTTACTTGTTCTCTCAAGAAGTGAAATTTGATAGATATGTGCTTAGTCTTAGAATGCAATACCGGATTCTTGGAAATATTAATTGCACTTGAATTATCACAGAAAATTGTAATAGGCTCCTCATATTCAATTTTGATGTCTCTTAGCATCTGCTTCATCCACAAGATTTGAGTGCAACTACCTGCTGCTGCAATGTATTCTGCTTCAGTTGTAGACAGAGATATTGCATCTTGTTTCTTGCTTAGCCAAGAAACCAATCTCTTCCCCAAAAAGAATGCTCCACCACTAGTGCTCTTCCGGTCATCCACATCTCCTGCCCAATCTGCATCTGTGTAAGCATGAAGAGAGAAATCCGGATCTCTAGGATACCAAAGACCATACTCAACTGTTCCTTTCAAGTATCTAAAAATTCTTTTGATTGCCATAACATGAGATTCTCTAGGATCAGCCTGGAATCTTGCCACAAGACCAACAGCTTGCATTATATCTGGTCTAGTTTGAGTGAGATACAACAATCCACCAATCATTGATCTATACTTTGTCTGATCTGCCTTTGGAGAATCATCATCTTTGCTTAACTTACATCCGGTTGCCATAGGAGTGTTCATAGGCTTTGAGTCTTCCATACCAAATTTTTTTAACAATTCTTTCACATATTTGGTCTGAGAGATGAAGATCCCTTCTTTTGTTTGAGTAATTTGCAGACCCAAGAAGAAATTCATTTCACCAAGCATAGACATTTCAAACTCACATTTCATCTGATTTGCAAAAGTTTTACACATACTATCTCTTCCTCCAAAAATGATATCATCCACAAACACTTCAACAATCAGGATGTTTTCATGATCAATTTTGAAATATAAGTTGCTGTCAGCAGTACCTTTGTTGAATCCAATCTGCACAAGATGCTTATCCAACCTTTCATACCATGCTCTTGGGGCTTGCTTCAATCCATACAAAGCTTTCTTCAACTTGCAGACCATATCATTGTTATCAGACAATTGAAATCCATCCGGTTGTTCAATGTAGACTTCTTCTTCCAGATCACCATTTAGGAAGGCAGACTTGACATCCATCTGATATACCTTGAAATCTTTGAAGGCAGCAAATGCAAGAAGTAATCTGACTGCTTCAATTCTTGCTACCGGAGCAAAAGTCTCTTCAAAGTCAATTCCTTCTATTTGAGAGTAGCCTTTGCAGACCAATCTAGCTTTGTTTCTGATTACTTCACCAGCTTCATTTAGTTTGTTCCGGAAGACCCACTTGGTTCCAATTACATTCCTGTCTCTAGGTCTGGGAACAAGATCCCAAGTATGATTTTTCTCAATTTGCATCAGTTCATCTTCCATTGCTTTGGTCCAGTTTTCATCATTGCAGGCTTCATTTATTGTTTTAGGTTCAATCTTTGAAATCAGACAACATTCATTCTGATCTTGAGCAATATTCCTTCTAGTTTGTACACCTTTGCTTCTGTCACCTATGATCTGATCTTCAGAGTGATTCAGTCTTACATACCTTGGAATTTTGGGAGTATTCAGCACTGCTATTTCTTGATCAGCCTTATTCAAATCTAACTCTTCTTCCTGATTTACTGGATCAGGCTGACTCTGTCTCACCGGAGAGGATTGAGGTCCTTGAACACTGTCTTGGTCATCTTCATCAAACTCATAAAATCTTGAAGGCTTCTCAATTCCTTCATCAACCTTTACATTGGTGCTTTCTATCATTTTCCTCAATCTCTTATTGTAACATCGGTATGCTTTGCTTTGAGTGGAGTAGCCCAAGAAAATTCCTTCATCACTTCTAGCATCAAACTTTCCTAGATCTTCATCTCTTTTGATATAACACTTGCTACCAAATACTCTGAAATACTTCACAGTAGGAGTGATGCCAAACCAGAGTTCATAGGGGGTCTTACCGGTGTTTCTGATTTGAACTCGATTGAGAGTGTAGACTGCAGTGCTGATAGCTTCTTTCCAAAACATTTGAGGAACATTTGCTTCCAACATCATTGTCCTAGCAGCTTCCTGGATGGTCCGGTTCTTTCTCTCAACTACTCCATTCTGCTGTGGAGTCTTAGGAGCAGACAGCTGTCTCCTTATACCCTGTTTCTCACAAAAGTCAATGAATTCACCAGATGTAAATTCACCACCTCTATCAGACCTTAGACACTTTAGTTTCAATCCGGTTTGATTCTCCACCATAGCTTTGAAGATTTTGAACTTCTCAAAAGCTTCTGATTTTTCTTTTAGAAAGGTAACCCACATCATCCGGGAATGATCATCAATTAACAGCATGAAATATCTATCACCTTGCAGACTCTTGATTCTTGTTGGACCACATAGATCAGTATGTACTAATTCCAATAATCCGGTAGAAGACTGATCTTTGCTTTTAAAAGAGACTCTGCTTTGTTTGCCTAACTGACATTCTTTACACACACTGTTTGTAGGTTTCATCAACTTTGGAAGATCTCTCACAGCCTGAGTATTGCTTATTTTGATGATGTTATCAAAATTTACATGACACATTCTTCTATGCCATAACCAACTCTGATCAATTTGAACAAACAAACAACTTTTATTTGAACCAACCAGATGAAAGATGTTACCTCTTGTCTGAGTACCGGATGCAATTTCAGTTCCGGAGCTTGTAAAGATTCTGCATTTTCCATTCTTGAACCGGAGATCATAGCCTTTGTCCACTAACTGACCAACACTGAGAAGATTGTGCTTCAATCCTTCAACATACAGTACATTTCCTGTTTTGCTCTTACCATCAAAGGAAATAGTTCCCCTACCTCTGATTCTGCCAGCAGAATTGTCACCAAACTTTACCATTCCTCCTTCATATCTTTCCAAGTCTAAGAACTTATTCTTGTCACCAGTCATATGGTGAGAACATCCACTGTCAATAACCCAATCATCCTTTTCTTCCACTTGAGCAGCCAAGGCTTTTTCAACAACTTTGTGATTGACAGATTCAGAGAGCAAGGAATCTTCTTCCTTGATGGCTATAAACACCCACTCATTTCCGGATTTGCTTCCTGGATCTGATTCATCATCTGTTACTCCTTCATTGTCATCTTCCTCATGAACATAATAGCAATTCTTTTGAAACCTTTGTCTGTGAGTATTAGATCTTGCAGATCTCTCCGGACATCTTGAGGCAAAATGACCAATCTTATTGCAGTTGAAACACTTAAAGGGTAGTTTTCCTTCATACTTACCGGATCCTCTTGGCAGTCTCTTTGCAATGAGGGCTTCAAGTTGAGCTGTTTCTGCTTCTTCTTCTTCCATGTCTCTTCTTGCTTGATCATACCATGACATTTTCCTTGATGAGTTTTCACCCGGATCAAATCTCTGTTTGCCTTTCACATAGGCACTGGCTTTAAAAGCAGATTCAGTCTTGGGAGGATCATCTCCAAACTCGGTCATTTCAAATGCAGCTAGTTTGCCAGCCAGTTGTTCTCTTGTGACAGTTGTGTGGGCTCTGAATTCATCAATGGCAGCAACTTTGATTTTGTAAGCAGCAGGAAGGGATCTTAGGATTTTGCAGACAATCTCATTTTCATCTAGAGTTCCACCAGCATTTCTGATTCCACATACCAGCTCATTTACTCTTGGCATAAAGGTAGTAATGTTTTCATCATCTCTCATTTTCAATCTTTCAAATTTCCCTTTCAGACTTTGCAACCTTGCACTTTTGACAAACTCATCTCCTTCATACAGAAGTTCCAGTTTAGTTAGGATCTCATATGCAGTTGGTAGGTCAATGACATTCGAGAGATCTGAGTCATTCAATGCGCTTAGAAGAGCTTCCTTGGTCCGCAGATTGTTTTCAGCTTCTGTGGTTTCATCTGGAGTTGTCGGACCACCTTGTGGGGGTATATATGGTTTTGAAATCATAGCCAAGTATGCTTTTCCCATACATTCCAAATGACACTTCATGCGACCTTTCCAGAGAGTGAAGTTGGTTCCATCGAACTTCGGACTATCCTTCTTGTAAGACGACATCCTGGATCACCTCAAGCGGTTAAGCTCCTATCAGAGGAACTTAGCTCTGATACCAATTGTTGGATCTAGGGCATACAACTGAGAGGGGGGGGTGAATCAGTTGTATAGAACTTGTTCTATTTCAAACACTTTATTCTCTGTTGTTAGTTAGCAGCATATCAAATATTCATTCATGGAAGCATAATATGTAAACATAAGAGCAGATAAGCATCAACACATTAAACACCAAAATTTTGACGTGGAAAACCCGGTTAAGGGAAAAACCACGGGGTGATTAACCCAAGAATTATTCTCTGTTAGAAGAATAAAGAAAAATGAATGGCACATGCCAATAAGGGCTCACTGCCCGAGCACACTGCTCACAAAGAGGCCCACTGCCTACAAGGAGACACACTGTCTACAAAGTGATAAAAATCACAGTCTTGAACTGGAGAATGACATCTCTACCATGTCCGGATCAGTTCTAATTAAGCCCAACAATCTCTGCTCTGCCTTTCGCACCTTTCTTCGCTATATCATACTCATCCACATACCACACCTTGAAATGAACTCACAAACCGTTATTTATACAAGACATCAACTTAGGAACAAACATCTAAGTCGGCAAACAACCATAGGAGTATCCGCAAGATGAATAACACATCCGGTCGGCCATCACAAGAACATTCGCAGGATGAACAACTCATCCGGTCGTCTAAACAGAGCAATAACTTCATCCGGAAGAATAACTTCAATTCCGGGCTCTACCATCAATGCGGACCAACAACACAACCTAAACATGATCCAAGAACCTTCACAAGCCTGTCTGAATGTCCGGATACATCCGCACTTCCTCTGCTTACTGGGATCTCTTGTCTTCCTCATCCGGAACTTCAAGAACACAGTCTGTCGCCACTGTCATAATGCAAGAGGTACTTCCGGACCTCCAAATCACACACAAATCAGGATGACACATCACAAGGACATCTCAAACACTCCTTCCAATCCGCAGATTATGATAATACAATTCCGGACCTCACCGGACCTTTTTGTGATCCTCTGTCACCTCCGGATACTTGCCGGACCCGGTTCTATACCGGCAGCCACAACTCCTTCCGATCTTCATGCGGACCTCTGAAATCTTAACTGTAACATCTCAAGACTCATATCTACTAACCCTTTAATCCGCATCCTCCGGTTCTCAACCTATACAGTACATTTACCTTCTTCTCATCACTGTTCTTCACTGTTCCTGACTGAGGCTAATTTTCTTAATATCCTCAGCACAAAGCTCATCAAATCCTTCTTGTCAATGCAGTATGAGTATGTTGACATCAATGACAACACTGGCTCACCTCATACTTGCAACACAAACATTTTAGGGGCTAGTGTGGGATTAATAGGCCTCTGCTTTTGGCTAAATGGTTTAGCATCTGGCTTTAATGGTATTTCATGCTGAAAAAGATCCTCCCTATATGCCTTCAAGTCATCATATGACCATGCAAACACATGTCTGTACTTTCTGAACAAGTTGATGAGCATGCTCCTGATTTTGGGATTCAACTTCTTTCCAATGTATACATTCTTTAGGGTCACCTGCATCTCCAGATTAGTTTCTTCAAGATCATTCTGTACTATGGGTGTGTCTTTCATTTTAAATTTTTCATATCCATCAAACATTTTCTCCAATGCTATGAATCCCTTAGGTATTTTGTTTATTTTTAGCTGAACTATCTCTTGACCAAAGAGAGTTTCTTTTCCATCATGTTCCTCCACAAACGCATTGAAATCAATCTCTTGGTCTTCATAGTGATTGATACAGTGTAAGAATTTGATTATATCGGTGTCATTAGTAAACACTTGCCAGTTATGGATATTATTTGGAATAGTGGGTCTAGTTTTAAATTCAATTTTTGTAATACCCACCAATGTGATATCATCCCTTTTCAATGCAATGTTCGCTAGAAAATCTGCCATAATATTCTTTGATCTGTCAATCCAGTTGATTGAGAAGCCATCAAACAACTCAACATTATGCCAAACTACATTTCTATATTGCTTCAACCACTTGTTCTTGGATAAATATTTTCCTTTTAGTTGAGAGGTAACTAATTCAGAATCCCCGTATATAGCTAGATTTCTTATGTTATGCTTGATGGAAATATTTGAACTAATGAGTAGAGCCTCATATTCTGCTACATTGTTTGTGCATTTAAATGTCAATAAGAACGAGTATTTGAAAGTTTTATCTGTTGGTGAAATAAATAGTACTCCTGCCCCATTTCCCATTTTGCTACATGCACCATCAAAATACATTTTCCACACATCATTTTCCTCTTTCTTAGATTCTAGATACATTGGATCAGTATTTTACAACTCTGGCTGATTTGTTTCAATTTTGAAGGTCCCCAAATCTGTATCACAGAATAGATTTATTTGATTTTGATCTAGGCATTCTATGATGTTCTCATATCTTGGCTCCCTACATAGCTTGATCTCTTTGCCTCCCACTGGTATTGTGGCATATGATAAATCTAATTGGACATTCCCTCCTACCATTGCAGCCCATTGTCTTGATAAGAGCATTCCATAATATGGTGGAATATCAACCATAGTGATATCAATATTATAAGTTGCTTCAAGGTAGAAAGATAGTTTTATTTCCACATCCTTCATGATGCCCACAACTGGGATAGACCTATTGTCATCGCATAACACTTACCAAATGTAGTGTCAACCCACATTCCCAGTTCTTTCATGAATGCTATTGGCATGATATTCATGGCTGCACCTTAATCAATCATGCAGTTCCTCACTAGCCTATTTCTAATTAATAAGGTGGTGTAGAAAGGGTCCACTTGTGAGGGATTCTTTCTTAGGGTATCACCCAGATATACTTCAGGAACTTGGACTATTTCTTGCTAAACATTGGTTGTTCTATTCTTTGATTCCTTATATTTTTGATTTGGTATATTTGAAATCAGTTTAACCACTGCACTTCAGTATTTATCTATCTTCATCATTTCCAAAAGTGGTATTGATATCTTCATCTGGGATATCGTGTGAGCAATGTCAAATGAATGGGCTATAGTTTGATCATTCCTTTTTGTTCGGTGATTTGTCTTTCATTTTATTTTTCTCAATTTTTTCTGTTTCTTTAGGTGAGGACTTTGCATTGTTTATTTTGTAATTTTGATCTTTTATAAAGACACTCCCAGGTGTTCCCTATTCTGTATTTACTGTCCTATTCCTTAGATTGTAGGCATTTTTAGCTTGGCTTACTGTAGCTATTGTAAGAACTTCTCTTTCATTTTTAGTGGGCTTCCTCCATTGATCATATGGTGATTTGTTATGATAACAAGTAGGTCCCTCGTAGCTGTCCTCCTGATCTGAGAATACTTCTTGTTTTCCCATGTTGGTATGGTGTTTCTAATTTCCCACCTCATACTCGTATCCCTCTTCTTCTATAGAAGAATAGTCTTCATTTAGCAAGTATGGTGTATTTTGCATCATGTTTATTGTGTGGTTGTCTCTGTTATAGTCATACGATGCTTCTTCCTGTTGTACTACACAATATTCAGGTGAGTGTGGTGAATTGCACACCAAACACTAGGGATTATCTTCTACCATATGTGCCCCATTTCTCTTTAGAGGATCAGGAGTGTCTTTTCCATAATGTTGCTTTCTTCTATTTTCAATAGGTCTCCCATCCTTCCAATTTGTATTATATGGCATAGCATGCAACCTAGGTCTTTCATTTCTATACTGACTTTCTTGTTTATTCTGTTGAATATTTGGAGTTTTAGGAATTCTAAGATTATCTCTTTTGTTGTCCATGCCTGTAGCTTTTTTATTGTTTTCAATAGTCAATGCTACTTTTTGTGCTTCAGCTAAGCTCCTAGGGCACCGATTTCTAAGTTCATACCCTGTCTTAGGATCAAATGCTTTTAGATAAATACTTAATGCTGCTGGGTCAGTCAATTTAGATCCATGTGGTATTTGTTGTGCAATTTGGAGAATTTCAGATTAAAGTCATATACTGACTCATTTTGGTATTTTTGGATACTTATCAATTCATGCAAGGCAAACTCAGGGGCATATTGATTGCCATACTGATCCTTAAATTGACTATGGAAATCTGTCAGGGAACTGATTGAGGCATCTGGTAAGCTATTGAACCAGTCTCTTGCATCCTTAGTTAGAGACATCATGAATAATCTCATTTTAACATCTTCATATTCCATACTAATATCTTGTACAAAGGCATTGAAGCTTTTGATATTATCGTTAGCTGATACTGCATTATTTCTAGTAAACTTGGGAACTATATTCCTCCAACTACTATCAATGGGGTATGGATACAATTGATATCTAGTCAGATCAAATTGTCTGCATATGTTTGTGAGGTTTTGTGGAGGAATGTTCATGGGTGGTGGGTTAGGGTAGTAATGATACCCGCATGGAGGCTGGGTAAATGCAAGAAGTTGTGTCCACTTAAGGTGGAAGTTTTAGAGTTAGAAAAAAATCTAAAATTGGGTAACTAAAAATGGGATCCTGAGCCTAAAATCGAGAATGGGATCTCATTTCTTAGTGGGATCCCAAACCTAGGACCAAAAAATGGGATCCTGTTTCATAAAACTCAATCCCGTTTAGAACGGGATCCTATTTTGTGAAAGTATTAAATTTTTAAAAAAATGGCTGCAACCCCATTTTTTCCAGTGACAGGCGACAGTTGAGAACGAGGTCCTGAGTTGAGGAAGAGGATTTTCACCATCAAAAGATCAGGTAAGTGGATTTTTCCACTTTTACAATTTGCCAATGAACCTTTTGAAGTCTTCCTTTCTTTTTTTGGTGTAAAATACAATCAAAATTTAAAATGTAGACTGTTATTTAGGGTTTCTATTTATGAATTCAATAGCTGTATTTTGACATTTTAGTTGTAAAATACAATTGAAATTTTGAAAGACTGTATCATATAAAAGGATAGAATTTGAACAAACTGTCAAAATTTTGTTTAAATTTGAGAATTGAATAGCTGTATTTAGACATTTTAGCTGTAAAATACAATTGAAAATTTGAAAATATTGTATCATATGAAAGGAGACATTTTGAACAAACTGTCAAAATTTGATTTCAATTTGAGTGTTGAATAGCTGTATTTAGATATTTTAGCTGTAAAATATAATTGAAAATTTGAAATGACTGTATCATATGAAAGGAGAGATTTTGAACAAACTGTCAAAATTTATATAGCATTGGGATGATATATATATTTGGTTTTTATAAAATTTACTTATATTAATGTATGTCATTGTATTTTAAAGGCATTATTGAATAGGTAACTGTCATGTAAAAAAATTACAACAAACCATAATAAAACCTTTATCACTTCCTTCATAATGAAACCTTTAGAGACAACCAACTAATCAAGAATTGAGAAGATTTTATAGTTTTTGTGATAGCCAACTAATCAAGAATGAAATCAAGCCAGCAAATGTAACTTTAGAGACACATATAATATCCCTTGAAGCATTTGAGTTAGACATGGAGACACCTAGATTATGGAGAGGTCTATGTAAGAAAACACCTCCTGTAGACTCAACACAAACTTATCCCTCAACCCTCTAAATTGTGACTTACATCATTTGATTACCCTGGAACACACTATAGACAACTCTATACAAATTTGGCAAAAGATATTTTCTCCTAGCATAAACTTGTATATGTAGAAGTAGACTACTACATAAGATCCTCTAGGATAATAACACTTGTTTTGATCTCCAACACTATGATCCATATGTACTCTTGAATTTGTTGATACTTGACTCTTGATGAAAATGCATTGAATTAACTTCAAAATTTTGTGCATATAATTAGATTTGATATACTTCTTAAGGAAAGAGTTGGGACTAACAACTAAATAGAAAACAATAATTTTGCAAATAGGAAATGGGAAACAAAATCGAGCTAGAACCATCTTGACTAAAATCTTTTTCTAGCTAGATTGAATCCCTACAATCACAAGTTAAAAACAAAGCATCAAATTCTTCATTAAATTTAAATCACAAATCATCAGAATATATTCATTTTCATACTCATATTCGTCAGGTAGGCAACTAGTAGTCAATCCTATCTCCATTATAAAATTTGGTTGCCATAGGCAACTTCACCAAATTTAGGTTTTCAGATCATGTGGCATGCACAAGATATCCACCTCAAGGTAGTTTTCCAAGTCTAGTTATAGTCTTGCAGATGTTCATTGTGATTCTACCTAATTGGTATGATAGTCCATTGGTTTCTATGACATCATTCAATAGCATAGATGCATCTGAACATTCACCCTTCATTGATATATATTGATAGTAAAATAGAATTTTAAATTGTTCTTAAGATTTGGGAAAATCATAGTGTTAAGATAGTGTAAATTAAGACTATTTATACTAATTAAATGGGCTTAGTCTGAAGCTAAATAGCACACATAAGAGTTGGGACTAACAACTAAATAGAAAACAATAATTTTGCAAATACGAAATAGGAAACAAAATCAAGCTAGAACCATCAACTAATATCTTTTTCTAGCTAGATTGAATCCCTACAATCACAAGTTAATAAAAGCATCAAATTATTCATTAAATTTAAATAAAAAATCATCAGAATATATTCATCTTCATACTTAGATTAGTTTTAGGCAACTAGTAGTCAATCCTAGATCTCCATTATCAAATTTGGTTGCTATAGGCAACTTCACCAAATTTAGGTTTTTAGATCATGTAGCATGCACAAGATATCCACCTCAAGGTAGTTTTCCAAGTCTAGTTATAGTCTTGCAGATGTTCATTATGATTCTACCTAGGTGGTATGATAGTCCACTGGTTTCTATGACATCATTCAATAGCATAGATGCATCTGAACATTCACCCTTCATTGATATATATTGATAGTAAAATAGAGTTTTAAATTGTTCTTAAGGTTTGGGACAATCATCTAGTGTTAAGATAGTGCAAATTAAGACTATTTAGACTAATTAAATGGGCTTATTCTAAAGCTAAATAACACACATAAGAGTCATGTGAATAGCAACTAAATAGAAAACAACAATTGCAAATAGGAAATAGGAAACAAAATCAAGCTAGTTCACCATCAGCTAATATCTTTTTTCTAGCTAGATCATCCCTACAATCACAAGTTAAACAAACCATCAAATTCTTCATTAAATTTAAATCACAAATCATCAGAATATATTCATCTTCATACTCAGATTAGTCCTAGGCAACTAGTAGTCAATCTTATCTCCATTATCAAATTTGGTTGCCATAGGCAACTTCACCAAATTTAGGTTTTCAGATCATGTGGCATGCACAAGATATCCACCTCAAGGTAGTTTTCCAAGTCTAGTTATAGTCTTGCAGATGTTCATTATGATTCTACCTAGGTGGTATGATAGTCCATTGGTTTCTATGACATCATTCAATAGTATAGATGCATCTAAACATTCACCCTTCATTGATATATATTGATAGTAAAATAGAGCTTTAAATTGTTCTTAAGGTTTGGGACAATCATCTAGTGTTAAGATAGTGCAAATTAAGACTATTTAGACTAATTAAATGGGCTTAGTTTGAAGCTAAATAACACACATAAGAGTCAAGTGACTAACAACTAAATAGAAAACAACAATTGCAAATATTAAATAGGAAACAAAATCAAGCTAGTTCACCATCAACTAATATCTTTTTTCTAGCTAGATCATCCCTACAATCACAAGTTAAACAAAGCATCCTAACCTTCTTACTTCATCATCTATCTTAAAAGTGGAAGATTTAATCATTACCACATGGTTATGTCTCTTTGATTATCTAGATAATGCAATTGAATCTCTAGAGGAGTCTTACATCTTAACAACAATTTCATTGTCCCTTTGTAGTTCATTGTCCCTCATGACAAGTCTATTATTGGTTTAAGGCTATCTTAAAGGTCCATATAGTAATCTAGGAATTTAATAACAATTAATGTTCAGTCCTTAATGCTCATGACAACATTATACAAGATACTAAAGTTCACATGATGATTTCCTCTTTCCTATCAAACGGTAAGGATTCACTCAAATTTTCACATACTCAAACACATATCCAATTTATGAATTCATGATTGATCTAATGCTCAAACCAGTGCAAGCATGACTATTGTTTTTTGACCAAGTTTATTAGTCATAAAGTTAGATAAATTCATCCAAAACCATTACAAACTATTTGTAGCTTTGCCATAGGAAATGTTAGATCTCCCAGAATAAGTACTTAACATCATACCAATAGCCAACACCATAGAAAAATGAACAAAATTGAAACCTTGGACCTAACATATGATAACAAACCTTGATAACAAATTCATTATGGTAGTCCTAATAGCCCTACTACTATACTCTAACTACTATGACAATACAATGCTTGGCTAGAATGATCTCTCTGAGTCCTTAAGAGGCATCTTTTGATATGACAGTCCTACTTATTGAAATATAATCTTGATACCAAACACCCTATGATCAAACACCATAATGATAGTCGTATACAACAAAATCAATTATAGGGTCCAGTCCTATTGAGAGGATTGTGATGTAAGATGAATGAGAGGATATCTCATAAGCATAACATGTGACCTTGATAATATTTATGCATGCAAATCCTTTTTTACAAACCTCTAGTCTTGAAACAAAGATGCCTAAGTTTATGCCCATGAATGTCCTAGTATTTGATTGAACCTTTAACATGATTGTCTATATAGTATTAAATTGATCTTTCTTGTCTCTCTCACTATAAGAATCAAAATTTAGGTCTCGAATGAAAATCCCTTGACTTGAATTTGAAAATTACATCTAGTTCACTATAATAGCTCTTACATTTTGAAATTTGTACATGCACATGTATCTGTATGTTTAATTTAAATTTATTTCAAGTGTAATTTATTGAAACATACATATAATTTATCTAGTTTAAATTTATAATTTATAATTTTTGAACATGTACATTATATGTTTATTTATAATTTATATATATATATATATATATATATATTCTTGATTTAATTTTAAATTTGTACTCAAGTTTGTATGTTTATATGTATATATGCAGGTTCATATAGTTTTTATATATATCATGAATCTAGATGATATTCACTTTGATGTTGAGGACTTCCTTAATGCACAAGATGATTAGGCACCACCCCCACGCCCACCCCCACCCCAACCCCTAGTTCTAGATGCCCCACCTCCACCCCCACCTTCACCCCCACCTGGACCCCCACCTAGAACTGACCAGGCTCACTTGCGAGCCATAATTAATGAAAATGTGGATTCCATACAAGAAAAATTGAATTCCATTCGTAATGAACATTTCATGCCACCACACGTGGTACATTTTGCAGCTTTAATGCAAAACATTGTAGATTCTATGAGGTCTATTGACTCAGACTTTGATGGATTCCAAAAATGGAGAGAGGAGAGGCACCAATTTTATACTGAAGGGCTCTCCTATAAGGATATTTTGGATCTTAAAATCACAAAAGGTCATTTAGTGCAATATTTTAGATATCCCATTACAAACGAACCTATTCCTCCAAATAAGAAAAGAATATCAATCAGGTGGTGTAGGCATGAAGGAATGTCTACCAATTTTTGGGACATATGGTGGATGGTGTTTGATTATCCACCTCATGCTAATTGTGAGGTTCTTTTCTATTTTTTGAGAAAATTATATGCAGATTTTGTTATGAATAAGAAACCCAAATACTTTGATTTTAGATCATTCTAGGGTATTGGTAGTGGCATGCCACAATAGAGGTTGGGGGCATGGGTTGATCCCCAATGACCCGTGCCTGTTCAACCTCTTATTGACCCTCTTGTTGCTTCCATTCCTTCGCCCTTCCATCATCATGTAGTGGTATCCACACTAGGCACATTGAGTGCACTCTCAGGTAGCCTAGATGAGTAGAATTCTATGATTGTAACTCAGGTTAGAGACCATGGAGGAGTTGATGATGGAAGTGGTCCTAGTATCACTCCACATGTGTCGATGCCTCATACATGTACGAGTTGCAATCAGTTGTGTTATGGACCTTATCAGGCAGCTACACCCACTTCAGCTACACATGCATCATCTGATAATATGGGTGAATCATTTGTTGATTATCTATTTACTGAGAATCATCCCACTGATCATTCATCACAGGTATATATAGGTTACACACATGTTGAATTTATAGAAATTTTAAGCACGTGTTTTTAATCAACATATAGATCAATTAAATTGTAATATTTTAACAATTGAATTGTTTGGTGTAGATGATGGCAAAAGGGACCATTGATCGATTTAATTTTTCATCGACACCTATTCATCTCGGGCACCCATTTGGGGTATTTTGAACAATTTATATTTTAAATAATTTTATTTACTTGATTTTAATTTGTAATTCAGTCTTGAACATGTACATTAAATATTTATGTTGGTTCAAGGTTCTTCCGCATTGAATCCTCCATCTGAGGGTGTCTCGAGCGCTCCTCCATCATTGGGCATCTCACATAACACTTTTATAGTATGTATATTGTTTTAAAAAACTATATATACTTAGATTTTTCTATTTTGGTTTCACTATATCTGAAAACGTGCATGCACTATTTAATATATATTAAAAATATATGTCTATGCAGGTTGACACAACAATGAGGATGGGCATTGCAGCACACTTGGATAATCCAAGTTTATATCAGGAGTCGATTGCATTTCAGGTTGTTCAAAAATGTATATCTATGTCTACGTGTAATATATGTACAAGTCTTTTAAATAGATTAAAACAAAAATTGAGTACCTATATGTACACAAGTCAATATATATATGTTTTAACCTAATTTGTACACACATGTGCTAAGTTATAAATGACATTGTAGGAGCTTGTCAGTGACACGTTTCATCAACACACAACACATGTAGAGTAGGAGGATAGAGGAGATGGGTAGCCTGATATGGTATAATTTAAAATTTAGATTATATTTAAAGTCAATTAAAATATACATTGTGAACTTACAGTAAATTTATTGATAGATATATATATGTTGACATGTGTTCAATTTTTTTTTCTTTAATAGCTTGAGACATGTCATGTAGCTAATCCTGTAGAGACAGGTCTTGGAATAGAGGATGCACAACAACCTCTTATGGTATAATAATTTAAATATGATAAATTATAAATTAAATTGAATTAAATCATTTTAAAAATAGTCTTACATCTAATTTCAACTTGAACTTTCTCTTGTATTAAATATATTGATTCAGAGCATGTAGAGACAGGTCTAGGTGCACCAGAGCATGCCTCTCAGCCTCAAATGGTAATTTAATTTTATGATAAATTATAGATTTAAAAATTGTCATTAAATCATTTTTAATCATCTTACATCTGATTTCATCTAAATCTTTCTCTTCTACAGAGTGATTCAGGTCATCTGAGTAGTTCGCATGGTGTGAAGAGGACTCTTGATTACAGAGATAGTATGTGATAGGTTATTTCATGGGCTACATAATTTGACTATTTCATGGACTATGTTATATACTTTGAACTTATATATTCCACTAGTATTAAAAATGTGCTAAAATGGTAATAGCAAGCTCTAAATTTAAAATTAACAAGGGTAAAACACTATAACTCAAAAGTGACTTTAATAGTGAGATTCATAATAATATTTTTTTGTCAAGAGTCAGTTGGTCTATTGGTGAAGTTACTAGGTTCACAAAAAACCCTATTAGAAATCAATTTTTGTTGAGTACAAGGCCCAACACCCTAAGAGTTAAGTTTGGGGTTCAGTCCCAATGAATAGTCTACAAAAGCTTTACATATTTGACAAAAAAATATAATATTATGTCAGTCTTCAACTAATATTAGTACATGGATTGGTAAAGCTTTGAAAAAATACAATTGATTGATATTATCAAATTCACTTTTACAAAAAAAATGTTTGATATTATTAGGATCATAATAATCATACATATTTATCAGATGATAAAGATAACTAATACTCTGCTCATAAAAGGCCATGCATAGCATTCTTAGACATATTAGTAGTCCTATACTTCATGGTCTAGTGGAAAATTTAACATTTTTGCTAGGTTTATTCAAATGAAACAAATTATCTTCCTATATGATCCCCCACTATTAGACAAAACATTCCTTAACTAATTCATATGCATAAGTCATTATATGACATGGGAAAACTAGTATGAGGATAATATATTACATTTTAATTAAGATGACAAAGAATGAATCCAAAAGACCCTTTCTTTGAGAACCACACTTCGAAAATAAAATGTCTATCAATTTCAAATGGTTGATGTTACAATTTTCTTTGATGTTACAATTCTATGGTAGGACATTTAATGGTAACAAATTTATGAGTAACTATTGAGATAAGTGATACTTAGCATACAACTTACCTTGAAAGTTGATCACTACACAACACAATAATATAATTTAGCAAGACCCAATTCCTTTGACATGCTTTCATATATTTATCTTTAAATTTTCTATTTTTAGTTTGTGTAGATAAGATTTACTTAGGCTTGGGAATCAATCTCACAACCTTCACTAGAGCACTTGTAGATGCCATTGTTTAGATCCATAGTCATAGACCTAATCGAGATTAGGTCCACACTTGTGTGTTTGACCTAAAGAGAGAATTTATAAACTATTTATGGAATGGAGTAAAATCTTGAGATGTGTGATCATGATGCTCTTTTAGGAATGTTTTTAAGACTTGATCACACTATATAAATTATAGTCCTTTTGAGCTCTCATTCATAAAAGAGTTTTCCCTAGGCCCAAAACATAAGGTAAAATGACATAGGTATGTACAGTTTTCCCTATTACAATGTTATAATTAAAATATATCAAGTATTATTGTGAAAGCATTACCCTTCCACAAGAAAGAGTGAACTTGGAGAGTGTTAATTTCCATCACTATATCATTAGGCAAGCACTTAATATCCTAAAGGGATGCCTCACTTTGATTTTAGAAAGGCTCATGAAGTGTAGGGTAGATGGGTCAAAGGATCTAGATCAAGGAGTGATACTAACACCCTCAACATCATGTTGAACCCTAGCATAAATCATAGATCTACCCAAATATTCAACCAATATAATGAAACTTTGGAATCTATTAACTAAACATCTAGACCAATCATTTATTTCTTGCAAGTATGGGCCTAACCGGTGTTGTCATTGATGTCAACATACTCCTGTTACATTAATGATAAGGTTGGATGAGTTATGTGCTGAGGAGCTTAATCGCTTGAGGAGATCCAAGATGTTGTCCTACAAGAAGGACACTCTGAAGTTTGATGGAACTAACTTTGCTCTTTGGAAAGGTCGCATGAAATGTCACTTGCAGTGTATGGGAATGGCGTACTGGTCCATGGTTATAAAATAGTATGTACCTCCACAGGGTGGTCCGACAACCCTAAATGAAATCACAGATGCTGAAAATAATTTGCGAACCAAAGAGGCTCTTCTAAGTGCATTATCTGACTTAGATCTCTCAAATGTCATTGATCTACCAACTGCCTTTGAAATTTGGAATAAACTGGAACTTTTGCATGAAGGAGACCAGTATGTTAAATGTGCAAGGTTATAGAGTCTAAAAGGAAAATTTGAAAAACTAAAGATGAGAGATGATGAAAATATTACCTCTTTTATGCCAAGAGTGAATGAGCTGGTTTGTGGAATTAGAAATGCATGTGGAACCCTGAGTGAAGATGAGATCATTGGCAAAGTTCTCAGATCCCTTCCCGCTTCTTATAAAATCAAGGCTTTTGCAATCAAAGAATTCAGAGCTCACACAACAGTCACAAGAGATCAATTGGTTGGTAAGTTGGCTACTTTTGAAATGGCCGAGTTTGGAGATGATCCTCTAAAGACTGAATCTGCATTCAAAGCCAGTGCCTCTGTAAAAGGGAAACAAAGGTTTGATCTGGGAGAAAATTCTTCAAGGAACCCATCATGGTATGAAAAAGAAAGAAAAGACTTGGAAGAAGAAGAAGCTGAAACTGCTCATCTTGAAGCTCTTATTGCAAAAAGACTGCCAAGAGGATCCGGTAAGTATGAAGAGAAATTACTATTGACCTATTTTTCCTCTAGCAGGAGTCAAAATAATTCAAGTAGGATCAGTCAGTATGCATATCCCCATGAAGCCATATTTATGATCCTGAGGTCTTAACCCAATTTCAAAAAATCTGAATCTTGCCTAAGGAAGCTTACCATGTGAAAGAGCTTGAAAAAATAGGCAAGTTTGCTTTTTACATCACCCTGATATTCGCTAAAAGGAGGAAGTTATGTGGGGTTATCATCTGGTCAAGCCCTGATGTTCTAATATCGGGTGATATTTTGAACATCAGGTGATATTCGGAATATCACCCGATATTCTGAATATCATCCTTCCTTCCAAATATCGCCCTATCTTCCAACTATTCCCCCCATCTGATAACATGACGATGACATCATGGTAACTGCAGTGATAAACCAAGTCATATGCTGCTGACATCATCCATATCCATTCCAGGGGAGGATCCTCTTTCTTATGAAGGTCATCATATTTCTGCCAACCCGATCTTTCATATCAGGGTGATATTTTTACATTGCGTGATCTTAGTTGAAGATCATCCTGATGTTGGTGCTACGAAGCTTCTAAGTATGACCCGATCTTCTGAGGGGTCATCACATTTGAATATTAGGTGATCTTAGTTGAAGATCATCCTGATGTTATGTTTGCACTTCATGATCGCTGGATCGCCCGACATGCCGCTGACATCATCCTGATTTTCAAACATCAGGGTGATATTTTATATCATGTTATTTCACATCAGGAGGATATTTCATATCGGGGTGACATTCTATATCAGGCTAACATGCAATCAGCCCGCCTATATTGGGGAGTCTTACCGACAGGACTTGATGAGGAGGAGGATGATGATGAGGCTCATGATGATGCCGTTAGGAGAAAAATCACTGACATTATATATGCTCATGGCGTAGCTTATAAGTGATGGAGGTGTCTCCTCCGGGTGCATGTGGGATAATCAGTTCCCGCAGAAATTTGAAAATATCAGGATGATGACCTTTTGGTGGGAATTCTTCAGGAGGGTTCCCACTTCCATTTTTGATCCAGATCTGCATGTTGGTTGAGTGGACTTTTTCAGCAGTGACTTTTTGAGTTGGTGAAGATATTTTTTGCATTCATTGCTGCATAGGAGGCAGCTCGCATTAATGATCAGAAATATCTTGCCACCACCTAGTTTTAGATATTTTCTCCGCCACCTGGGTGTGGAAGATCGAGGAGTAAGCTTCTCGCATTAATGATTCTAAATATCTCCTCACCTGCCCCTGTTCTAGATCCTTTGGCCCCATTACTCCTGGCAGGTGGACGTCCCTTCAGGAAGATATTTTGATTGCAGCTCTCTGAGCGAATTGGGTAACCGACTTAGGTTAGATGAAGATGCTATATAAGCTGAGGCTTATGATGTAAGTGGGGTTGGAAAACTTTGGAGCATCCTGTCCTCTCTGTTTCCAAACAGAACTTTTCATGCTGTAACCTTGCCTTTCATTACATATATGCAAGCTATTATGCCTTTTGTTGATTTCTCTATCTCTGTGTGAATCTACATATGGTTGTCTGTGAATATCTCTTGTTCCTCTCAATCATCTTGCTCCTTACCTCTGTTAGAATCATCTATTCTGTGTATATTTGCTTGCTGTCTTTGGTTGTGTTGTGCATGCTTCAGTTTTGCAAAGGTTCTTTAGAACTGTCTGGTGCATCACCTTTTCATGTTTTTAAGTATTGTTGCTTTATCTTTCATTTCAGCACATTTCTTCCCCTTTTCACCCCAAAATACAGTAGTTTTAGGTGATAACTAGACAAGGAAGCCGGTCTTCTCCGGAGGTTTGATCTCATTTAGCAAAGTCCCACAATTAGAGATCAATCCCATTGTGTCATTGGAATGCTTGGAGTCCCATTCAAGCAGGGTGCAATTTCATGTGACAACAATTTTTGGCATGCCCGGTGGAATAATACAAACTCTTATTACTGGTTTTGATGTGCAATTGGTGATTTTCTAACCTATAGGAGGTTAAAAAAAATTGCATATCTGGTGACTCATACTGAGGAAGATCAGGCAAACCAGTTCTGCTGATATACTTTTATGAAAAGGATACAAACTAGGAGTTCAAGTTCAAGCTCATTTGATTATCTACATCTTTCTCCACCTAGGAGGTAGAGTAGAACTGTAGTAAGAACTCCCTATTCTAAGAGGACATTGTCAACTCGACCAAATTTCAGACCAGTTACCTCTGTAGTCCTTGTAGCTCAGATGGCAAGAAATCAGCCATTTGTGGCATTTGATGGGGGAAGCCCTTTGAACTTAGTAGTACATGATGCCATACCTATGGCAGCCTTGAAGAGCTTGCCCTATTTCACAGGGGAAACCCAAACTACACCTATTGAACACATAAGAGATGTGGCTTCTCTATGTGGAGTACATCATGTAACACAAGAGAATGTGGCCATCAGATTACTAGCTGCCTCATTCAAAAGGAAGGCATTACAATGGTTTAGAAGTCTACCAGTACAGACTATAGGAACCTAGGATGACTTAGGAGACAAGCTGAATAAGCAGTTCCAGGATAAATCAGATAATCTGTCATTGGTGGAACAGATGACCACCATAAAGAGAGCTCCTCAGGAACCAATGATGGACTTCAACTTCAGATTTCAGAAGACATGGGACAGAATCCCTGCCACAGTAAGACCTCCAGTTGAGTATGCATTCTTATATTTCGTGAAAGCTTTAAATAGTGATATTTCAGTGATGATACAATCACTAAGAGGTGTAAGCCTACCTGATGCCTATGAAATAGCCATCAGAGCAGAGAACAGTCTAATTCAGGCTAGAAAAATAGCACCTAGGACCCCTATGCCCATCTTTCCTGAGATCTAGGCTTCTATGCCTTTGTCCACCCCATATTTTGTCCCTACACCTGTTGTTGCAGCATTACCAAGTACCTCCACTTCTGAACCTACTACCTCTAGTTCATCTCAAGAGCTAAAGGAGATAAAAAGTAGCCAGCAGAAAATAGAAAATCTTCTGCAAACTTTTAGGAATGATCTAGTAAACATTAAGAAGCAACAGTCTCAAGGTAGGCAGCCTTATCAACAACAACATCAGGGATAGAACCAAGCATATCAGGGGCAGGGTCAACCTTACCAGGCCAATAGGCCATCTTATCAGAGCAACTACCAAGGTGTCAGGCAAAATATGAACCAAAGGCCTTTTCAGCCTTATAATCTAGCACTTGTTAATGCAGCAAGGGACCTTGTCCTTGTTCAAAATAACATTGCAGTTGATTATGATTGGTGTGTCCCATGCCATATGCCACACAATCAGGTAGCCTGTTCAAGTGGAGTCCTAAATCAGGCTCTGATGGCACAAAATGTGGTAGCTACACAACCATACACACCAAGTGATGGAGCTGCACAACAACAAGAGCAACCTTAGAATGATTCTGCTTTCATGAATTGGCAGGAAGAAGAATTCTGTGGGCTCAACAATGATAGTAATCTAGTTGCTGCCAATAGAAGGGCTAAGAAGAGGGGTTATGAGGTTGAGCCAGCAGCAAGCAAAGGTAGAGGACATACTGATGCTTCCACATCCCATATTCCTGGCATCTTGCAAAGAAGTACACCAGCAACAGCAAGGGAGATGCCTCATTTGCAGGCTGATATTGCTGCTACAAAGTCAAGTCAGAAGGTAGGTGCCTCTCCACCTTTCAATATTATTGAAAACATGAAAAAGATGAATGTAACCATGTCTATGTGGGATTCCTTAGCAATCCCTGGCTAAAGAAGATGTTGCAGTCTGCCTTGTCTGATTTGAAGGTATCCAATGATACCACTGTTGACCCAAATAGGACTGTCCTTGCTAATTCATCCCAAGATGACATCAAGTAGCCTAACCAAGGTGCCAAACCTCTTCTCTTTTATGTATCACTAATAATTGGGGACAAACTAGTGCACAATTGCATGGTGGAGCAAGCAGTTCTATCATGCCTAAGAAAATTGCAGATCGATTAGGGCTTAAGTACCAGCCACTTGAGAAAGGTGTACTCTAGTTGGATGGTACATCTGTTAATACTGTGGGTATCATAAGAGACCTAGGTATCACCCTACACACCTGCCCCAATGTTTCTATTTCACAAGAGGTGTTCATAATAGATTTGCCTCCTCATTTTGCCATGTGCTTATCAAGGGAATTTACAGCCAAAATAGGAGGATATCTATCTTCTAACTGGTCCCACATATTTTTTAGGACCAGATATGGCACCAAAGTAACTTTGAAATCTGAGTTACTTTCAGACTATCACATAGAGCCTTACACACCCAGTATTGTTAATGCAAATTGCATTATCTCTGATGACCCTAAACTAGTTGCTGCTTAGGAACTACAAGCTGAGAGCATACCAGAGGTACTCTTGAGGGAGTGGGCCTTTGAAAATGTTGTGGATGATCCTGAGGGACATATCCAAGAAACTGGCATGGGAGTGTACATATTGCATGAGCATGAAACAGCAATACCAAGTCTTCTAAAGAAAGCATAGCAGCAGGTAGAGCAAGATGATGAGGTATGGAAAATGTATTTTGATGGCTCTAGGGGCAGAAATGGATCTGGTGGTGGTGCAATGCTTGTGTCACTACAAGGTGAAAATTATTATGCTACTTTTCGTTTTGCCTTTTCTTGTACTAATAACACTGCTGAGTATGAAGGGTTGATCCAAGGTCTACAGTGGGCAAGAAGGAGGAAGATCGACTGTCTATAGGTGTTTGGAGATAGTGAGCTCATTGTGAATCAAGTGAGGGGACTACACCTTACAAAAAGTGATGCCCTGAAGTGCTACAAACACAGGGTATGAAATTTGATTGAAGAGTTTGATGCTTTCAATCTGATCTCCATTCCAAGGAGTCAGAACCATCATGCTGACAGATTAGCTTCAATTGGGGCTCAATTTGACATCCTCAGTGATATTCAAAGGGAGAAGGTTCAGCCTCATGTAAAAATAATTTCTAGGCCTTCTATCCCTAATAATAATATTCATTGGCAAGTTTTTGACAGTGATGAACAGATCCTGAGGTTCCTATTAGAGGAAGATGAGTTTTCCATGATGAATTAGGATAAACTCAAACAATAGTATGACAATGATCAAATCATTTAGCTAAGAACAAATAAGCTGCCCAAGGGATTGGTCACCTTGGAATCTATTTTTGGCACTGATGATGAAAAGAAGAAGACAAAAACCAGTATGTAGGTAAAGGAGGAGCATCATGAAGAGCTAGAAGTTTTCAAGGGTAGACTCCTTAAAATTGGTAAAATCTACTCAACTGAAGACAGAAGAGCTTTCATTGCTCTTTGTAAAGAATTTGAAGAGGTGTTTGCTTGGGATTATGCAGACTTAAAGGGATTTGATCCTCATATTGCCCAACACACCATAGAGTTAGAGCCAGGTATAAAACCTATGAGGTAGAAACAGAGACCTCTAAATCCAAAGCTAGAACCCCTAATGATCAAAGAACTGACCAAGCTGATTGAGGGGAAGATCATCTTTCCAATCAAGCACACTTCTTGGGTTTCTAACCTTGTGCCTGTGAGGAAAAAAAATGGGGAGATCAGGTTGTGTGTTGACTTCAGAGACCTCAACAGAGCCTCCCTAAAAGACCACTACCTATTGCCTTCAATGGAGCAACTTCTGCAAGTGGTGGCTGGCTTAGAAAGGTTTTCTTTGCTTGATGGATTTTCTGGTTATAACCAGGTGCTAGTCAAGGAAGAAGACCAATTCAAGACTGCTTTCACAACCAAGTGGGGTACTATGGCCTATAAGAGGATGCCTTTTGGCCTCTCAAATGCTGGCTCTACTTTTCAAAGAGCCATGGACATGGCCTTTAGGGGTCTGATGTATAAGCTAGTGCTGGTATACCTGAATGACATGACAGTCTTCTCTAAGAATGTATTTGAGCATTTATCCCACCTAAGGCTAGTCTTTGAAAGATGCAGAGAGTTTGGGATATCCCTCAATCCAAAGAAATGCTTTTTTGCTGTTCATGAGGGCAAGTTGTTGGGGCATGTTGTGTCAAAGGAGGGTATTACTATTGATAAGGAGAGAATAAAGGCCATTTTGGAGTTGCCCTTACCCAGTCATAAGAAGGGACTGCAGCGCTTCATTGGCAGAATTAACTTTCTAAGAAGGTTCATACCTGATATTGCAAATCTCTTAAAACCCTTGACGTCTATGTTGAAAAAGAACATAACTTTCAGTTAGACGTCAGAAGCCAGACTTAGCTTCTAGTCCATAAAGGAGGCATTAGCAACTGCACCAACCCTGATCAATCCAGATTTCTCTAAGGACTTTATCCTGTATTCTTATGGCAGCCTGGATACCATCTCCGCGATTCTGGTGCAGCAGCAGAGCGAGGGTTTTGAACAACCAATCACCTTCTTCAGCCAAGGGTTGGAGGAGTATGAGCAGAAGTATAGCTTCATTGAAAAGCATGCCCTGGCAGTAGTCAGGAGCCTAAAAAATTTTTGGCATCTTGTTTCAAATAACAAGATACACCTGATGGTGGCTCATCCTAGTGTGAAGGAGTTCCTGCTGAGTAAAGATGTTAATGAGAAAAGGGCTGGTTGGATCACCAAGGTCATGGAATATGATGTGGAGATCAATATAACCAAGCTGGTCAAAGGCAGAGGACTTAGTGAGCAGCTTGTCACCAGTTCTAAGGATGAGGTAGAGGAAGAAGAGGTGCTCCTGATCATAGAAGAGGAGCATCAAGATGATACAGCAGCAGTAGGTACTAGTTGGGTTAATGATATGACCCAATTTTTGCAAACTAGTAGATGTCCTGCAGGCTTAGATAAAGCTAAAAGAAGATACTTTAGGCTAAAATCCATCCCATATGTTTTAATAGAAGGCATCCTTTTCAGAAAGGACTTTAATGGTGTATTGCTTAGATGCGTTGATACTGATCAGACTGACAGGGTGCTACATGAATTCCATGATGGAATAGTAGGGGGTCATTTTGCCCCAAGGACTACTGCTTGGAAAGTAATGAGAGCTGGCTATTATTGGCCTATCTTATTTAAGGATGCCCATGCATGGGCTAGAAGGTGTGTTAAGTGTGCCCTTTTTGCAGGAAAAGAGAGGCTGCCAGCTTTGCCTCTACACCCAATCCAGATAGAGCAACCCTTTATGAGATGGGGCATTGATTTTATTGGACCTATCAACCCACCATCAAGTGCAGCCCACAGGTGGATACTCACAGCCACAGACTACTTCACAAGATGGACTGAAGCAGTGGCTCTGAAAGAATCTAATGAGAGTGCTGTTTTGAATTTTTATTGTGATTTGGTCTCCAAATTTGGAGTGCTTGAATCAATCATCTCTAATAATGCTCTAGCTTTTGTTGGCCTAAGAATAACTGACTGGGCTATCAAGAATGGGATTTATTTGAATACTTCATCAAATTATTATCCACAGGGTAATGGTTTGGCTGAATCCACAAACAAAAATCTCATCAAGATTATTAAGAGGGCAATGGAGAATAATCAGAGGACCTGACACACTGATTTGAAGTTTGCTCTGTGGGCTGATAGGATAACTCCTAAGAGGTCTATTGGGAACTCCCCTTATCTGCTAGTGTATGGAAAAGAGGCAAGGTTGCCTATGTCTATGGAACTACCAGCACTAGACATCATGCATCATCTAGAAATGCTTGAAGCAGAAAGCCCCATGGTTGTAAGATATGCTCAGCTTATGGAGCTGGAGGAAAGTAGAGATAAAGCTATAGCAGCCATGGAACATCATCAGCTGCAAACAAAAAGAAATTTTGACAAGAAGGCCACCCCCAGACATTTTAGAGTGGGTGATATGGTGCTCAAATGGGATGAGCTGAGGAGTAGACCAGGGAAGCATTCCAAATTTGACAGCATGTGGAGTGGCCCCTTTCTCATTACTGAATGCAAGGAGCACAATGCATTTCAGTTGTCAAATATGAATGGAGAAAATCTGCATATCCCAGTCAATGGGATACACTTGAAAAGGTGTTTTGAGGTATGAGCACCCTGTAAATTAGTAGGTTAGACTTCTTGTTTTCAATAAGTGTTGTTGCACAGTAGTTTAGATCCTTTTACTTCCCTAATTGCTTCTGCACAGGTTGCTTTGTCATTAGGAGAAAGCAAGCCTTCTCCCCTTTTTGTGTTTTGAGAGGCAGGTCCTAGTTCCCTAGCATATTTTAAAACTTGACTCCATGCCCAATGGATGCTTAAGGCCACTGATCTCATGTTTAGCAGGCAAACATCCCATAGAGGTCGCCAAGTTGTTGACCTATTTTTCCTCTAGCAGGAGTCAAAATAATTCAAGCAGGATTAGTCAGTATGCATATCCCCATGAAGCCATATTTATGATCCTGAGGTCTTAACCTAATTTCAAAAAATTTGAATCTTGCTTGAGGAAGCTTACCATGTGAAAGAGTTCGAAAAAATAGGCAAGTTTGCTTTTTACATCACCCTGATATTCGCTAAAAGGAGGAAGTTATGTGGGTTCATCATCTGGTCAAGCCCTGATGTTCTAATATCAGGTAATATTTCTAAGATCAGGTGATATTTTGAACATCGAGTGATATTCTGAATATCACCCGATATTCTGAATATCATCCTTCCTTCCAAATATCACCCTATCTTCCAACTATTCCCCCCATTCGATAACATGACGATGACATCATGGTAACTGCAGTGATAAACCAAGTCATATGCTGCTGACGTCATCCATATCCATTTCAGAGGAGGATCCTCTTTCTTGCGAAGGTCATCATATTTCTGCCAACCCGATCTTTCATATCGGGGTGATATTTTTACATCGGGTGATCTTAGTTGAAGATCATCCTGATGTTGGTGCTACAAAGCTTCTAAGTATGACCCGATCTTCTGAGGGGTCATCACATTTGAATATCAGGTGATCTTAGTTGAAGATCATCTTGATGTTATGTTTTCACTTCATGATCATTGGATCGCCCGACATGCTGCTGACGTCATCCTGATTTTCAAACATCGGGGTGATATTTTATATCATGTTATTTCGCATCAGGAGGATATTTCATATCAGGGTGACATTCTATATCGGGCTAACATGCAATCGGCCTGCCGATATTGGGGAGTCTTGCCGATGGGACTTGATGAGGAGGAGGATGATGATGAGGCTCGTGATGATGCCGTCGGGAGCAAAATCATCGACATTATATATGCTCATGGCTTAGCTTATAAAGTGATGGAGGTGTCTCCTCCGGGTGCATGTAAGATAATCAGTTCCCGCAGAAATTTGAAAATATCAGGATGATGACCTTTTGGCAGGAATTCTTCAGGAGGGTTCCCACTTCCATTTTTGATCCAGATCTGCATGTCGGTTGAGTGGACTTTTTCAGTGGTGACTTTTTGAGTTGGTGAAGATATTCTTTGCATTCATTACTGCACAGGAGGAGACAGCTCGCATTAATGATCAGAAATATCTTGCCACCTCCTGGTTTTAGATATTTTCTCTGCCACCTGGGTGTGGAAGATCGAGGAGTAAGTTGCTCACATTAATTATTCTAAATATCTCCTCACCTGCCCCTATTCTAGATTCTTTGGCACCATTACTCCTAGCAGGTGGACATCCCTTCAGGAAGATATTTTGATTGTAGCTCTCTGAGTGAACTGGGTAACCGACTTAGGTTAGATGAAGATGCTATATAAGCTGAGGCTTATGACGTAAGTGGGGTTGGAAAACTTTGGAGCATCCTATCCTCCCTATTTCCAAACAGAACTTTTCATGCTGTAACCTTGCCTTTCATTACATATATGCAAGCTATTATGCCTTTTGTTGATTTCTCTATCTCTGTGTGAATCTGCATATGGTTGTCTGTGAATATCTCTTATTCCTCTCAATCATCTTGCTCCTTACCTCTGTTAGAATCATCTATTCTATGTATATTTGCTTGCTATCTCTAGTTGTGTTGTGCATGCTTTAGTTTTGCAAAGGTTCTTTAGAACTGTCTGGTGCATCACCCTTTCATGTTTTTAAGTATTGTTGCTTTATCTTTCATTTCAACACATTTCTTCCCCTTTTCACCCCAAAATACAGTAGTTTTAGGTGATAACTAGACAAGGGAGCCGGCCTTCTCCGGAGGTTTGATCTCATTTAGCAAAGTCCCACACTTAGAGATCAATCCCATTGTGTCATTGGAATGCTTGGAGTCCCATTCAAGCAGGGTGCAATTTCATGTGACAACAATTACCTTTTAAGTGTTTTAACTGCAATAAAATTGGTCATTTTGCCTCAAGATTTTTGGAAAGATTTTCAAGACCAAATCCTAACAGACCAAGGTTTCAAAAGAATTGTTACTATGTTCATGAAGAAGATGATAATGGAGTAACAGATGATGAATCAGAGACAGGAAACAAATCCGGTAATGAATGGGTGTTTATTGCCATCAAAGAAGAGGAACCAATATCCTCTGTATCTGTCAATCATAAGGTTGAAGAAAGAGCTCTGGCTGCCCAAGTTGAAACAAAGGATGATTGGGTCATTGATAGTGGATGCTCTCACCATATGACAGGTGACAAGAATAAGTTCTTAAATTTGGAAAAGTATCAAGGAGGAATTGTAAAGTTTGGAGATAATTCTGCTGGCAGAATCAGAGGTAGAGGAACTATTTCTCTTGATGGAAAGAACAAAACTGGTAATGTACTGTATGTTGAAGGATTAAAGCACAATCTTCTCAGTGTTGGATAGCTGGTGGACAAAGGCTATGATCTCAGATTCAGAAATAGAAAATGCAAGATCTTTGAAAGTTCTGGAATAGAGATTGCATCCGGTACTCAAACTAAAGGTAATATCTTCCACTTGCTTGGTACTAGTAAAAGTTGCTTATTTGCTTAAATTGATCAGAGTTGGTTATGGCATAGGAGGATGTGTCATATGAATTTTGATAATATCATCAAGATAAGCAATACTTAGGCTATAAGAGATCTTCCAAAATTAGTAAAACCTACCAATAGCTTGTGCAAAGAATTTCAGTTGGACAAACTGAGCAGAGTCACATTCAAAAGTAAGGAATTATCTTCTATCAGACTATTGGACTTAGTTCATACTGATCTTTGTGGTCCGGCAAGAGTTAGGAGTATCCAAGGTGATAGATACTTCATGTTGCTAATTGATGACTATTCCCAGATGATGTGGGTAACCTTTCTGAAAGAAAAATTAGAAGCACTTGAGAAATTCAAAATATTCAAGGCCATGGTGGAGAATGAAACCAGATTAAAATTGAAATGTCTGAGGTCTGATAGAGGTGGAGAATTCACATCCGGTGAGTTCATAGACTTCTGTGAGAAACATGGAATAAAGAGACAGTTGTCTGCCCCTAGAACTCCACAGCAGAATGGAGTAGTTGAGAGAAAGAACCGGACCATCGAGGAAGCATCCAGGACCATGATGATGGTAGCAAATGTTCCTCAGATCTATTGGAGAGAAGCTATCAGCACTGCAGTCTACACTCTCAATCGAGTTCAAATTAGAAACAATACCGGTAAGACTCCTTATGAACTTTGGTTTGGCATTACTCCCACTGTGAGATATTTCAGAGTTTTTGGTAGCAGATGTTACATTAAAAGGGATGAAGATCTAGGAAAGTTTGATGCTAGAAGTGATGAAGGAATATTCTTGGGTTACTCTACTCAAAGCAAAGCATACCGGTGTTACAATAAGAGACTGAGAAAGATTGTAGAAAGTGTAAATGTGAAGGTTGATGAAGAAATTGAAAGACCCTCAAGAACTCATGAGTATGATGAAGATGATCAGAATGGTGTTCAGATTCAAAGTATGCAAACCTCTTCTGAGAAATAAAGTCAAGTTGATCCGGTAAGTCAGGAAGAAGAAATAAGTCTCAATGAGACTGATCAAGAGTTAGAGGTGCAAGAAACTCCCAAAGTTCCAAGGTATGTAACTCTAAACCACTCTGAAGATCAGATCATAGGTGACAAAAGCAAAGGAGTGCAAACAAGGAGGAGAATTGCTCAAAATTTAGATGAATATTATCTAATTTCAAAGATTAAACCTAAGACAGTGAATGAAGCTTGCAATGATGAAAATTGGTCAAAAGAAATGGAGGAAGAACTAATGCAAATTGAGAAAAATCACACTTGGGATCTTGTTCCCAGACCTAGAAACAAGAATGTGATCGGAACCAAATGGGTCTTCCAGAACAAATTGAATGAAGCTGGTGAAGTAATCAGAAATAAAGCTAGATTGGTCTGCAAGGGTTACTCTCAGATTGAAGGAGTTGATTTTGAAGAGACTTTTGCTCCGGTGGCAAGAATTGAAGCAGTCAAATTATTTCTTGCATTTGCTGCCTTTAAGGATTTCAAGGTGTATCAGATGGATGTCAAATCTACCTTCCTAAATGGTAACTTGGAAGAAGAGGTGTACATTGAGCAACTGGATGGATTTCAATTGTCTGATCATGGTGACATGGTCTGCAAATTGAAAAAAGCACTATATGGATTGAAGCAAGCCCCAAGAGCTTGGTATCAAAGATTGGATAAGCATCTCTTGAAGATTGGTTTCAACAAAGGTACTGCTGACAGTAATTTGTATTTCAAAATTGATCATGAAAATATCTTAATTGTTGAAGTATTTTTTGATGATATCATTTTTGGAGGAAGAGATAGTATGTGTAAAACTTTTGCAAGTCAAATGAAAAGTGAGTTTGAGATGTCCATGCTTGGAGAAATGAATTTCTTTTTGGGTCTACAAATTACTCAAACAAAGAAAGGAATCTTCATTTCTCAGTAAAAATATGTGAAAGAATTGTTGAGGAAATTTGGGATGGAAGATTCAAAGCCAATGAACACTCCAATGGCAACCGGATGCAAGTTGAGAAAACATGATGACTCTCCCAAGGTTGATCAGACAAAATATAGGTCAATGATTGGAGGACTGTTGTATCTCACTCAAACTAGACCAAATATTATGCAGGTTGTTGGCCTTGTTGCTAGATTCCAAGCTGATCCTAGAGAATCTCATGTTATGGCAATCAAGAGGATTTTTAGATATCTAAAGGGGATAGTTGAGTATGGGTTGTGGTATCCTAGAGATCATGATTTCTCTCTTCATGCATATACAGATGTTGATTGGGCAGGAGATGTGGATGACCGGAAGAGTACCAGTGGTGGAGCATTCTTTTTGGGGAAGAGATTGGTTTCTTGGTTAAGCAAGAAACAAGAAGCAATATCTCTGTCCACTGCAGAAGCAGAATATATTGCTGCAGCAGGTAGTTGCACTCAAGTTTTGTGGATGAAACAGATGTTAAGAGACATCAGAGTAGAGTATGAGGAGCCCATCACAATTTTCTATGATAATTCAAGTGCAATAAACATATCCAAGAATCTGGTGTTGCATTCAAAGACTAAACATATATCCATCAAATTTCACTTTTTGAGGGAGCAAGTGAACCAGAATGAAGTCAGATTGGTGTTTGTGGCTTCAAAGGATCAGATTACAGACATCTTTACTAAACCTCTACCTAAGGACTCTTTTGAGTATCTCAAGGAGAAGTTAGGGGTTATTGCCCCTCCGATGGTGAACTAAGATGCACTGATGTGCATCAGTCCGGTGGATATCACAGCCACATCTTGTGGTCCAGACTGATGATGGGGAGCTCCTACTCAAGGGGAGCAGCAGGCATGGTTCTAAAGTAGTGAAATTGTAAGTATGTGCCCTTTGCCATTGATGTCAAAGGGGGAGAGAAGACACGTGAAAAACAAGTGGTTTCTGATCAAAGGGGGAGCAGTAAAGGTAGAGAAGACATGTGAGTGGTTGTTGCTGATAGGGGGAGTTGTGACAGTAAAGAGATTTTCTTGTCATGATGGTTAAAACAGATTTTCACATCATATGTTGCCATCAATGACAAAGGGGGAGATTGTTGCAAGTATGGGCCTAACCAATGTTGTCATTGATGTCAACATACTCCTATTACATTAATGATAATGTTGGATGAGTTGTGTGCTGAGGATATTGAGAAAATTAGTCTCAATCAGGAACAGTGAAAAATAGTGATCACATAAGGTAAAAGTCTAAGACAGGATGAGGATTAGAGGATACGGTTTAAAGGGTTTGTAGATATGTGTCTAAGGATGTTCTAGTAGAGATTTCAAAGGTCTGCATGAAGATTTGAAGAAGTTATGGCAGTTCAAGTGAAACCAGTTCAGCAGATGTTCAGTGATGACAGAATGATACAGATAGGTCCGGTGAGATCCGGAAATTCATTCTCCGGTTCTGCGGATTTGAGGAATCATTAGGGAAGTCTATGTGGTGTGTTAACTCAATTGGTTCATGGTTTGAAGGTCCACAAGTATCTATTCCTTTGTGATAGTAATGGCAGACTGTGTTCTTGAGGTTCCGGATGAAGGAGAGAAGGATTTTAGTAAGTAGAGGAAGTGTGGATCTTCTTGGTGCTTCAGGCAAGTTTGTGAAGGTCCTTGGATCATGTTCAATTCATGTGTATGGTCTGCATTAGAATTGGGGTCCCAAAAATGAAGAATAACTTCCAGATGATGGTGTTCTTTCTGTGACTAGCCGACCGGACGAATTATACATCTTGCGGATGTTCTTGTGGATGTTTGCCGACTTAGATGTTTGTTCCTAAGTTGATGTCATGTATAAATAAAGGATTGCAAATTCATTTCGTTGTGTGATTTGTGGAGATGAGTGTGTGGTAGTGAGGAGAAGAGCGAAAGGCAGAGCAGAAGGTTTGGGCTTAAATGGAACTGACTCAAGCATGATGAAGATGCTATTTACCAGTTCAAGTATGTGATACTTATTCTTTTGTATACAGTGTGTCTCTTGTAGGCAGTGAGCCTCTTGTGAGCAGTGTGCTCAGGTAGTGAGCCCTAATTGGCAAGTGCCATTTTGTTCTTTCTATTCTTCTAACAGAGAATACAATCTTGGGTTAGTCACCCTGTGGTTTTTCCCTTAACCGGGTTTTCCATGTCAAAATCTTGGTGTCTCATGTGTTGGTGTGTTTCTGCTCTTGATTAAATGCATTAAGTTTCATGTTTGATTTAGTGTTATACTGCTAAGTGAATATAAGTGTTGAAAATGATGAAAGTTTTAGACAACTAATTCACCCCCCCTCTCAATTGTCTACCCTAAGTCTAACATTATTCTTAATCTATATGAAACCATTGTTATATCCTAGGTTTGTAGCTACCCATGATCATTATCGAAATAAAAACCAAATCTCAAATGTGTAATTTGAATCACAACAAAATCTGTATGTCAAGGTGCACTTGGGTCTCAACATAAATTTAATGTATATTTACCAAGCCATGTGGGAAAAGTGCATGGTAGGGCATGTGATAGAGACACATATGATCATCATTGAGGATGATATTTTCCTCAACCTAGATATTTTATTGGTGAAAGGATGCATACATTTACCCCAGGTTTTAAGTATATTGGTGACATTGTGGTTATTTCTTACCTAAGGAAAGTAATTGAGGACCGATACTAATCAATTACATCATCCTAGATATGATGTATATTATTAGACTTGATGAAGGTATATTAGGTGATATCCATGTAGTTTTGAGTCCCTCTCTTAGATGTAGTGACATATGTTAATTTCATATCATTGCTAACATAGAGAGGACATATACATGCATGATTCACATCATGGTAGTGATCAGGTGATAATTTATGTATATTGTTACATTAGATTAACTATGTGTTCTAATTTTATTATAATGCTCATGTTCTAATGTATGTGTATATTTTTGTAGGGATCCATTCATCATTCTTAGCACATTAGTTGTCACTTTGAGGGTCACTTAGCAAGGAGATAGGATTCACCCATATTATGATGTATTTTGAGTAGTTCATGTACTTTGACAGATAGGACATTTGTATACATGTTTTTAGATCCATGGTATTTATATACTTTAATCTACCTCACATTTGCATACTTTAATTAGATACATTATATTTATTTAATTAATTAGGATTAGCCTTTTACATGCCTTCCATCATCAAATTAATTAAAGAAATTGAATATTTATTTAATTAAACTAATTTCCTACACCTTCCCCACTAATTAATTAAATAATCTTACTATTTGATTAATTAACTTCTAATCTCCACTAATAAAATAAATCAAATCTTAAATCATGTCTTAAACTCACAAATAAATAAATTCAAAAACTCACATGACTAGCTAAAAGGAAAAATTCAAACTAATTTTACATCTCCACCATACATTTCCATAGTTTTAGATAAAGCAAGATTCCAGGCCTCGTTGATGCAAACCCATTCAATAGCTCTAAAACATCCACACAATGAACCATTAACTAGAATCTAGAAGGGAGAAATTACAAATTCCAAAGAGATAACATTAAGGCATGGAGTTGTATCTATGTATTGAAAATTACTAACCTAATCTATAATGCTAAGTACTAGTTCATCTTCATTATTGAGCATGTAAAATAAAGAAGAAATTTTAAGGATAGAATGAAGATGATGGTGTAATGGTTGGATTGAGAGAGGACTCTAATACTAGTTTGTGGAGAATAAAGAGAGAGATATATGGTTATTGAAGCATAGAAGTAACATACCTATGTAGGATACTGTGGTCCATTAACAACTTCAAATTAGCCATTAATTAACCTACAAAGATTCTAACTTTTTGGATGTCTTAAGGGGTCCTAATACGATATCTTAAGGGGACGTCTTAAGTTCTCAAAATTTGGTGAAGTTGCCCAAGGCAACCAAATTTAACAATATAATAAAATCAAATTTAAAGTAAATTCAAAGTAGAAAAACATGCGCATTTAACAAATAAAATATATAGAATAATAATTTTGATATATAAAAGTGTAGAGTATAATTGTGTACATACACATGTATACAAATTTGTGTACAAAATGTGTAATAATCTAATTGTGTATGTACATAAATGCCAACTCAAAATAATGTTTACAAAATGTGGTTATGTTGGCAAGAGACACTATATGGATTCATGAATGTTGTCATTGATGGAAACAAAGGTTATCCCACACATCCGCAAGACATGATGAGTCTCTACCGGAAGTCAGATTGAAGAAGTGTTATGATCTGGTAAGCAAGAACAGAGCAGTCAGCAAGGTTTGACAGTTAGGTCCGGATCTCTCAGAGGAAGTATCTCAGTGAAGTACGGATTTGGGGAAGTCAAGAGGAGTAACTTGACTAATAGATTCCAAGGATTTAGCCTCCGGTGATGGAAGGGTGAAGAGATATGAGCATTTGAGTGTTGGGTTCCTGTTTGGCAGAGTAGATAGAGGAAGAACTATACCGGTAGAGTGTCAGACCCAAATCCGGAAGAGATATTTCTGATGACTAAGTTTCTTGAGGTATCATTCATGATTGGTCGACATGATTGATGACTTCTATAAGCATCTCCTAGATCTGCATTACTTGGTAATCAAGGATCCAGCTGATAGATCAAAGCTTGGGAAAATATTGAGTATTCCGGATGCCGACTAGAAAGGTGATGAAATCACTTGTGCGGGTATATATACAAGATGGATTTAGATGTGAGTGTGTGTGTTGTGTATGTGTTGTGCGAAGAAAAGTAGAAGAATAGTGTGAAGGCAGTAAGATAGGTCCAGAATGTAATATAACAACAGCAGCTAACCAGAGCAAGAATGAAGTGTAGTAGATCAGTGTATTAAGCCTAACCAAAACTGAACCTTGGCATGTGTAGATGCTTCTCATCAGTTCAAGTAATGTGTTACCTTTTTGTATCTTGTAGACAGTGAGTCTCTTGTAGGCAGTGAGCCTCTTGTGAGCAGTGTGCTCGGGCAGTGAGCCCTAACTGGCAAGTGCCATTTGTACTATCCTATTCTTTTAATAAAGAATAAAATCTTGGGTTAATCACCCCGTGGTTTTTCCCTTAATCGGGTTTTCCATGTCAAAATCATTGTGTCATGTGTACTAAAGTTATTTCTGCTTTCATTGTTATATCTACATGTATGATCTGATTCTGCACTAGTTAAAAAGAAGGACTGAAAGTTAAATAATTAAGATAACTGATTCACCCCTCCTCTTAGTTATCAACAATTGGTATCAGAGCCAAGTTCCTCTAAATAGAGCCTAACAACTTGAGGAAGATCTGGGAATTCAAATGGATATGTATGGTATGAAGCAACAACTTCAGTCTGCCCTAGATGATCTTGAGTAATCTAATTCTAAAGTCAATGAACTGAAGGAAAGACTCAAATAGGCTGATGATTTCATAAGTGAACTCAGAGGGAAACTAAGTCTCTCTATGAAAAAGAGAAAGGATCTACTTCAGCAATTGGCAAGTCAAGGTGAAGCCAAAGATACAAATGAAGATCTGAAGGAGAAAACCAAGCTATGTGAAAAGTTATCAAAAGAGACCATTATGATAAGACATGTAATGGAATTAGGAGTCATGAAATTCACCCAAGAAATTGAAGAGAAAAGAAAAATTAAAGATAACCTAAGACAATCTCTCAAGGAGAAATCTAAAGACTGCCACAATATGGATAGAATAATCAGGCATCTAGAATCTGATCTTGAAGAAGCTAAAGAAAAAGAAGAACAACTTGAGAATCAGATTGACACTCTCAAAAGAGATCTTCAAATAGCAAATGAATATAAAAAAAAATTCAAGATAAGCTCTGCTCAACTTGAAGTTCTTCTTGAAAGCCAAAAAGAGGGTAGATGACAAGCGTGGCTTGGGGTATGAAAAAGGTGAAAGCTCCGGATCCGGTCAGAAGAACTCCAAATCAGAAAATCCAAGAAACAGGCCTAGAAGACCTCCGGTATGGCAAACAAATGCTCAAAGATATCCATCCTTCAATGGATACTGCCACAACTGCAATAACTTTGGTCATAAAGCAAATCAGTGTAGAAGAAGAATCAATCAAACTATTACATCCTTTTCTGGACAGTGTTTCAATTGCAAAAGGTATGGTCACAAATCCCATGAGTGTAGATATATGCAAATGAGCAATTCATTCAGTGGTAGATGCTTTGCATGCAATAGAATGGGACATATGGCTAATCAATGTAGATCAAGAGAATATCAATCAAATATGCAAAGAAATATTGTTTGCTACAATTGCAATAGATACGGTCATATTGCCAAATTCTGTAGAAGCAAGAATCAGGACAAAAGGGGTCCGGTGCATCATAATCAGAATCAAAACAAAGGAAAAAGAAAAGTAAATGTGGATGAAGTTCAAAATGAGATGAACAAGATTTTGGTGAAGAAAAATGTAGAGAATGTTGGGAATGGATCCGCACCATAATCTAGTGCTAATATTTCTTCCAAAAAATGAATAGATGGGCTCTGGCTCAGGGGGAGTAACAAAAGAAAAACCAATTCCCCCAGCTAGTCAATTGGTGCCTGAAATTGGCACATGAAAGGATGCGGATCAAAGGGTTTTCAGAGAAACACCTAAATAAGCCATGGTAAAGATTTGGAAGATCTGCATGAAGATTTAAAGAATCTAATCCCTTCAGATAGATCCAGTTTAACAGTCTTTTGATAAAAGAAGGTCTCTTACAAGTTCAGTCCGGTGTGATTCTAAAATTGAGACATCTTGATCTACGGATAAATCAAATGGTTGAGGAAAGTAAGAAAGCTCGTTAATAATCAGCAAGGATAACTCTAAGCATATTACAGTGATCCGAAAAGAGATCTATTTCATAATAAGGAGAACAGAGCAACTGGAATAACTTAAGTTGTGCATTTATTGCAGTATGAATTTAGGGTTTTTCTCGCAATCAAAAGGGTTCATGTGCTCGTCATTTGCACATTTGCATTCGAAAAGAAAGAAATGAGAGCTCTGCAACAAATTTCTTCAAAATTCTCAAAGACCAACCGTTGGAGTTGATTCAATCAGCAAATCATTCAAGTTCACTCCACGAACCCTATAAGCACAAGAGGTATTTTCTGTTACTAAATATCTCTTTGTAAATCCTTGAATAATGGCTACTCCGAATATTGTGAAGATCACTGATAGACCTCACCCCAAATTCAAGAAACATCCCTCCAAATCCTTGGAAGTAGATCCCCTAGGAGCATTTTCTAGTGTTCCGCATGGTGTCTTGCATACAAAAGATATTAGGGTTTACATTCACGCCAACATTGAAGAATTCAGAGAGTTCAAATTGAGGGATATTTACCACAAACAACTAATAGATGATTCATTTGAGCTCAAACCCCAATACAAGATCCTCCGGGACAAGCACTTTGCACAGTGCATACATTTCCCCTGTTTTGCTGAGGATCAATGCGTCCGGTATGTCTTGAGCAGAATGCATGACAACTTCATGTGGTTGAATGGACCATTAGGGTAGTTACCGGATTGTACTCATTTGGTGGGATACCTGTTCTCAAATCTGTCAAAAACAAACTGTGAGTGAGGCTACCGGATCAAGGTTTGACAAAAGGGCAATGAAAATAGAAGATATCATTGATCTGGATATCAAGTTTGCCTCTATGATCATCAGCTACAAGATATATCATTCTAGCAGGGAGAATTCAGTACCTGGAATTGCTATCTACACTGCTTATGAAATGTTGAGAAAAAATGCAAACTATGACCTTTGTGAGCTCCTTCTAAACCAACTCATGGAAAACCTGCAAAAGATCAAGAAGGATAAGAAGAATTTCTTCAAGTATGGTGGGTTGATACTGTGTTTGTTCTTCTACTTTATGAATGAGCTTCCCAGATCCAGTGGTTGGGTGTGGCAGAATGATAGACCAGTAGCTATCCAAATTAGGGATTATTTGCATGGACTTGGTGATGACAAAGCACAAAACATAGCTCTCTGGGGTTTCTTCAAAAACTTCTAGAACATGATGCAAGCTAGAGAGAAATTCCTCAATCTCTAGTTGAAAAGTATAAAGACACTGTATGTTTTATGGTAGAGACTGATCAATGCCTAATGGAGGCAGTGGAACCAAGAACAGTGTGGATCATGCCAATGGGGTATGAGGTGGATGAGAAAATTACAGAGCTGCATGTTCTGCACATGCTAAGTCAACCAAAGGATCCCAAGGCAGAAAGGTTTGGAACCTTTGAAGAATTGAGTGTGAAGATCCATGTTGAGTTAAGGCAACCGGAGATGAAGAAAAAGGTAAGAAAAGAAGTAGAAAATGTTGCCAAAAGTTATGGCATCTCAAAAAAGGCACTTGATGCCAACACGGAAAAGATGGAAAGGACTGAGAAAGAGAAGAAAGAGGCAGAAAAGAAAAGTGTTCTGGTAGAATCCTCCTCCCTGACCAGATCCTCTAAGAGCTCTGTAGCATCAAAAGCATCAAAAAAATCAAAACCGGAAGTAAAATCATCCGGTAAAGGAGAAAAGACAACAAAGAAAAAGGCAACAAGGTCGTATACAAGCCAAAAAGATGAAGAAGAGATAGAATCTGATGAAGAAATCAAGAAGATGAAAAATAAAAGGAAAGTATCTAGTGAAACCAAGGAGGCAGAGGCAGATGAGTTTGTTGAAAATCCCACTCTATCATTAGATGATGTCATCAAATCAGTTATTGTGGATGGAAACCTTCAACCAATGGCTGAATTCTATGATGATTATAATGAGGCTGACCAAAAGCTCTTGCAGGAAGCTGCAGTCAAGTATTTGAATATCTACAATAAGGCTTTTATTGAAATTATATCTCTTATTCCCAAAAGCCTAGAGAAAGAGTTAGAAATAAGAAAGAATAATGCTATGGCAAAAGATCTTGAGATCCAAGAATAGATAGCCATTTAGCTATATCCTTCAATCGATTCAAAGCAAATGAATATGATCTTCAAATATTGCAAGGATGAGTTTTGGAGAAAAGTAAGAATGAATCAACTTATGCTCAGAGAAACTGACAAAATAGCAAAAGAGACAAAAGAGATTCTCTGGAAGGCATACAAAAGATTCAACATTCCTATTATATAGGATTTGTGTGTTGATCCCTCAGCTACAAGTGTTGAAGAAGAATCTACTGAGGCAAGGATAGAAGAAGTAATGGACACCGGTAAAGAAAAGGGTAAGGACTTAGATTCCTCTGTACCGGAAGAGGAAGTCCATGAAAAAACAAATATCTCTCCTCTGGTTTCCCCTGCAGTCTCCGGATCTAAAGGAGAAGAAAGAATAGAGGAGAAAGAAGAAGAAGCAAAAGGAAGAGAAGAAAGTCAAGCTGAGAAGAACATAAGTGACAGTGTAGAAGGGAAGAAATCTCAGTCTTCGGCAAGAGACACTACAGAAACTGTCAAGGACTTCTTGACAAAAGAAATGATGGAGATTGATGAACCGGAGTTACTTCAAGGTCCATTTAACTTTGATTCTCTCTCCCCGGTTCAAACAATGAAGATAGCTTCATTTGCTAATGCAAAGGCAAAAGAAAAACTCCTAAAGTCTCACATGGAAGACTGTGAGCTAATAGAAGTTGCATCCGGAGTATTAGAAAAGATCATGCCATCTTTTCAGAAGGATCTCTCAGTCTCCTCATCCGGTAATCTCAAATCTCTAGTTAATAGTGTTAGCACACATTTTGATTCCCTAGAGAAGTCAGCAGAAGATAAGGTTCGGAAGGAATTTTTGGCAAAAAGATTATCAGAGGTACAAGGGTTAATAACTAATGATAGGAGGAATATGAATATTGGAATAAAGAGCTTAGAAAATGCTCTTAAAGATGGTGGGGAAATGTACAAATTTTGTTTATCATGGTCCAAAGTAACATCGAATATTGAGAAGAAAGTGAAAGAACAGGAGGACAAACTGACAAAACTATCTAAGAATTTTGATCCTCTTTCCTCTTCCATAATAAATCAAGAATGTCAGACTATTGCAGTCTTGAATGAAATAAAGAAGCTTGAGAAGGAAAAGAAAAATAGAATAAGCAGGTTGGGTGAACTTAGAGGGATAATTATCCCTAAGTTAGAGGCCATGCATGAGGCCATAAAAGAAGCTCAGACCACAGCCCGGACCAGTGATCCAACAGATCTAAAAAGGGCAGACACGTTTGCATTCTTGTTGAGTGGTCACATCTCAATTTTGGGTAGGATGAAACAAATTTGGGTAACAGAATTTGTCCAATTGAAGACAACTTTTGCAGACATACTTCAGTATATGTAAGTATGCTATATGTATATACTTATGTGGCTAAGTATAGTTGAAATTTTGAAAATTTTTGTGTACGGACCCTACCCTTTTCCATTGATGTCAAAGGGGGACTGAAGAGCAGTGAAAAATGAGGAATCCAGCTAAGGGGGAGCTCCAAAAAATGTATATAAAAATAGAGCATCAGCCAAGGGGGAGTATAGTGTGACACTTAGTCATTTTTCACTAAGTGTTTCCATCAATGCCAAAGGGGGAGATTGTTGGCAAGAGACACTATATGGATTCATGAATGTTGTCACTGATGGCAACAAAGGTTATCCCACACATCCACAAGACATGATGAGTCTCTACCAGAAGTCAGATTGAAGAAGTGTTACGATCTGGTAAGCAAGAACAGAGTAGTCAGCAAGGTCCAACAGTCAGGTCTGGATCTCTCAGAGGAAGTAGCTTAGTGAAGTGCGGATTTGGAGAAGTCAAGAGGAGTACCTTGACTAATAGATTCCAAGGATTTAGCCTCCGGTGATGGAAGGGTGAAGAGATATGAGCACTTGAGTGTTGGGTTCCTATTTGGCAAAGTAGACAGAGGAAGAACTGTACTGACAGAGTGTCAGACCCAAATCCAGAAGAGATATTTGTGATGACTAAGTTTCTTGAGGTATCATTCATGATTGGCCAACATGATTGATGACTTCTACAAGAATCTCCTAGATCCACATTACTTGGTAAGCAAGGATCCAACCGACAGATCAAAGCTTGGGAAAATATTGACTATTCTGGATGCCGACTAGAAAGGTGATGAAATTACTTGTGTGGATATATATACAAGATGGATTTAGATGTGAGTGTGTGTGTTGTGTATGTGTTGTGCAAAGAAAAGTAGAAGAATAGTGTGAAGGCAGTAAGACAGGTCCGAAATGTAATATAAGAACAGCAGCTAACTAGAGCAAGAATGAAGTGTAGCAGATCAATGTATTGAGCCTAACCGGAACTAAACCTCAGCATGTGTAGATGCTTCTCATCAGTTCAAGTAATGTGTTACCTTTTTGTAGCTTGTAGACAGTGAGTCTCTTGTAGGCAGTGAGCCTCTTGTGAGCAGTGTGCTCGGGCAGTGAGCCCTAACTGGCAAGTGCCATTTGTACTATCCTATTCTTTTAACAGAGAATAAAATCTTGGGTTAATCACCCCGTGGTTTTTCCCTTAACCGGGTTTTCCACATCAAAATCATTGTGTCATGTGTACTGAAGTTATTTTTGCTTTCATTGTTATATCTGCATGTATGATCTGATTCTACACTAGTTAAAAAGAAGGACTGAAAGTTAAATAATTAAGATAACTGATTCACCCCCCCTCTCAGTTATCAACAGGTTATGCCATCTCAAGAAAATCCAAAACTTGTGGTGAATATAGCAGGTCTTCATGCTGTAGACACCCTAAAATGACCGTGTCGTCAAATCACTGGCATTCTGTTATCTGTCTAATCACCTGCATTTCCCACATTAATTAAATAATCTAATTATTTAATTAATTTCACCAAATTCTTCTAAATCACAAAATTGCGACATTAATTAAATAAATCCTCTTTATTTAATTAATTAAATTAAATTCCTCTATTATTCTTCCACAATTAAATAATTATAATTATTTAATTTGATCATTATCCTCTTTCCAAAAATCAAATCCACATTAATTAAATATATCCAATTATTTAATTAATTCAACAAATTCCCTCTTATCTAAAATTAAATAATTCTTAAATTATTTAATTAAATCAAAAATCATTCTCCCAAAATCATGCACAACAATTAAATAAATTTATTTATTTAATTTACTTTTAAATCTTCTAAATTAAATAATCTAATTATTTAATTATTTCTTCCAAAATATCTTCTCTAAATTTAAATAAATCAATTATTTATTTAAATTACTTTTTCTTCTAATTTGAGTTATCTCTAAAATAACTCAAGCTTTTTTGCTCATCAATTAAATATTCCTATATTTAATAAAGCAAAATATCTTCTTTTCTCATGCAAATCCCTTCTTCTTGTTTTAAATCACTTAACTGATTGCTTTATTCTTTTAATTGATTTATCTCTTCAGTTAACTTATTATTCTATTCTTGATAACTCCTCTCATGCAAAAGAAAGCAAGACACATGTCTTCTTCTCATTCGTTGCACATTCCTCAACTATTCTCCTCCGTTGATTCTTCTGAATTATCTGGACCGTTGATCAATTTTCCTTGAAATCTATATAAACCCCCCTCATCTCCTTCATTTAGTCTCTCTCTTCGATTTTATTCTCAGGCATACTTGACAGCGCTTTGAGCATACAACGATTCGATTGAGCACCTTTAAGATCTTTTGACATTGATCTTCTTGAGCCACTTTACGATCTTTTGACATAGATCTTCTTGAGCCACTTTACGATCTTTTAACATTGATCTTGGCGCAACCCTTACGATCTTTTGACATTGATCTCTTGAGCACACTACTTGCTTGTTGCAGCTATGGCTTCGCAACTTCATTGAGCAATCCACATTCAATCCAAAGGAAACAATACAGATTTCGGTAAAAGTCTTTATTCATCTTTGATTTGTGATTTATGGCTTTTACTTAGATTCGTTTCCTTTATGTTATTGGATTTTTGGTTTTTATTAGTTTAGATTTAATCCATTTTTCCATATACACACATGCCACCTGATATAAAAATAATACAAGCAATTTATCAATATATCATCAAAACATGTATTTTAATTTATATAAAACTATCTAGATATACACAATTTGTACATGTAGTTACAAGTGCCTCACACATGTGTAGATATAGGTTTAATCTGCATCCTCTCAAGTTTTTGTTTCAAAGTATGTGATGAATTTGTGATGATGGCCTAAGAATATAAAAAGACAATTTAAATCAATTTCAACTAATAACGCACAAGAAATATCAAAACATGTATTTAATGTATTTAAAAGAATAATATAAAACTATTTAACTATGTTTACCTATATTTACTTAGTCCATTGTACCATCTCCATCCTCTCTTTTTTCCAACGCATCGATGATTGTCTCATGGTCTTCCAGAGAAATTATCCATAGATCTTTATTTGCAGGTTTTCCATGATACCTCTCTAGTTTTATATTTGTTGCCAACACCAAATGTGAGTAGTATATAATCTTCTTATGTGTTTCATAATCTTCTAATGCAGGCAAACCATTCTTCCTTATTAGGTATTTCTGTAGCCAAGTGCCAACAACCACCACCGAACCTATTGGATAATCATAGCCATCATCAAAGAAATTCTTAAAATTTGCTTAAGGGGATCAAAGAAGTTCTTAAAATTTGCTTAAGGGGATCAAAGACTTGTTATCAAAATTTGCTTAAGGGGATGTCTTAAGGGGATCACCAAACTTGTTGGATAAGGAAAGCCATCATCATCTTCTCGAGGTGCTGTTAACTTATGTTTAGTCTCCACACAATGAGCCAACCAATATTATGTTTCCTCTTCATTCTTCTTTGGTGTAACAACAACATACACATGTCCTGCAAACAAATTTTGATTCAATAACTTGCACATGTCCATAAAATTTGACCAATCAACATACATGCATTCATATGTACACATATAACTAAATAAAAGCACTAAAAATTAGTAATGAATTGAAATAAAATGAAATAATTTGAATTAAATTACTTTCTTGTACAAGGTCTAAAACACAGTCATAATCGTCTGATGCAAACAGTTGATCATTGTCTTCAATTGTTGTTTCACTTTGATCATGTACTTGTGCAAGTGTTAATGGTATTTTCTTCCACTCTTCAACCCATTTTGTATTCTCACATGCTTCCCAATCTCCTAAAATACAAAACTAACAAAAACATGCAAGCTCCCTTGTCCAGATAGTCCATGTACTTGCATTCAAACTCCTAAATGAATGCCATTTAGTAGATCCATTGATTGTCTGGCAATCAAGTCTAGGTAGAATGTTTTCTTCTTCAACCAACCAAAAGAATCGACAAATTGTAGAGTAATCTCTTGATCCAAGTGTACATAATCTTGTATTGTACCAATCTACAATCCCACGTGCATCTTTAAATTTTACTGCATCCTCAAATTTCAATTGTTGTCTAGCAAGAATTCTTTTAACACATGCACCAGCTCCATTATGTTCTCCTTTACCCTGTCCAGCTTAAAAAAAAAATCCACATATGTTGGACATTATTCTCCTTGTGAACCCTACTTAACCAACACAACATTCGAGCATTCTTGAACTGCCCTGTACAATTATCTAACCATATAAGATGTTCAGTCATCTAGATTTCTCTTTCTCTTAAATTTGTATAAAATATATTGAAACAATATTGAACAAACTCTGATGAGTGTAACCGGTTGTCACTCAAATAGAAATGATACTTCCTCAAAACTTTTCTATCATTCTCTGTACTATCATCTGCATGTCTATAAACAATATGAATAGACATAGCAACTTGCACTGAATTGTAATATTGTGATTGAATTTCCTCTTGCAGAGCTAAAGTATAGTTTTTTGCAAAATCAACCACTGATAGTATAGTACAAACTGGAAATGTGTTTCTACATTCACGAAACTGTCCATCAAGCCATCGATTTTGTTGAGAGTGCTTGGCATATTTTGGTACAATTTTACTCTTAAATTCTAATATGAATGCATGCACACTAACCTTTTCTGTAATTAAATCACAACGCTTTCCAAATTTTCCATCTTTTAAAGAATATTCAATATTCTTAAATCTTTTAACATCCACTAATTATTGTCCAAAATAATTTTCAACACTTTCATACATACAAACCCTTAACAAAGAAAGATTGCCACAACTAGTGCATTGTCCAGAAATACATGAACTTAAATAAAATAATTTTTCATTAGATCTTTCACAGAACAAACTTGATATAAACTCTTTTATTGCTTTAGGTGGCATATTAATATCACATTCCTGTATAATCATGTTACTATGTAAAGTACAATGTATATATTGAAACACATTATAATAATAACAAAATTGAACATGCATTTTACAACAACAAGATATTTGTTGCTTATTAATCTTTACATACTATGTTTTGCATTTCAAAAGATCTTTGACTTATTCTAATATTACCAGGTAACACTAATTCACCACAAAATTTTCTATAAAATTCAGTTTGCGTTGTATCTAATAGGTGTTTTGGATGAGGATCGTGAACTTTGGACCCCACTCTTAATTTTAAAACATCTCTAGCATTAGATGATACCCTAGTATTATCATGCCAATATTTTTTGATCAAGGATTTGATTTCAACATTTAGTTTCATGTTAGATCTCAGGAGTCGACCACTAAAACTCCAACATTGGTTAATTGGCTCATTTTCTATACTTTCTCTTCTTTTTGCCGCTCTTACCAATGTTTTAGGATGTATTTTTAGAATTCCACTAATATTGCTTACCATTCTTCTATTCAAAGTTGTTTTATTCACTATAGCAGTTGTTATGGCTCATCTTGTTGCATTCTTATCTTTGGATCGACTATTATTTCCAATAGACTCAATGGCACTAGCAACAGTAGACATAACATGTTTTAGTGATTGATCTTTTCTTTTTGGTTTAACAAAAATGCCTAACATTTTCATTACTTTTCTCATTTTCCACATTCTCATTAATTGCATCATTAGTTGACATTAAAATGATAGTTTTTTACGATAAAAAAATCTTTGTATAATCTATTGGCATGTGTTCTTATTTGTCTCCAAGAAATTTTACTAGGAAGATTATCCAAAACATCTCTTTCAATTTTGAAATTTTTTTCTCATTTTCAACATCACATCCTGGATTTTCATTTTCATTTTCAACTTCAAAATGATTTTCATTTTCAACAACAAAACGGTTTTCATTTTCATTTTCAACAAAAGGATTTTTGTTTTCATTTTCAACAACAAAACGGTTTTCATTTTCATTTTCAACAAAAGGATTTTCGTTTTCATTTTCAACAACAAAATAGTTTTCATTTTCATTTTCAACAAAAGGATTTTTATTTTCATTTTCAACAACAAAATGGTTTTCATTTTAATTTTCAACAAAAGGATTTTCCTTTTCATTTTCAACAACAAAACAGTTTTCATTTTCATTTTCAACAAAAAGATTTTCATTTTGATTTTCAACAACAATTTGTTTCAAATTTTAATCTCTACGAATATTATCAATCTCAACATTGTTATATCTAGCTTGTTTTAAATCTCATATCGACACAATTTCCATTTCATTCAAAGGTGTATTTGAAGTACCTAGATTATTGCCTGTTGAAACATTCTCCATAGCATTGATAGAGGGATTTGAAGACATACCGAGAGTAGTTTGTATAATCGTATTAGTTTCTACATTCACCTCTTGCAAATTTGCATCGTCTACATCCATGGTCTCCTCAATGTTTTTATCTTCAATAGTTGTGGAATTGGATGCTTCAGCATTATTCATTGATTGAATCTTTATTCTTCTATCTCTTTGTCTTTTTGCCTCCTCTGTCTTTGCTTCAATTTCTTCAAGGGTTAATAGCTTCCTATCTTTCCTCTTATTACGACTTTGTGATCCCATGATTAAAAAATTTATGAAGTATGTACAAATGAATGTCAAAAACTTGAAATCCTTCCTTCTTTGTTCAAGTCCTTCAAACAAGTAGCAATTCAACAAAATTTCACTCAAATAGTGTCTCAATGATGGCTTCTATCAAAATTCAAACAATATTCCAAGTTGATGGACCTACAGAAGAAAAAAGATGGTAGAGAATGTTGCAAATGTCGTTGTCAGCCATACTGTAGAGCAAGTTGCAGGGCTGATAGTCATAGTCATAGTCTTATTAAAAAATGGACAAATACTAAACGAGATCCCGTTTAAGAAATAGGATCCTGTTCTAATAAACGGGATCCCGTTATTTAAAATTTAAATTTTAAGCTCAGGTTTTGCTTTGTAACTCAGTTCGGGAAATGCTTTGGGGACCCAAACCTGACCTCTAGACCTAGTTTGACCTGCAACTTGAATGTCTTGTCAATGTCACAACAAACTAGTGACTTTGGGCATATATCTGAAGGTCTATTTTGTAGAATATTTTGATGAAATTAAAACCCATTATAGATGAGACAATGTAGATTCCAAATATGTAATTATTTTTACAATTGGATTATTTTTTCTATTTTTTGATCAATTTCTAATGAAATAGGTCCATAAACTTGAATTATCAGGGTTTTTTAGTATTTTAATAACTTTTTATTAAAATATTTTTTTGTAAAAAAAATTGTATGAAAACATACTTTAGACAATTCTTTTCAATTTAAAAAAAATTCAAAAAATGTTAAGTTTAGGTCATCTTATGCATGACGTACATGATGATTTTTTAAAAGACCAAAAATGGCCAATAAAAAATTAATTAAAAAAAAAATATTCAATAAAAAATTACAAAAAAAATGGAAAACATGCTTCAGTGAGTTACAAATCTTTTCCCAAAAGGATTTAGAAAAATATGATTATTTAGGTCAAAATATGGATGACATACACGTACATGGTATAGTAGAAAAAAGTGACTTTTAAACAGTGGTTTTTAGAAATGGCTATTCAAAATCAATTTCTATCATCTGGGTATTAAAAAAAATTACATATTTGGAAACTAGACTCCGAGTAGTACATTTCATATTTAGTGACCTTTTCCAAGATTCCACCTTTAAGTGAGAAATTCTGAAAATCAGGGAAAACACTTCCACTTTTTGGCCAAAAGTGGACTTAACTTCTTGCACACACCCGGCTGATGATAAGCATGTTGTTGTTGTGGGTTCATGTGGGGGTTCGTATGATGATATTGTGGTCTACAATATTGTTGGCCAGGGGTGGGTATGGATTACTCATATGTTGAGAGGTGTTATGTATGAGGGGTAGTCTAGGATTACTTGAGAGGGTATTTTGATGAATATGTTCCAGATGCTTGCGGATTGGAAGCACCACCTGTATTTTGGTGCAAGTTTTGTTGTGTGTTCCTTAAAGAATTTCCTTTATGTGGAGGTATATATTTTGGGGCAGCTATTTTAGTACTATTCTTTATCTGTTGAATCTCCTATTTTAACAGCTTTTCAGTTTCCTCTGTTTTGATCATTTCAAGTTCTTCTTGGAGCTTAAGCACATTTTGCTACATTTCATTCATGTTCCTTGTATCCTTTGGACTTTTATTCACCTCTTGATTCATGAATCCAGGTTTTACCCCTTCTCCCTGCTATGGTGATATTTTATAATCATACTCAGCCTGCCTTTGATCAATTTCCTTCATGGCCCGTGCTTCAAAATCAAGCTGTCTTTGAGGATCAGGTCTGTATTTTGCCAATATATCATCAGTTACTCCATTGATTTGACATAAATTCTCATTTGATTCATGCAGAGGGGTAAAACTATTGTGAGTTATGATAGTTGTTATGTATTATCCTCTTGGGCCTCCTGATCATTATTCTGATGAAAATAACTTGATGCTCCATTTTTCTTGGAAGGGGCTCTGAGTGGTGGGGATGATTGTAACTTCTTCCCTTCCATCTTGGATCTTCTACCATCCATTTCGTACTAATATTCTATTATAACAGGTTTTAGAGTCCCCACCTATTTTTTGTAAATAGGAAGAGGTTGTAGTTTATCTTTTCGGGTTCTTCTTGCCAACAGAGTTACCAATTTGTATTTTTGAAATTTTTAACTCTATAAAGAATGGTCTTTTACCAAGGTTCCTTGTATTTGGGTCCCCAGGCGAGTCACCAATTCTGTTAGGTCTCAAAAATGTAGGTTGCAAATCCTAAGAGGATGCCAGACTCTATGATTAGATTGGCAACGTATTTGAACTAATGTGACGGAGTTAACCTATAGGATTAATGACTCCCTGCACTTTAGGTACTGCTATACCTAGGCAGGTAGACCTTGAAAGTTAAGGTAGATTAAATGAGTGTAAGTTTCGTGACTAAGTTAATGGATCTATGCATAGTGGAAAATGGTGTGGAATAGATGAAAGCTTGCTAACTAGTTCTATTTCTAATATCTGAAAGATGATTTGGTATAAATTGTATAAGTAATATCAAGGTAAGAACTAATAAATGAATTTAACACTTGAAATGAGTACGACCAGTGCTTTTTTGGGTAAATAGAGTTAAGTGAGAACCTAAGATCACTGGTGTATACTTGGCAATAACTCTAACTGTTCGGCACAATACTTTGGTTTATAACTTGTATAAATGTGCAGGGAAATGATTGATAGATTCTTCTTAATATCCAACTAACACAATCAGGTTTCTTGTTATTCACCAGAAGGAATTTTAATCCTTACTTGAAGGAACTAATTGAATGAAATATGCAAGAACAATAGATAATATCAACTTGGAGACAAAATGCCAATCCTAATTATGTGGTTCTTCTTAGCGATCCAAATCAATACTTCCAAATTACTGTGACTGACCAAAAGGATTTTAATTCCTCTTTAAGGAAACCAATTAATCAGATCACACAAGTACAACAAATGTGCCTTGACAAACTGAGTATATACTTGATATATCAATTTGAATAATAAAGAAATATTGAACTGGAGACAACCAAATAACTGAATAATTTCAACAAACAATTAATGCCAGTATAGAGCCACAGAATCAAAGATCTTCTATTAACTTCTCCAATATAATAATTGCAACATGGTCTTTTAAAATATTATGAAATTCTTCTATTATCTACTACTACCTCCCCCTCCATTGACCATCATATGTCCAACTTATATAGAAATATTTGTGAAGAGACATAACTATTCAAAATGTCTTTTGAGAATTAATAGGATTAACATAACAATAAACAAAGATAATGACACTAATCTCTGCTAAGCCACATGTAGATCTGAGCAACATGATCTAGGTACTCTTGGCTCTGATGTGTATCAGCAAATTCTATAGCATTCCTTGTAATCACATCTATCATTACCATCTTTTCCAAATGCTTGCAGGCCTCCCCAGATGTCGAGTCTTTATCTTTGAGAGATTCTAGAGCCTCTTGTAATATCACCTGGCATTCTTTAGTCCATTCATCTTTGCTCTTCAATTCCTTATCATTTTTGAACAACATAGGTACACCTGTCTTTGAAGCCTCAACACATTCCTTAGCATCATTTTGAAGCTAGTCATGATATTTCTTATGTTGTTCAATCAAATCTTGGGCACTGGAGGTGCCTGTACTATTAGGGGTATCCTTACTCTATATGTCATGGATTTTCTCTCGGAGCCTATTATTTAACCTCTCATGTTCTTGGATAAGAGTATGATTCTCAGAGTAGACATCCCATAATTTATTCATCCAATGCATCATATGGATATGCCTATTCTATAGTACTACTGCAAGTGTGTCAATTTGAACCTGGGCTATTTGATCAATAGATGGTGACTGAGCACTTTGTGAGCTTTCTCCTTGAGTTAATCTTTTAATTGATCCTCCAAAGGCATTCTTGACAGTGTCTTTTAGGAAATCATTTTTGGACAAATGTATAACAAGTTCTCCTTGTGGATTGCATATGGCTTTGATGCTGGGATTGTAATACCTAGCCAAAAGTTTTAGGAGTTCCACATTCACAAACACATCTGGAACCACCAATTTTGCCAAATTCAAATGCCACAGATTAGACACTGGGACATTTCTAGATCTCCTATCATAATAGAATTTAAAAAATTCATAATCTCTGATTGGTGTCCATACATTTCCCATGTATTTGTATTTGTCTCCTAATTTCTCCACCTCCACCCTGAGTTGTGCAAACCTTCGGGCTTTAGGGGTAGACCTAGGCAGTTGATCTATCAAATCCTAATTTAGTTTTCTCTCTTTTACCTGTTGCCTAAGATAATCACCAAATTCCTTTGTTTTCTCCTCCAAATCCTATCTTGCGCACTCTTCTTAGACAATCCTTTCCGAACACAATTGTAATAATTTAGAATGACTTCTTAGGGGATTTCTTCTGAGCTTGTAATTAATACTTCCAGTGCATTATTGTCCACAATTGTTTTGAAATGTCATATCATCATAATGTCCTTCATCGACAGGACTTTTGTAATGTTAGTGCAATCTAAATGCTTCTTATGGCGCAAATATTTGCAGATGACTCAATCGCTGTGACCATTTGTTTTATTTCCTCGATGTCACTTTTCATGAAAGCATATATATGTTTATATCGACAAGATGTGTCAATACCTATTTGATATAAGAATGAGCATAGAAGCTATTATCAGCCTGACTTACACCATCGTTATGAAAATGACCTCTTACTCTGATATTTCAAATCTCTCCGATACTAATTATTCATATCGGTATGAGTCTTGCCAAAATGTTTATCAATTTCTCCTTACAGGGTTGATTAGTGCAATCGGTAAGACCCAAGAAATTGATACCGATATTATTTGTCTTTCTGACACATGTGACCTATCAGAAAGAGTCTCATCGATGTGTGTGGTTATTGTTTTCATTGGAACAACATATGTTATCAGGATGACCTTATTTGATTTATCTAATCCTTATTGTTTCTGTGACACCGTCCTTTCTATTCTTTCCTCATCAGAATGACCACAGTCATATCTCACTGAAATCCTTTGTCGTTGTGACTATAGACTTGCCAAGACCTATAAATCCTACACCAATTTGCTTCCTTTTGCCGATGAGTTATATCCTTCACATATATCGGTAGGACTTTGGCTGAAATTGCCTTATGGTCACTGAGACATCATAAGGTTGAAGAAACATTAATTTTTTTTTTTGATGTTGTATTTCTTCCTAATGTGTCGATAGTTCAATCTGTTCCTTGAGTTGTTTGGTAGGACTCTTGTTGAATTTCCCTATTAGTGTGATCTTCACTGTCTGGGGAATGTTCAGAGTATCTTCTGACAATACTTTCTCATCCCGATGGTCCTTGTATTTGATTAATTGAATGTGACTGGAGATTCTCTTTCCAATAAGGGGTCATCGGCATAACTTCCTTTATCAGGGCTTCTTGAAATTCTCATTCTGACTTCATTCCTAATGCTGATACACAGCTAATCTGCTTCAAATGGAACATGGGTCGGTATGAAAAAATTGAGGTCTTTCTGAAATCAGAGAACTGAAGGTTTTTATAGATTATGGTTTGGGAGGTGAGACTAATAGTTATGGTAGGGATCTTATTATACAAATCATGCTATGTTTATGGAATTTATCGACTGTGATTATGATTTTGGGGGTATAATGTTCTGATTTGGTTGGATAGGGGATGGATAAAAGTATAGGAAAATTTTGAAATTTTCCTGTCCCAACAATGGCTCTATCTGGGATGTATATTGATAGCGGGTATAACAAGAATTCAAATCTCTAGGAGAGTAGACTAGGTATTTAATTTGTTGGGGATGACAATTTTATAGGATTTAGGAATATATATGGATGAAATGAGAATGGGTGCTGGAAGTGAAAATGATGTAAAATGAGGATGATCCTATACTACTGTACATGGAAAAGATTTTTTTTATTGTTGAGGGATTCCTAGGATTGTCCATGTACCGGCAAATCCTAATCTCTCTTGATTTCCCTAAACTATTATGCATGGAGTATGAGTATTTTAAGAATTATTCAAGAGTTGTCCATGCACTGGCAACACTTATCTTTCTTTGTGCATGATTTTGATGCTTTCATGAAAAGAAAGGTTTCAGAAACTGTCCATGCACTACCAGTTCCTACTCTTCTCCAGACATATTTTGTAGATAGTAGGAGTCTTCTCCTCCTTTTCCAATGACAACGAAAGGACCCGACCACAAGGCTTCAAACTTTCCATGCTTTCCTTTCTCTTGGCATCTAGCATTCCACATCAATACCAAGTCATCTATCTCAAATTTTCTATCCTTGGCTTTCTTGTAAAAAAGGTATTTTACTTGTGATTGCAACTTGATGTTCTGCTTTTGAGCCATTCTCCTTGTTTCATCAAGTTCTACAAGATTTTCTATTCTTTCCTCCATTGGTTCAGGAATGTCTAAATCCTCTTGAAGAACAAATTTGTAAACTGGTAGAAGATTTTCTAATGGCATCCTTGCTTGTATTCCATACACCAATTCAAAAAGGGATCTTCCAATTGCTCTCTTCACAGTAATCCTATCAGCCCACACAACCATTCTCAACTTTGAATCCCATGCCTTTTTGTTTCCTTCCAACATTATTTTTATAATTTTTAAAAGATTTTTATTACTAGATTCTGCCTAGCCATTTGCTTGTGGGTGATAAGGGGCAGCATAAGACATAGTGATGCCATATATATTACAGAAATTTTTGAACTCATCAGGCCTAAAGCACATTCCATTGTCTATAATTAACCTCACTGGTGTGCCAAATCTAAATATAATATTTTCCATTAAAAAATTGATCACCACTTTACTTGTTGGTTGTTTAGTTGGGATTGCTTCCACCCATTTTGTGAAGTAATCCGTTGCCACTAAAATCCATTTGTGTCCTCTGCTTGAATTTTCTGCAATCTCTCCTATGAAGTCAATTCCCCATTGATGGAATGGGGCTTCCACCTGCATAGGTTTCAAGGGTAATGCTCCATGATATTTTAATTTTCCTAAAAATTTCTAGCATGCCTCACATTTTCTTGTATAATGATATGAATCATTGAAAACTCTAGGCCAATAGTATCCAGCCCTCAAGATCTTGTGAATTGTAGTTTTTGATGAGAAGTGTCCTCCACACACTCCTTCATGTAACTCTTTCAGGACATGTTTTGACTGATGTTCATCTAGGAATAGTAGCAGAATACCATCCCTATTCTTCCAGTAAAGATCCCCATTGATAAACACATACTTTGAAGCCTGTAATTTAAGTGTCTTTTTCTTGTTATCATCATATCCTTCTAGACACTTCATATGTTTTAGATAATATATGATATCAGTATACCATGGAGTATGCTCAATGCTATAAATCATGTTATTAACATCATCAATATTACATATCTGAGAGGCCTCAAGGTTGGTTTCGGCCATTAGTCTAGCAAGACCCTGTCCTCTTACTAGTTTGGTGATTTGGATTTCAATATTAATCTTCTGAATTTTATTAATCCATCTGCACCTTCTGCCGGTGACCTCAGTTTGAACTAATACATCTTTCACTGCAGCATTAGGCACATATGCTATTATTTTAGCTCCCACCAAGTATGGCCTAAAAGCTTTGGCTACTTTCACCAATGCATATGCCTGTTTCTCAACTATGTCATATTTTAACTCTGTATTTTGAAGAGACTTGCTAAAAAATGAGATGGTTTGTTCATTTCCCTCATTATTTTTCTGCAACATTACTGCTGCAACTGTATGCTATGAGGAAAATGAGAACAACTGAAATGGTTTACTGAAGTCAGGAGATATCAGAACTGGGGCCTCGTTGATTGCTTTCTTAATAGTAGCAAATGCCTCTAATGTTTCTGCTGTCTAGTTCACTTTTGTATTCTTCTTTAACATTCTTTATATGGCGTTAACAATCTCTGCAAAATTTGATATGAATCTCCTAACAAATTTGATTTGGCCAAAGAATGATTGTATAGCTTTCACATTCTTGGGAATGGGAATTTGGTCAATGGCTCTTACTCTTTCATGATCTATTCTTACTCCATCTTTTGAGACTATGTGACCAAGCAGCTTGCCCTCTGTTACTACGAAATGGCACTTATTAGGATTCAACGAAATTCCATATTCTAAGGCTTTAATAAAAATTTTCTCTAAGTGTGTACAATGATCTTCAGCCCTTTTAGAATATGCTGTCATGTCATCCTGATATACTACCATGATTTCGTTAATCCGTTCTACAAAGGCCATATCCATCGCCCTTTGGAATGTTTCTCCAACATTCGTGAGTCCAAATGGCATTCTTAAATACACATACGTTCCCCATGGTGTGGTGAATGCAGTATTATATTGTTCTAATTCTTTGACTTTCACCTGATTATATCTTGAGAAACCATCCATCATGGACAATAGTTCACACCTTGTGACGTTTTGCAGTACTACTTCCATGTTAGGAAGGGGATAGTTATCCTTAAGAGAGGATTTATTTAGATTCCTGAAGTCCACACATAATCTAATATCACAATTTTTCTTTCTGACATGCACCAAATTAGAAACCCAAGAAGAGTGTCTAATGGGTTTGATAATAGCTCCATCCCTTAGCTTTGTGAGTTCTTCAAACATTTTAGGGGTCAGTGTGGGATTAATAGGCCTCTGCTTTTGCCTGAATGGTTTAGCATCTGGCTTTAATGGTATTTCGTGCTAAAAATGATCCTCCCTATATGCCTTCAAGTCATCATATGACCATGCAAACACATGTCTGTACTTTTTGAGCAAGTTGATGAGCATGCTCCTGATTTTGGGATTCAACTTCTTTCCAACGTATACATTCTTTGGGGCTACCTGCGTCCCCAGATTAATTTCTTCAAGATCATTCTGTACTATGGGTGTGTCTTTCATTTTAAATCTATCATATCCATCAAACACTTTCTCCAATGCTATGAATCCCTTAGGTATTTTGTTTGTTTTTAGCTGAACTATCTCTTGACCAAAGAGAGTTTCTTTTCCATCATGTTCCTCCACAAACGCATTGAAATCAATCTCTTGGTCTTCATAGTGATTGATACAGTGTAAGAATTTGATTATATCGATGTCATTATTAAACACTTGCTAGTTATGGATATTATCTAGAATAGTGGGTCTGGTTTTGAATTTAATTTCTGTAATACACACCAATGTGATATCATCCCTTTTCAATGCAATATTTGCTAGAAAATCTGCCATAATATTCTTTGATCTATCAATCCAGTTGATTGAGAAGGCATCAAACAACTCAACAATATCCCAGACAACATTTCTATATTGCTTCAACCTCTTGTTCTTGGATAAATATTTTCCTTTTACTTGAGAGGTAACTAATTCAGAATCCTCGTATACAACCATATTTCTTATCTTATGCTTGATGGAAATATTTAAACCAATGAGTAGAGCCTCATATTCTGCTACATTGTTTGTGCATTCAAATGTCAATAAGAATGAGTATTTGAAAGTTTTACCTGTTGGTGAAATAAATAGTACTCCTGCCCCATTTCCCATTTTTCTACATGTACCATCAAAATACATTTTCCACACATCATTTTCCTCTTTCTTAGATTCTAGATACATTGGATCAGTATTTTACAAATTTGGCTGATTTGTTTCAATTTTGAAGGTCCCCAAATCTGTATCACAGAATAGATATATTTGATTTTGATCTAGGCATTCTATGATGTTCTCATATCTTGGCTCCCTACACAGCTTGATCTCTTTGCCTCCCATTGGTATTGTGGCATATGATAAATCTAATTGGGTATTGGGTTTTCCCTCCTACCATTGCAGCCCATTGTCTTGATAAGAGCATTCCATAATATGGTGGAATATCAACCACAGTGATATCAATATTATAAGTTGCTTCAGGGTAGGAAGCTAGTTTTATTTCCACGTCCTTCATGATGCCCACAACTCAGATAGACCTATTGTCCATCACATAACACTTACCAAATGTAGTGTCAACCCACATTCCTAGTTCTTTCATGACGCTATTGGCATGATATTCATGGTTGCACCTGAATCAATCATGCAGTTCCTCACTAGCCTGTTTCTGATTAATAAGGTGGTGTAGAAATTGTGCACTTGTGAGGGGTTCTTTGTTAGGGTATCACCTAGATATATTTCAGGAACTTGGAATGTTTCTTGCTGAATATTGTTTGTTCTATTCTCTGATTCCTTATATTTTTGACTTGGTATATCTGAAATCAGTTTAACCACTGTACTTCTATATTTATTTATCTTCATCATTTCGAAAAGTGGTACTGATATCTTCACCTAGGATATTGCATGAGCAATGTCAAATGAATGGGCTATAGTTTGATCATTCCTTTCTATTCTTATATGGTCTTTTTCTTGAATTGGTGATTTGTCTTTCGTTTTATTTTACTCAATTTTTTAGGTTTCTTTAGGTGAGGACTTTGCGTTATTTCTTTTGTAATTTTGATCTTTTATAAAGACACTCCCATGTGTTCCCTATTCTGTATTTACTGTCCTATTCCTTAGATTCTAGGAATTTTTAGCTTGGGCTACTGCAGCTATTGTAAGTACTTCTCTTTCCTTTTCAGTGGGCTTCCTCCATTGATCATATGGTGATTTGTTATGATAACAAGTAGGTCCCTTGTAGCTGTCCTCCTGATCTGAGAATACTTCTTATTTTCCCATGTTGGTATGATGTTTTTGATTCCCCACATCATACTCGTATCCCTCTTCTTCTGTAGAAGAATAGTCTTCATTTAGCAAGTATGGTGTATTTTGCATCATGTTTATTGTGTGGTTGTCTCTATTATAGTCATACGATGCTTCTTCTTGTTGTACTGATTTAGCCACTACACAATATTCAGGTGAGTGTGGTAAATTACACACCAAACACCAGGGATTATCTTCTACCATATGTGCCCCATTTCTCTTTAGAGGATCAGGAGTGTCTTTGCCATAATGTTACTTTTTTCTATTTTCAATAGGTCTCCCATCCTTCTAATTTGTATTATATGGCATATCATGCAACCTAGGTCTTTCATTTCTATACTGACGTTCTTGTTTATTCTGTTGAATATTTGGACTTTGCAAAATTCTAAGATTATATCTTTTGCTGACCATGCCTGTAGCTTTTCTATTATTTTCAATAGCCAATGCTACTTTTTGTGTTTCAACTAAGCTCCTAGGGCACCCGTTTCTAAGTTCATACCCTTTCTTAGGATCAAATGCTTTCAGATAAATACTTAATGCTGCTGGGTCAGTCAATTTAGATCCATGTGGTATTTTGTTCTACAATTTGGAGAATCTCAGATTAAAGTCATATACTGACTCATTTTGGTATTTTTGGATACTTATCAATTCGTGCAAGGAAAACTTAGGGGCATACTGATTGCCATACTGCTCCTTAAATTGACTATGGAAATCTGTCAGGGAACTGATTGAGGCATCTGGTAAGCTATTGAACCAGTCTCTTGCATCCTTAGTTAGAGACATCATGAATAATCTCATTTTAACATCTTCATATTCCCTACTAATATCTTGTACAAAGGTGTTGAAGCTTCTGATATGATCCTTAGCTGATACTACATTATTTCCAGTAAACTTAGGAACTATATTCCTCCAACTACTGTCAATGGGGTATGGATACAATTGATATCCAGTCAGATCAAATTGCCCGCATATGTTGGTGAGGTTTTGTGGGGGAATGTTCATGGGTCGTGGGTTAGGGTAGTAATGATACCTGCATGGAGAAGCTGATGATAAGCATGTTGCTATTGTGGGTTCATCTAGGGGTTCATATGATGATATTATGGTCTACAATATGTTTGGCTAGGGGGTGGGTATGGATTAGTCATATGTTGAGAGGTGTTATGTATGAGGGGCGATCTAGGATTACTTGAGAGCGTATTTTGATGAATATGACTTCCGGATGCTTGTGGATTGGAAGCACCACCAGTATTTTGGTGCAAGTTTTGTTGTGTGTTCCTTAAAGCATTTCCTCTATGTGGAGGTATATATTTTGGGGCATCTATTTTAGTCCTATTCTTTATCTGTTGAATCTCCTGTTTTAATAGCATTTTATTTTCCTCTATATTGATCATTTCAAGTTCTTCTTGGAGCTTAAGTACATTTTTCTACATTTCATTTATGTTCCTTGTATCCTTTGGACTTTTATTCACCTCTTGATTCGTGAATCTAGGTTTTACCCCTTCTCCTTGTTGTAGTGATATTTTATAATCATACTCAGCCTGCCTTTGATCAATTTCCTTCATGGCCGATGTTTCAAACTCAAGCTGTCTTTGAGGATCACGTCTGTATTTTGCCAATATATCATCAGTTACTCAATTGATTTGACATAAATTTTCATTTAATTCATGCAGAGGGCTAAAACTATTGTGAGTTATGACAGTTTGTTATGTATTATCCTCTTGGGCCTCCTAATCATTATTTTGATGAAAATAACTTGATGCTCCATTTTTCTTGGAAGGGGCTCTCAGTGGTGGGGATGATTGTAACTTCTTCCCTTCTGTCTTGGATCTTCTACCATCCATTTGGTACTAATTTTTTGTTATAACAGGTTTTAGAGTCGCCACCTTTTTTTTGTAAATAGGAAGAGGTTGTAGTTTATCTTTCTAGATTCTTCTTGCCAGCAGAGTTACCAATTTTTATTTTTGAAATTTCTGACTCTATAAAGAATGGTCTCTTACCAAGGTTCTTTGTATTTGGGTCCCCAGCAAAATCACCAATTCTGTTAGGTCTCAAAAATGCAAGTTGTAAATCCTAAGAGGATGCCAAACTCTATGATCAGATTGGCAACATTTTTGAACTAACATGACAGAGTTAACCTATAGGGTTAATGACTCCTTGCACTTTAGGTACTACTATACCTAGGCAGTTAGACCTTGAAAGTTAAGGCAGATTAAATGAATGTAAGTTTTGTGACTAAGTTAATGGATCTACCCACAGTGGCAAATGGTGTGGAATAGATGAAAACTTGCTAACTAGTTCTATTTCTAATATCTAAATGATGATTTGGTATCAATTGTATAAGTAATATCAAGGTAAGAACTAATAAATGAATTTAACACTTGAAATGAGTAAGTCCAGTGCCTTGTTGGGTAAATAGAGTTAAGTGAGAACCTAAGATCACTGGGGTATACTTGGTAATAACTCTAACTATTTGGCACAATACTTTGGTTTATAACTTGCATAAATGTGTATGGAAATGATTGACAGATTCTTCTTAACATCCAACTGACACAATCAGGTTTCTTGTTATTCACCAAAAGGAATTTTAATCCTTACTTGAAGGAACCAATTGAATGAACTATGCAAGACCAACAGATAATATCAACTTGGAGACAAAATGCCAATCCTAATTATGTGGTTCTTCTTAGCAATCCAAATCAATACTTCTAGATTACTATGACTGACTTGAAAGATTTTAATTCCTCTTTAAGGAAACCAATTAATCAAATCATACAAGTACAACAAATGTGCATTGATAAATTGAGTATATACTTGATATATCAATTTGAATAATAAAGAAATACTGAACTAGAGACAACCAAATAACTGAATAATTTCAATAAACAATTGATGCCAGTATAGAGCCACAGAATCAAAGATCTTCTATTAATTTCTTCAATATAATACTTGCAACATGGTCTTTTAAAATATTACAAACTTCTTCTATTATCTACTACTACCTCCCCCTCCATTGACCATCATATGTCCAACTTATATAGAAATATTTGTGAAGAGACATAACTATTCAAAATGTCTTTTGAGAATTAATAGGATTAACATAACAATAAACAAAGATAATGACTAAGCTTTGCTAAGCCACATGTAGATCTAAGCAACATGATCTAGGTACTCTTGGTTCTGATGTGTATCAATAAATTCTATAGCATTCCTTGTTATCACATCTATCATTACCATCTTTTCCAAATGCTTGCAGGCCTCCTCGGATGCTGAGTCTTTATCTTTGAGAGCTTCTAGAGCCTCCTGTAATATCACCTGGCATTCTTTCCATTCACCTTTTCTCTTCAATTCCTTATCATTTCTAAACAACATAGGTACACCTATCTTTGAAGCCTCAACACATTCCTTAGGATCATTTTGAAGCTGGTCATGATATTTCTTATGTTGTTCAATCAAATCTTGGGCACTGGAGGTGCCTGTATTGTTAGGGGTATCCTTACTCTGTATCTTGTGGAGTTTCTCTTAGAGCCTATTATTTAACCTCTCATGTTCTTGGATAAGCTTATGATTCTCAGAGTAGACATCCTAGAATTTATTCATCCAATGCATCATATGGATATGCCTATTCTGTAGTATTGCTGCAAGTGTGTCAATTTGAACCTAGGCTATTTGATCAATAGATGGTGACTGAGCACTTTGTGAGCTTTCTCCTTGAGTTAATCTTTTAATTGATCCTCCAAAGGCATTCTTGATAGTGTCTTTTAGGAAATCATTTTTTGTTGTTAATCTTTCACAATTCAATTTATATGCATCTCGCTCCTTGATTAGTAGTTGAGCCTGTGCTTTATTCAGCTTCATAACATTTATACCAATATCTGCAGTAATCAGAGGATCAGTTTCTCCTACTTTCAAAGTCATTACATGCCCAAAGGTCTTTTCAGTATCTATGATGCCAGTCTTCTTATGAGGAGGATATAGGGCCCATATCATGAGTGAGTTTTCATCCTTGTTATACTTGGTACCCATGTATACCTCTGTTACACCTTCAGGAGTGAGTTTGTATTTATCATCAATATTGTGCAAAAAATATCAAATACCAAGGTAGAATTTATGTCAAGTCCAGGAAATATCATGACACCTGCTTCTCTAAGCAACCATCTGGTTCTATTAGGAGTCATAGCTCTCAACTCATTATCTACTATTGTCTTTAACACATCCATCAATTGTCTTTCATTATCAGCTGTGACATCTTCAACTGATTCTCTAAGTTCCTTTCCTTTATATTTATACAAAAATGATTTAAATTCGTGAGAATGAATGAATTGATCACCTGCAATGAAAGAATCATATGCCAACTGTCTAGGATCCTCATCACCAGGCTCCTCTTCATCCTGCTCTCTACTAGGAAGTTGATAACCCTCCATTTTTTGTCTAGAGATTCTACTTGTCTATTCATGAAGCTCCTCTTCACCTGTAGATTCTTCATCACCAGAAGACAGTAACTCCATTTCTGGAAATTGTTTTCTTTTCTCATCTAATTCTCTATTATATTTTTCAATTACCAATTCAACTTTGACTTCTTCCATGTTCCTAATAATATCATCATGTAGATATTGAACGTGTGTATCCACTGAGATTTTATTTTCTTCTAGCAAAATCAATGAAGCCTTCAGGATCAAATCTTTTTCTTGTCTTGGCACACCCCATGTTGTAATGCATTAATTTATCTCTGATGAGACCATACCCATCCTTGGAAACCATAGTAAAATCCCCAAAACACAGAGTACTAGTCATGAAGGATTGTTTGTCATAGGCACTTAAGTTCATCACATTGGAATAGTTCATCTGCTCTCCAAGTAAGAAATCCTATTAGTAACTATCTTGGGCAGTATAAATGGGGTATCTTCAAAACCATAAATTCTAACCATAGTTGAGTCCTCAAAACAATACCAATCTCCCCAATTGTGTGTGATAGTTGGGGGGCCACCAAAGTCTTTTGGTCTGAGGAACTTTTTATTTCATCTGACAATGAATATTCACAAGGATGATTAAAGTATCTATACAACACTTTTATAAAATATTCTTCAAAATGAATGTAACTAGAGTGGGCAAACCTACTATCCTATACCCTTATCCACATCTGCATAGGCAACTTTTGTCCCTTTTTGTCTATTTGAGCAATTCTAAGTTCATTCGGCCATATTCCCATTTCTTGGCCATAGTATAATACCATGTGCATGAAGAGTGAATAATGCTCAAAAGAAATTGTTGGGGCGTTGTTCTTAATTATGACTAAGTTGGAATCAATCTTCCTGAAAATATAAGTGGCATAGTCAAATTGCCTAGCATTTTGACATTAGATATCTATTGCTATCACCATTAATGGAATTGTCATGAAATCATGAACTTCTGACCCTAGGACTTGGCCAATGGAATAATATGTGTATTTCATAGAAGGTTCAAACAAGGACACATGGAATGGAGGTCCATCATTGTCATCAAAAGGTACTATTTTTCCTTCTGCCCTAGGCCTGTGAAGAAGTAATCTCCATCCATTGTATGTGGTGTCCATCCTCCAGTACTCTTTGTCTAAATCCTCATATACTATGGGATGAGTACATAAGTCATCCAAATCAAATACTTCACAGATAGCATTTTTGGAAAAATGTATAACAGGCTCTCCTTGTGGATTGCATATGGCTTTGAGGCTGGGATTGTAATACCTAGCCAAAAGTTTTAGGAGTTCCACATTCACAAACACATCTGGGACCACCAATTTGCCCAAATTCAAATGCCACATATTAGACACTGGGACATTTCTAGATCTCCTATCATAATGGAATTTAAACAATTCATAACCTCTAATTGGTGTCCATACATTTCCCATGTATTTGTATTTGTCATCTAATTTCTCCACCTCCACCCTATGTTGTGCAGACCTTCAGGATTTAGGGGTAGACCTAGGCAGTTGATCTATCAAATCCTGATTTAGTTTTCTCTCTTTTACCTAGTTCCTGAGATGATCACCGAGTTCCTTTATTTTCTCCTCCAAATCCTGGGTTGCGCGCTCTTCTCAGACAATCCTTTCTGAACACAATTGTAATAATTTAGAATGACTTCTTAGGGGATTTATTCTTAGCTTGTAATTAATACTTCCAGTGCATTAATATCCATAATTGTTTTGAGATGTCATATCATCATAACATCCTTCATCGGCAAGACTTTTGTAATGTTAGAGCGATCTAAATGCTTCTTATGGCGCCAATATTTGCAAATGACTAAATCGCTGTGACCCTTTGTTTTATTTCCTCAATGTCACTTTTCATGAAAGCATATGTATGTTTATATCGGTGAGACATTTCAATACCTATCCGATATAAGAATGAGCATAGAAGTTGTTATCGGCCTAACTTACACCATCGCTATGAAAATGGCCTCTTACTCAGATATTTCAAATCTCTCTGATACTAATTATTCATATCGATATGACTCTTGCCGAAATGTTTATCAATTTCTCCTTATAGGGTTGATTAGTGCAATCTATAAGACCCAAGAAATCGATAACGATATCATTTGTCTTTCCGACACATGTGACCTGTCAAAAAGAGTCTCATCGATGTGTGTGGTTATTGTTTTCATCAGAACAACATATGTTATTAGGATGATCTTATTTGATTTATCCAATCCTTATTATTTCCGTGATAGCATCCTTTCTATTCTTTCCTCATCGGAATGACCACAGTCATATCTCACCGAAATCTTTTGTCATTGTGACTATAGACTCGACAAGACCTATAAATCCTACACCAATTTGCTTCCTTTTGCCGATGAGTTATACCCTTCACATATATCGGTATGACTTTGGCCGAAATTGCCTTATGGTTGTTGAGACATCATAAGGTCAGAGAAACATTAATTTTTTGTTTCGATGTTGTATTTCTTCCCAATGTGTCGATAGTTCAATCTATTCCTTGAGTTGTTCAGTAGGACTCTTGTCGAATTTCCCTATCAGTGTGATCTTCGCTGTCAGGGGAATGTTCGAAGTATCTTCCGACAATGCTTTCTCATCCCGATGGTCCTTGTATTTGATCAATTCGGTGTGAATGGAGATTCTCTTTTCAATAAGGGGTCATTGGCGTAACTTCCTTTATCAGGGCTTCTTGAAATTCTCATTCCGACTTCATTCCTAATGCCGATACACATCTAATCTGCTTCAAATGGAACATGGGTCGGTACGAAAAAATTGAGGTCTTGCCAAAATCATAGAACTGAAGGATTTTACAGATTATGGTTTGGGAGGTGAGACTAATAGTTATGGTAGGGATGTTATTATACAAATCATGCTATGTTTGTTGAATTTATCGACTATTATTATAATTTTGGGGGTATAATGTTTTGATTTGGTTGGACAGGGGATGGATAAAAGTATAGGAAAATTTTGAAATTTTCCTATCCCAACAGGTAGTTGAACTGTAAAGTTGGTTGATTTGAATTGTTACGAATTGTTGTTAGGCTTACGTTAAATAATAAATTAAGTTTATTAATCTTAATTTATTATTTACAGGAGATTTTTGGGTTTATAAGTAAATAATAAATTAATTTTAATTTATTATTTATGGGATATGGTAAAAGTGAAAGATTATAAATTTAATAAATTAATTTTAATTTATTATTTATGGGATATGGTAGAAAATGAAAAGATTTATAAATAATAAATTAATTTTAATTTATTAATTATGGGATATGGTAGAAAGTGGAAAGATTATAAATAATAAATTAATTTTAATTTATTATTTATGGGATATGGTAGAAAGTGAAAAGATTTAATTAATTAAAATTAATTAAACCTTAGAATTTAGGGTGGATTAGGGATTAAGGGAAATTTAACTAATTAATTGAAATTAATTAAATTTCATGGTAAGGGAGGACTTGGAAATATTAGGGATTTGATCGATTGGTCAATTTTTTACATCTACATTTTACCCCTCTTTGAGATGATATTGCGAAGCAAAATGTTGTGAAGCAATGTCGTTTCAAAGAAGATTAAAACATAGGTTGGAATGGATTTCGGGTAGGTTGAGGCTCACATGGGGCTCATAAAAATGAAGGATTGGTAGATAATGCCCCCTCAAGAGGATATGGAGGGACGAAGGAGATGGATATGCTCTTGAAAGAGGAAATGAAGGGAAGGAGATGGAGTTATGCTAATTAAACTTTAAGCAACCTAATGTTTGATATAGCACCTGACGTTATGCACCATGGTATAAAGACCAGGGTGATGATGTGTCAAATGTGCCTAGCATAATACAACCTTGTCTACCATATGAGGAAGTAAACTTAGAGCATTATAGTCCTAATGCACCAAAGGTATGATATGACCTTAAATGCAAAAAGCTATTCCAACATACACAAAATATGAATATTAGCTGGAATGATACTGATGTGATTCAAATGCAAGATGAAATGATGACACACACAAGTAAGCAAGCAAACAAACATGCACAAATGATTCAAAAACAAACAAGATATTGCCCCTGTCATGTTGAAAACCAATGATTGATTAGATTGATTGATGTTGATAATGATTGATGATTGATTGATAGTGTTGTTTATGTGGGAATGATTTATCCCAAGAACAATGTGAGGATTGTGTTGTTGATATGGCAATGATATATCCTAAGAACAACACTAAGATTGGGAATGATATATCCCATTGATGATGATGATGATTGATCGATCAGGTTCATAGCCAAACTAGGAACCAATATCATGAATGCAATTGGATAATTTGGCAAGATTGATTAACTCGATTGGTATGGATGAAAGATATTTACATTTGGATCATTGTTTCTTGGAATGATTTGATTGATAGAGTTGATAGATTGAAGAATTGAATGAGTTGGATGGATTGATTTGATGATTGGAGAATTGATTTGATTGGAATGATGATTTGATTTGATTGGATTTGGATTGGTTTTTTGTTGGATATTTGATTTTTTTGTATTTTCAATTTTTTTTTTTTGGACATGTTTTGGGATGTTTAGCATTGGATGTGGATAGCCTTTGGATAGATGCCAATGATAAGGGAAAAACCAACCAAAAGGCAAGGAGGATGATCTAGGATGCAGATGAGCAATAATGGATGGGATAGATAAAAATGATTGGATGGATGGATAAGATGATTGGTGATAGGATGAAAGTAGGATTTGGATGAATATAAGGATCGACAATAGGATAAAGGTAGAAGCATGGATGGATAAAAGGATACAAGGAGTGGCAATAGAAGAATAATGGATGGGAGATATATGATAGATGGATGAAAGGAATCGAGGATGTGATCTCCAAGGATTACGTTGCATAGGAATAACATGCCCCCCTACTCTACATATTATGCCTTAGGATTTAACGAGGTGATTTTGATTAGGATGCATGATAGGGATAATGCTTGGAAGGGATGAATGGACTCAAGATGTATGGAGGATATTCTTAGAAATGGATGGGTGGAATTTAGAGTATGACAAGAGGTGTCAAAAGCAATTTTCAACATTTTGCCCCTACACTCATCAAGATCAAAAGGAGGAAGGGAAGATGGATGGTTCAATGAGGAAGGCATGACATATATGATGGGATAGATGCAACAACATGTTCCTAAGTGTAAAGCACATAGATAATCACCTACACATGATGCTTGTTTGCTAGATTTTCATCATGGTACTTATCCAAGATGCCTGTTTACCAAGTTTTCACCATTGGATGAAATAATTTCTCTTTACTATTTTGATTTTTTTTTTGTAGAGGATAGATGTATGGAATAGGTAGGGACTCAAGATTTTATTCTCATAGAAAGGTGGTAATGTCCCATGATGGATATATGTCACTCATATAAACTATGACAAATGTCATCATGCTCATAGATGTTGGTAAGGGATTGCACAAGAGGGAGACAGATTAAGTGGATAATGGGTTTTTGATGTGGATTATAAAAGGTTCATGAAAGGATGGATAGTGGATGGTGGGTTATGATACAGATTATGAATGGATTTATGCACAAGGATGGATGAAAGGTTTATCTAAAAGCATGGACCATAGGAAGATTATGGGTAACATATATAGGATAATGGGTGAAAGATGAGGAAATGGAGGTATGTGGGAATGTCGTGGTATGGAAGGGAATCGAGACCAATGGTTGCACACACCGAATTGGATTTTAAAGATTTTTATTGGAAGGGGGATTTGGGAGTAATGGAGATATGCTCTTAGGGGTTTGCCTATTTAGGCCTTTAGGGACCCAAATAGATTTATGAATTTTAGGATTTTGTGATGGGAAACGAGATGTTTGGGATTTTAATATGGTGGATGGTCCCTTTTAATTGGGTGCTTTTTGTTTGGGGACCCAAACCATTTTGGTTTTGAAATTGTCCTTTTTAGATATGGACTTGGGTAATCTTTTTGAGTTTTGATTTTTCTTTGATTCTTTACATTGGTGCCATGTGGCATGAGCATTATTACGATTTTTGGCTTTATGGGTAGAGATATCCAAAGTTTGATTTCAGAATCTCGTAGGGGAGTTTGTGATAGCTTCATGTTTAGTCAATGTGTACATTTGTTGATCATGATTAGGAGTTGTAGGGGATTTTTAGGAATGGGATGTATGAATGGATTTGTGGTGAAAGTGATAAGGGGATTTGAGGATAGGAATATCAGGAGTTGGGAGGAGTGGAGGTAAAGTGGATGGAGGAATGCTAGGAGTTGGAAGAAGTGGAGGTAAAGTGGATGGAGGGAGATGAATGGTCACATGCTTTTGGCACTTGTAGGATAACGGAGGTGGAATAGCAACATATGTTTTATGGGTGCGATGAGGTGCATCTAGCTTGGGCTTGGATGGAGTGGATTTAGGAGGCGGGGATGTGGTGCCAACATCTTTGGATTGACTTCCTTGAGATATATAACTAATACCATATGGCTTTGGAGAGACTTTGACATGGATGGGTTCCAATTTACCTTGCTCATGAAGGCCTAAGCCTTTACCTTGATAATTCATTTTTTGGAACATACGATCTGCATTGCGATGCTTATGTTTTAGGACACAAGACATGACTCCCTTATTGGATGAAGAAGGCGAGGTGACAGAAAATGGTTGTTTCTCTCCTAAGGAAGAAAATTCATGAATGAAAGTAACCAAACTATGTGAATACGTTGATGGCTTTGAAATGGGATCACTAGGTGAAGGAGTAATAGGATCTTGATCGTCATTATGCGTATTAAAATCCAATGTATTTGTTTGATCATCTATGTGCTTGTGGGGACCAAGTGTCTCATCAATGGAAGTGGATGTTGTGGGATCATGAATAGGACTAGGTGGAGAATGGATAGGAATGGAGGTTTCTTGAGCATGGATAGTATTGGGACCATGAGTGAAAGGAGTGACAAGCTCGTGATCTTGGAATGCATAAAGTAGACTAAGAGGATCATCATGGTTTTCTTGATCATAGATAGGATCTTGATCATTTATGGGATCTTGATCATAAATAGGATTAGGTGTGTTAAGGATGGGATCATTTTGCTCAGGGATAGGCTCATCATCATAGATAATATCTTGATCATAAAAAAGGTATAGGTTGTGGATGGGTTGAATAGAACAACTTTGATCTTGATTTGGTAAGGAGCAAGGTTGATCATGCTTTGGATTTGACTCTTGACATAACTCTTGAGTTTGAATGGAAATGGAAGTGTGAAATGCTTGGATAGGCTCAATGCATGATGTGGAATGAATTGGGCTTAAGGTAAGTGGATTTTAAAGAGACTTGATAGCTTGTGTACTACAAGATGGGATTGGAGAAGTAGGCATGATATTTGAAGTTTCTTGGATAGTGTCAAGGATAGGGATTTGATGGCATGAGGATGGTGGTTGATTCCTTGCTAGTAACTAGTGGATCACATTCTTCATTAGTACATGGGTAAATGGACAATATAAAAGATGAATAATAATGGTAGATGGTGTAGTCTTATGTGTAAGATTAGGATTGCTTGTGCTAGATAGGGATGAAATTGGATGAGCAGATTTGGATTTCTCCATAGCTTTTCTTTTTCTTTTAGATTTTGCAAAGAATCTTTGGAGAAAGGATTCATTGGTTAATGGATTAGATTTTGGAAAGTTTGATGGTGGTGTTGGTGTAAGATTAACAGGCTTTGGGATATGCATTCTATTAGATGATGATAGAAGTTCCATATGGATGGATGGATGAGAGCAACTAGCAAATGGATTGGTGTATGATTCCAAACTTGAGATGGCATTTCCCTTGTCAAGAGTATCATTAAGATGACCTGAGGATTCTACAAAGTTCTCATCATCACTATTATCAAAATTTGGGTCACCTCAGAGTATGTATGGTTTTGGATTTGTCCTAGAATTATTGATGGTCACAACCATTTTGATAAATGAAGATTGGACTAGGTTCAAGGATGAGAATATGAGTGAGATGATGCCGAATAAACTTTAAGTGGGTTCATGAAAACTCTAAAATAGATCAAGGTAACTCTAGGTTTGAAAATGATTATGTAGGCAATGATTACTTGTGCTATGATGGATAGACACAAGGATAATGATCAAGAGAGGGTATGCTAAAGTAGGAGATGATAAACTCCAAGAAAGTTACCCTATCCTAATGATATGTTTCCCAACTCAAGTATGATAAACCTCAAGAGGTAAAAGTAATATTATAGCCAATGCTTGATTGAAGACCAAAGAGAGAAACCTAGATGCAAACTAAGAATTTTGTTTGAATGATGATGAATATGCGAGTGTGACTAAGGATTTTTTTTGAATGGTGATGGATATGCAAGTGTGTATGACTAACTGGGATGTTCTGGATATGCAATGATCGAAGGATGAAACCCTAGAAGATCAAAATTTGAAGGATGATGCTCAAAAGAAGGATATTACTATGTTTTCACTTCTCTATTTAGGAACAATGGACTGGTGTAAAGGGATAGTTTTATAGTTGTTTGACTTTTTGAGCAAGGTTGAAATGTGTAAAGTGGTAAAATTATGGATAGTGGGCGTTTGATTAGTTTGATGTCTATCCTCCTTTCACCAATTACATTCAAGGACTTTGGGTCGAGTGGCAATGCACTATCAAACCCTTGGTCACCTAGGAATGTAGGGAAGCTTGGATTTATGTGATTTGATTGCCAATTATGTTCAATTATGCTCAATTATACCTCAAAACCATAATTATGCAATTACGGAAGAAAACATACAAATTACTCAAAATGCTGCTACAGGAAGATGTAAAATGACAGATAAATGTGCACCTATTTTTGAAGTTCAAGAAGTGAAACAGTCAGGGATTGATAAGTGAGTGCCCTAGTCCAATGCCCTAATTTTTGTCAGGATCTGGAAACTTGATCTGTAACCTGTTCCTGCTATCACAAAGATTTTTCCATTGTGGAATTCAGAGGACTAATGAGCGGGCACCCGAGTCTAGGGCCCTATTTTTAACTCTGACCTACAAATTTGACACTTGACCACACTCTCTTACAACTCCACTTTTCCTGCCTCTTCAACTTGTAACCTGCAATCACAAAAAATGGGGAGGGGGTTGTGGTGTTTAGAGGATTGCCTCAATCAAACCCTAGAGAGACATTCAAGTCTTCCAAACACCATTGTCAGATAGAGAGTGCGTGCCCTTGGGAGGCAGAGGCAAAAACCAAATGATAAATGCTTGAAAACACAAATGATGTCACCTTGTAGTGAATATCTCATGGAAGGAAGAAGCTCTTCATGCCATGAGGAGATGATTGCTCAAATCTAAAAATACAAACACATAAACAACATAAAATCTGCTCTTGCTACATAATGAAAGCCTTGAATCACCTTTAGAATGCATAAAGATCCCAATTCCTTGCTAGTAATCATCTAGTTTACAAATGAATGCCTAAACATGCTTATATATGCAACTACAAACACTCTCGCCAAGAATTTCGTAATTCAAACTTACCGTGTCGACATAGGACCTAAATAACTGTCACTAGCTAACACTCAAAATTTGGGCCTAACCCAAAATAGGGAAGGACTAGGGCGTGGGCGCCCAAGTCCTCCCTCCCTATTTTGGGCAAGGTTAAGTTCAAGAGATCCCCCTAGGTCCCATTTACCATGAAACTTAGAGTTCATTTCATCATGTTGGCAAGAGACACTGTGTGGCTTCATGAATGTTGTCATTGATGGCAACAAAGTCCATCCCACACATCCGCAGGACATGGTGTGTCCTTACCGGAAGTCAGATTGAAGAAGTGTTGTGATCTGGTAAGCAAGAAAAGAGCAGGCAGCAAGGTCTGACAGTCAAGTCCGGATCTCTCAGAGGAGGTATCTCAGTAAGGTGTGGACTTGGGGAAGTCAAGAGGAGTACCTTTACTGATAGATTCCAAGGATTTAGCCTTTGGTAATAGAAGAGTGAAAAAATATGAGCACTTGAGTGTTGGGTTCCTATTTGGTAGAGTAGACAGAGGAAGAACTGACTGGCAGAGCATCAGAACTAAATCCAGATCAGATATTGATTGTGATTAAGTTTCTTGAGGTATCATTCATGACTGGTCGACATGATTAATGAATTCTATAAGCATCTCCTTGATCCGCATCACTTGGTATTCAAGGATTCAGCTGACAGATTAGAGTTTGAGAAAATATGGACTATTCTAGATGCCGACTAGAAAGGTGTTGAAATCACTTGTGCGGATATATATATATATATATATATATATATATATATATATATATATATATATATATATATATATATATATACACACTAGATGGTTTTAGATGTGAAGGTGTTGTGAATGCAATTTGTGCAAAGAAAAGGAGAAGAGCAATGCAAAGGTAGGGAGATAGGTCCAGAATGTGATTGGACAGTAGCATCTAAGGAGAGTAAAGATGAAGTGCAGCAGATCAATATATTGGGCTTAATCAGAATTGAACCTCAACATGTGTGATGCTTCTCATCAGTTCAAGTATCTTGTTACCTTCTTTTATTATAGACAGTGAGTCTCTTGTAGGCAGTGAGCCTCTTGTGAACAGTGTGCTCAGGCAGTGAGCCCTAATTGGCAAGTGCCATTTTGTATCATCCTATTTTTTTAACAGAGAATACAATCTTGGGTTAGTCACCCCGTGGTGTTTCCCTTGGCAGGGTTTTCCACATCAAAATCATTGTGTCATGTGTATTAATGTTATTTCCATTTTATGGTTATGTTTGCTTATTTGAATTAATGCTGCATTAATTAATAAGGAAGATCATAAAGTTGAAATAATTAGGATAACTGATTCACCCCCCCTCTCAGTTATCAACACATCAGGATGTCAAAATATGATGCAAGATGTCATAAATGTAGATAAAAGACCTGAGAGCTAAACCTTATGAGGGAAAATCCCCCAAGGGGACATTTTCTGATGTTACATTTAGCCCCCACTTTAATGTATGTATAAACGCAAGGCCAATACATGCATTAAAGTATGGTTAACAAACACAACAAACACTCCAAGCACAGAGAAGACATGCCAATCACATGAAGACAATGAAAGGCATGCAAAACATGGAGAAGACAATCTTAGTGATACAAAACATAGAGAAGACAACAGATGCATAGAAGACAGTTAATGCATGGAAGACAGAGATGATGTCTTTTCTTTTTCTTTTTCTCATATATATGAAATGCAGATGCAAGTACAAGAAAGTACACACACCTCCCATAATGCAGGAAGCACTCATCATGCTGGTCTTTAAACTGTATATATGGAGCAACACACACCCAACATGCAAAACCTCCCAAAAATGTAGGAAGCACTCATCGCACTGGTCTTTAGACTGCATATGGGGCAACATACATGCCAAACAAACCAAGCACCCCAAACACACACACTTTGAAGATATGGAGAAAACACAACAGAGAGGCAATGGAGTGTTCCTATTTCTAGGTTCATCACCATCTCAGGCATATTAGAGGCACACACCGATGATTGGGCTTCACCACAACAATCACCGAAGACATGCTTAAGGGTTGAGTTAGTCACAAAACCCCTCCCTGCCTCCCCATGAGGACTTTTTGAAAATGATAGAATGATACAATTTTCTCTGAGAAGTACACCATCCCCACCTCCGCAGAGGGCTTAAGATGATTGATTGATTGATTTGCAAACAAACTCAGAGTGCAGGAGGGACTCATTGCCAATAGTCTTTAAACTACACCTGAGGACAAGCAGATTGCTAACATCTACAACAAAAAACTTACCTTATATATTCCCCCACCTTAAGTTGGTTGATATCACTCATCGATATCAAGCACGTTAAGGTAGGAAGGAAACATACAAGGGAACATAGACTTTTGCAAAGCCCATGCCCCCCGAAGGTGACATGTACTTTACGATTGCCAAATGTTCCCACAAACACATCCCCACAAGAAACATGTTAGTGTCAATAAAATCATCATAATGAAACAACATCAATGCATATGATCAATCACACAAAGAGCCAAGGTTATACCATGAATTCAGAGATCAAGGATAACCATGGGGCTATATCACAAAAATCTCTGAACCGAGTACCACCAAGGTGAGATTCAAAGACAAACAAAGTGCACGGAGCAGCAATATTGTTATGGTTTATGAGTGAGATAAAAACATCATCAAAATCACTACGCAGAAAGTATGAGTGTTTCTACTAGCCAAGTATTGGATAATATATTACAACCCCATCGTCATATTAGGAACTAAGTCCAATTTTTGATTTCTCGCTAAAGGGACGCTAGGTCCGCATCAGTATAAATGTTTTTTGTCATGCACCCACCAGATAGAAATACTAGAGGAAGGGAAAAAATAAATCAAAGAGGAGAAACAAGTGTTTTAGGGACAGTCACATAGGAGGGTTCCCCCGATTCACTAGCTGTAATGCTATGTCCATAAGACACAACACACAACGATGAAATCAGAGAGTCAATATAGAAGAATGATGACACAAATAGAAGAAGGTCACAATACGGGTGGTCTCCTGGTATTTGAGACCTTACAAGAGAATTTGGGGTCATCCCAGGAGGCCTTAAACAACACATAACACATAACAGGGGAAGTGCATCACGAGAGAGATAAAGGGTTAGAAATACTTACCTGTAGGGTCTTCGTATAAGATTTTTGAACTTGCGAACCTCTTGGAGAGGTACTTGATCATGCTGAGTGCAAAGTTTGAGTGGTTCTTATGAAAGTCTTGTTTGTTATCGTATGATATTTGTTTCTTAAATCCTTGTGTAAATGAGACCTTTTGTTGCTTATGAGGAGGAGAACCACTATTATTTCCAACTGCTGACAGTCATCTTTCTCTTTTCCAAATTTTAGCAAGTTTTCATTGTTGAAGCCGTCTAACACAGTAACAAGAATCATCCTATACCATCTCACTCGTCTGTATCGGTTATTCTATTTGTTTTTCTGATGCATTTTGGTTATCTCCCGATCCTATATAGGATAACAGAGGAGGAACCTCAACATAAATCCCATTTCTTTGTGGACAAGGTGGGTAATCCAACTTTTCTTTATCCACTTCAATCACACCAAATAGGTCAAGATAGTCAAAACAATGTTGTGTTGTCAGGATGTCATCCATTAATGCTTCACTTTGGCTAGGAGGATTATTAGAATTACTAGAGCTATCCCTAGTCTTCTCATCTGAGTTGTCTGAATGTTTTGTTATAGGAGAGGTAGGGTAGCTTGTGAATTCATCATCACTCTCATGATCATTGTCAATATCATTTCGATATGTTTTAGCTATTAATTCCAAACTATTAAGAGAAGTGTCATGCTCTTCATTAAAAGTATGTTTTATTATCTTTTCTATTACCAAAGGGTATGTATTGATGATAGATATGAAGTTTTTAAGATCAGATACATAGTCAAGGATTTCAAAGGAAGAGCACACAAATATATCCTTGTGATACATAGCTTGTATATAGGTAATGACATGAGGATGGATGCTAAGAAATTTGTAGAGGTTTTCAAATTTTGTGATATATGCATGTAAAGATTCCAAATATAATTGAGAGGGCAAGGCCATGAGTTCCAAATTGGATTTTAAAAGTTTTTCAAAAGATATGCAAAAGACAAGTGCAAAACTATATGCAAAAAAATGACCTAAAATGCTTGATTTTTTTTGTACTTTTTCAATGCAAATATATGGAAGAAAAGGCGTTGTAATGATTTTAATCAGGGGAAGAAAATAATATGTCTATTTTCAGTCCAATGAAACAGTAAAACTCTTTACAACACGCTTTTGATGCAAATCTACAATGATGACTAGTCAAAACCTAGTGAAAATGCCCTAAAATATGCAATTTTTCACAATTTTTCAATCCCAAGTCCTAATGAAAGAGGTGTTGTAAAGAATTTTATGAGGTGTAGAAAATAATAGAAATGATATCAGTCGCATAGAATCATAAAATCTTTTACAACACGCTTGGAGTGTAAACTAGGTTGAACCCTAGGGCAAATATAGCCAAAATGTGCAATTTTTTGCCAAAATTTTGATACAAGAGCCCAATAAAGAGGTGTTGTAAAGAATTTTAGGAGGGGTAGCAGATAGTAAAACTGATAAGAGCCAATTAGTGTAAATATATTCCTTACAACATGCCTATAGTGCAAGTCTAGAGAGTTGATAAGGCCAAATCTAGTGAAAATCAAGGTTTTTCAAGCCCTAGGTTTTAGATCTTAATGAAAAATGCTATATGAATGTCTTGAAATCTGATTTATGATAAAAATTAAATGTACTTAGATATGAAAATGATTTCCAAGTCCTAATATGCAAAATTCAAGTGCAAATCTAATGAAAAATCAATGAAAATGCTAGTTTTTCTGTTGAAAATTTCCATGTAAAATTGCAAATTTTTTAGATCTAAATTTTACACTAAAATGAGTTCCTAAAATTTAGGATATCTAAATTTTACACTAAATTTTACACTAAAATTTTACAACCAAATACAAATTTGAATGAGTTCCTAATATGAGTAGAAAAATCTGAAACAAGATTTTACCTACAAACCCTAGTTTTTGAAATTACTAGGTTATATGTAAAATTCATAATTTTCAACAAAACCCTAGCAATTTTATGATGAAAATGCAATGCAAGATATTGAATTTTTGTAATTTTCTGCAATTTAACTCAGATATAATGCAAAAATCATAAATTTGATGAAATTCAAATTAATTATTGCAAAATAGAAACCCTAGAATGCAATTTTTTTCAAATTTTTCAATTTTTTTGTAATTTTTCCAATGTAATAAGATGAATGATACTATGAATGAATGAAATCAATGCAAATCTAAAGAAAAACACTCAGAAAGGTGTAAACAAGTCCAACAACATGGATTCACCAAAATGTAAAGTGGTAAAATTATGGATAGTGGGTATGTTACCGCCTGCATGAGCAGTCAAGTTTCAAACAATAAACATGCAGGCACCCTCCCGAAAAGTCCAAAAAAGTTCTAAGTCTTTTGGGCCTCATCATCATATTTCCAAGTATCAGCTTGATTTCTTGCATGGGGTTCATATTTCAAATATCGGGTGATCTTAGTAAAGATCACCCCCGTGTTGTTTTATCACCTCATGATCGCTTCATCACCCTGAACTGTGGAAGTTGGTTTTATGTGGGGGGTGATATCTGGCTGTCTAACAACTTCATGCATATTCTGATTGGGGGGTGATGTTCCAAACATCAGTCATATTCAAAGATCACCCCTGGTGTTACAATGAAGCTACAGTCCACCCTGATATTTGTGCGGGGGGGTGATATTTCAAATATCAGGTGATATTCCAAATATCACCCTTGCAGCCGAAGATCACCTCGGTGTTGCAACATGACGGTGACATCATCAGCATCGATGGGGTGCATCAGGTGGTTATCAGGATGATGCTTCATATTAGGAAGTGAGGTCAGGTGATATTTCCTGCAGGGTGATATTTCACATCAGGGTGATGTGAAATATCGGGGTGATATTTTCATATTGGGTGAGCAAGCAGGAGGCTCATCGATATTGGGGGTCAGGCCAATAGGATATCATACAGGAGGTAGTATGAATATGATGGGGAGGATTATCATGCTAGTGGTTTGCTGACGTCAGGGTGATATTGAACATCGGAGCATCATGTGGAGGGATCATGATGAGGTTTATATTGGTGTCGTTAGGAGCAAAATCGCCGACTATCATCTTTCGATGTGGTCATGCTTATAAAGTGTTGAGGAGGTCGCTGTGGGGTGCATGTGGGATAATTAGTTCCCACATGATTTGAAATATCAGGGTCATGTTTCTTGGCGGGAAAGTTTTCAGAATGCACAGTATACTACATTTCCCGATGGCCACAGGTTGGTACGTCATTAATGGTGGATGTTACAGGGTATGGGCGAGGCCATGGATGGATCAACCACCTGATTGAAGATGTGAATCCCCAGGTGGCGGCATGGGGCTCGAGACTTCCTTGTTTCCTCCTCCACCTGCTGCATTCCATGTTTGAATGCCATTTTTCTCATTTTGAACGGTATCTGGCAGTTTTTGAATTTTGCCATGTAATTAATGCTGAGTGCACTCTCTTGCTGTATATAGCAGATTGTGTTGCTCATTTGTGGTTTGGTTGAAAACTGGACAAATTTTGGGTGTTGTAATAAGATACAACTTCATTGGTAGCTCTGTTCTGGATATCTTGTGAGTTTATGAGTCTCATGTTGTATGTTTCATGCATAAATTTACTGGTTTCATGTTGATTTAAATGAGTAATGTTGTATTGCATGTGTTTTGTTATCTGTCTCCAAATTGAGTGTGTTCTTCTCCTGAATCTAAACAGCTAAGGGTTGCCTAGGATTCTAGAATATGGGTTTGTTATATTGAATACTTGATCTTTTACTTCTGCTCAAGGGGTAGATTAAAATGTTTTAGGTTAGGTGTTGGGAAAAATATATTGCAGTGAGGATGTTGTGAGTAGAGGTAACTAAATACTCTATTTTGGGAAGTATCTGTAAGGCAGGTACTAAACAAACCCCCTTGAAATCTAGTCTTTGGTACATGTTTATGCTGACCATTTCCATGTTTATGTCTATTGACTCTGGGCTCTGGACAGGCACCAATCTAGTCTTGTATTGATGTTACACCCCAGGTCTTAGTTTTGCATCCAAACACATAAATCACACTTAAAACTTCAAAACCAAACCATTAGGACCTTAGAAGTAGTTTAGGATCAAAATCCTCTATCTCACAACTGAATATAGGCCCAAAGCTAGCCCCTTTGTACTTATCTCATAGTTTTGGTCTATAGAAAGGAGGATTTATCTGCTTTGTGTCAACATCCCCCACTTCACAAGCATATTTTATGGATGTTGAATAGGGAATACCCCCTAGGTTTTGCAGAGCCTGAAGAAGAAGAGGAGATATTATAGAGTCTATCTCCTGTACTGTTGGCTGCTGGCCTAGAATTCCTGTTGATCATTGATGGCTACCTTGTAGGGATAACTGGGGATAAGCATCTAGTCAGATTGAGAAGCAACAGATTTGGCGACTCCGCTTTGGAACTTTGTGTAAGAACCCTGGTTTTAAAAGAAAATAATTCCTAGTTGTAGGTGGCGACTCCGAACAATATCCTAACTGGTAAAGTAAAAAAATTGTATACAAGGGAGAAGATCCCTGCGCAATCCTCTGTTTGAAGAATTACCCAGAAAAATGATGTATAGGAAGAAAGGGATTGTTCAGGCCAGTCATGAGGGTTCTCCCAGGAATAATGATGATGTCCAAGATAACCCTAGGTCTTCAGGGCAGCATCAATGCTATTTTTAAAATGCAGAGGCTGATATCCAAGATATGTATGAAAGACAACAAGGTAGTAGTCTGAGAATGAGGTTAGAAGTGTTTCAAGAACGCCCTTTCTTGGATCCCAGTGATAGATTTGAAGAGGTTGAATCTCCAAGGGATGATGATGATGATGACCAGAATGGAATGAGACCATCTTCCTCCATGCCCAGAGATGAACAATTAGGTGAAGAAATCAAGAGCCTGAGGGCTGAATTTGAGTATCTGCAGACTGTGAAAATTAGAGATGACATGAGACAGAAGGTGCAAGCTCTGAGAATTGCTCAATAAGATGCAATCCCCACCCTTGATAATGCAAATGTCTTGAGAAACTAGCATAGAAATGAAATCCAGTATCAGTAAAATGATCAAAGATAGAATGCAAACAATGCCATAGTACCATTAAATAATGTGAGAAATCAAAATGCTGATAGGAATGCAAATGTAAATCAGTTTGGTAGACAGCCTATGTAGCTGGATAGATTCAGGCAGGTTGTTTTTGATGGTATTCCCAGTTATCCTAATCCCATTGACAAACATGTAAGGCCACAGGTGCCAAAAATTTTAGGAAATAATGTTATATCAGGTGAGGATCATTTGAAGGCTTTTCAGAATGTCATGGACAACTTTGAGGTTGAGCATGAAGATGTTTTCATGAAATTATTTATGCAATCCTTGGCTGATGAAGCTAGGGAATGGTATAAAAATCTGCCTGACCAAAGTATCTCATCATGGGATGATTTCAAAAGGATTTTTAAGGAGCAGTATGGTGACAAAACTGACCCAAGCTTTTTTGTAAATGAATTCACTAGTATCACTAAGGGGTCAAATGAGCAGGTTGCAGATTTCAATGCTAGATTCACTAAGGTGTTGAATAAATTGCCACATCACATGAGGCCTAATGAACCAATGTGCATAGTGTTGTACATAAATTCTTTTGATGCCAAAATAGCATATGGATTAAGAGATAAGGGTCCTGCTACTCTCAGGGATGCTTTTAGAATTGCTACAAATATTGAGAATAATAAGAAAGCATCAGGCAAGACAAACAGAAGGGATGATGTGAAGATTTTGCAAAATCCAATTAAGCCCCAAAATACTCAAGGTAATGCATCTGCCCCTAAAGACAAAATAGATAAATTGACAAATGTTGTTAAGGACCTAAGTTATAGACTTGCTAGAAATGAAAAAGGGATAGATCCTGACAGGCAAGTTTACTAGAGATAGGAAAAAAGACCATCATTGCATGATATGCCATACAACACTAATTGGCATAATGGTAAACCCATTCTCCCAAACAACAATAATAATCAAAGAGCTCAGAATGTTAAGGAGACTCTTGACCCTTTGAAGAAAGATGTTAATATTGTTGATGATACTCCATGGTGCATAATATGTCAAATGCCTCATTCACAGTCACAGTGCATGATTGCTCAATCCTTGTATGACAATGTTGTTGCCTGGTGCAATGAACCACATTATATGCAAGATGACAATGTCAATATGTTGTCTACAAATGGTGAGTATTCTTCTCATGATGCTGATGCAAGCGTAAACAATGAGATTCAGGTCTGCCAGCAGATTTCTTATGATGAAGATGATGAAGATAACTATGCTTATGCTCAAGACTCACACATCCTTCTAAATAACTTGAGGAGGCCTTCTGATGAAGAGATTAGAGCCCTCACAGCTACAACAGTAGCTCAAGTAAAAAGCAATTACAACCTTAGAGGCAAAGCTCAAGTTGATGATCAACGCCAGCCAGAGAACACTTTGGTGAATCGGCTAGTGCATAATCGTAAAGGGGCTGAGCCACAGAAGAAACAATGGAACAATAATAAGCAAAATCTTAAGTAGAAGGCTGGTCATGTTTCTCAAAGACCAGAGAACAGAGTTCCCCAAAATGAAAATCAAAGCAAAGATCCTCAGGTCATGGATGACATTCAAGGGACCATGAAAATTAAAGCTGTATCAGCTCAGGATAAGAACAAAACTACAAATCAGGCTACAACTGTTATACAAAATTATGCTCCCTTTGATATAACTCAAGTCCTCTCCCAATTAAAGATCTCTCTTCCATTAATGGAACTGATGAAGGTTGAAGAGATCAGGAATAAGGCAGTGTCCTTAATTTCAAGAGTACCTTGTCAGGCCAAGCAAAATGTTGAGGTTCAAAGTAAGAAACATGCATTATCTAGTGAAGATGAAGTCCCTAAAGTGTATCTGGGGGTGACCATGACAAAATGCCCTTCACAGGTTGAACCATTTTATGTCTCCCTTGTTATCAATGGAAAAGTGATTAAGAATTGTATGCTTGATTCAGGAGCATCAACAAATATCATGCCTCTGGCTGTCATGCAACAAGCTGGATTAAAAATAGACAAGGCATGTGGGAAGTGTTATGCCATGGATGCTAGAGAAGTACCAGTTATTGGAATCATGAAGGATGTGGACTTCAGGTTAGCAACATATCTAGAAAAAATATATAGAATGAATATAGCAGTGGTTGATATAAAGCCACAATATGGCATGTTGTTGTCAAGAAGATGGGCAACATTGATTGGTGGAAGCATGCTACTAGACCTATCATATGTCATGATCCCAATGAATGGCAAAGATGTCAAGTTGGTAAGAGAAGAAAGATCACTGGAGACAATTGAAGATCAAAATTTAGAAGGGCACATCTGTTTTGTGAACACTAACTGTGAAAATTTTAGAGTTGCCTCAGATGACCAAAAGGGTAAAGGGAGAGACACTTGCACTCAAAAGCTTGACGAGCAGGGTCTTTGGATAATGTATTTTGATGGAGCTTGTGCAAAGGAAGGCTCTGGTGCTGGAGTTGTGTTCTTGTCTCCAGCTGGTAAGCTTCTAAAATTCTCTTTTTGCTAAAGTTTGCTTGTACAAATAATATTGCAGAATATGAAGCTTTATTACTAGGGTTGAATATGGCTCTGAAGCATGGAATTAAAATGCTAAGAGTGTTTGGAGACTCAGAGTTAATTGTTTCCTAGGTTAGAGATAGGTATGCTTCAAAAAACAAGAGGTTAAAATAGTATAAACATGCTGTCTGGGATACAATTGAATTGTTTGACGCATTTTCAATAAACTGGATAGAGAGGTCAAAAAATGTCATGGCAGATTTTCTAGCCTATGTAGCCATTAGGCCAGATGATATCACTCTATCAGATGTCACAAATGTTGAAGTCAAACTCAGACCTACAGTACTAGATAATGTATGCAGTTGGTAGGTGTTTGATGATGATAAAGATTTGCTAAGATTTCTACATTGCATTGATGAATATGAGAACCAAGAAATTGATTTTCAAAATTTTGTAGAGGTCGTAGATGGAAGAGAGACTCTCTTAGGGAAAGAGGTAATCCAACTCAAAACAAATAAAATCCCCAGAAGGTTAGTTGCCCTGGAAAGAGCTTCTGACAATAGGGACCAATTTATTACAAAGACATCTCCCACAAACAAGGATGACTTGGAGGAGATAAACTTGGGGACATCTCATGCCCCCAAAAAGGTATACATTGGCAAACAACTCAAGCCACACATCAAAACTATGCTAATTGCATTACTAAGAAAGTATAAGCATGTCTTTGCCTAGTCATATGAAGACCTAAAAGTTTATAGAGAGGATTTATTCCAGCATGAAATCCATTTGAAGCCTGGAGCTAAACCATTTAGACAAAAACAAAGACCTATCAACCCAACTTTAGCTCCTAAAATGCAAGAAGAACTCAAAAAGCTTAGGGAGGCTGGAATAATTATGCCAATCAAACATTCAACTTGGGTGTCTAACCTTGTCCCAGTCAGAAAGAAAAATGGTGACATCAGACTTTGTGTTGATTTTAGAAAATTGAATGTATCCTCTTTGAAGGATAATTATCCACTGCCCAACATGGAGGCTATGCTACAGAAAGTGACTGGCTGTGAACTTTTATCCATGATGGATGTATTTTTAGGGTACAATCAAGTGAAGGTAAAAGAATCTGAATAATACAAGACTACCTTCACCACTCCATGGGGAACCTATGTTTATGTGAGAGTGTCGTTTGGATTGACAAATGCAGGTGCTACATTTCAGAGGGCCATGGATGTTGCTTTTGCAGGATTGATTGACTCAATCTTGGCTGTATATCAAGATGACTTAACTGCTTATTCAAAGAAGGAGGAGTAACATTGCATGCACTTAGAACAAATTTTTGTTAGAGCACTTGAATATGGCATCTCACTCAACCCAAATAAGTGTGCTTTTGGGGTAATAGAAGGAAAGCTGTTGGGGCATATTGTTTCCAAGGATGGGGTCAGGATTGATCCTGAAAGGGTGGCTGCAATTGACAAAATTCAGATCCCTAGAATAGTGAAAGGTATTCAGTCCTTCTTTGGACAAATTAATTTTGTTAGATGATTTGTTCCTAACTTTGTAAAGACCAAAAATGTTGAAGAAAGGTGCAACTGTCAAATGGGAAGATGAAGCAACTAAGTCATTTCAGAATATTAAAGAAACTATAAAGATGGCTCTTGTGTTAAAATCTCCTAATTTTTCTAAGCCATTTCAGTTGTTTTCATTTGCTTCTTTCCATACTGTAGATGCATGTTTATTGCAGAAAAATGAGGAGGGTTTTGAACAACCTATCACCTTCTTCAGCATGTCATTGCAGGCAGTTGAATTAAAGTATGATATCATGGAGAAACAAGCATATGCATTAGTTAGAGCAGTCAAGAGCTTTAGGCCATATTTAATAGGCTCTCAGATAGTTGCATATGTGCCTCATGCAGCAATCGAAGATATTTTCACTCAGTAGGAGGTAACTGGAAGAAGATGTAGATGGATAAATAAACTACAAGAATTCAACATAGAGATATAGATCACAAAGCTGGTAAGGGGACAAGGTTTGGCAAAGATAATGATAGAATCAAATTTGGAAGTATGCCAAGTGAATGTAGTTCAGATTGAAATTATTAATATGTCAAAATCTGAATGGTATAAGGACATTGTATATTACTTACAGAATTTGAATTATCCTTCCCACTTCAGTGATAGTCAGATAAGGACCTTGAAGTTACATGCAATCAAATACATAATTCTTCAAGGAGAGCTATATTGGAAAAATCCTGAAGGTGTCCTACTGAGATGTGTGGATGAAAATCAAGCTGCTGATATTTTAAATGATCTACACAAAGGAGGATGTGGTGAACATTCCGCTGCCAAGACAACAACCCACAAAATTCTTAAGAAGGATATTGGTGGCCAACTCTTTTCTCAGATGCACAAAAGTTGGTAAGAAAATGTGACTCTTGCCAAAGGTTTTCAGGGAAGCTTAAGTATGAAGGTGCACTACCCCTTAGGACTGTAACTGTAGAAGCTCCATTTCAGCAGTGGGGGATTGATTTTATAGGGGAAATCTCAGAAAAATCAAGCGGAGGACATAGTTGGATTCTGGTTGCTACTGATTATTTTACGAAATGAGTCGAATCCATTCCAACCAAGAAAGCTACAAGCAGGGTGGTGATGGATTTTTTTTGGAGCACATTATTATCAGGTTTGGAGTGCTAGCTACAATTGTCACGAAAAATGCCATGTGCTTCAGATCTGGTGAATTTGTTAATTTTTGCAATAAATATGGGATCAATCTATCATATGCGTCACCATATCATCCACAGGGAAATGGTCAAGCAGAGTCAAGCAACAAGACCCTCATGAAAATCATTAAAAGGATGGTAGATAAGAGCAAAAGGGCATGGGATTCAAAGTTAAAGATGGCACTATGGGCCAACTGGATGACAGTGAAGGAATCAATTGGAAGGTCACCTTTTGAATTAGTGTATGGTGCACCAGCTAAGCTACCTGTGAACAACCTTTTGCCAGTCTATAGATTTATACAAGAAAATGATACAGAGGTTGAGGGCTCAATAACTGAAAGGATAAATCAGCTGGTTGCATTGGATGAAATCAGAAGAGAGGCACACCTGACAAATATCAAGAAATAGCAAAAGATGAAATATTTGTTTGATAAAAGGGCGACAGAAAGGAAGTTTCAAATAAGTGACTTGGTTCTTGTTTGGAATGCAAAGAGCCAAGATAAGGGTAAGCATAATAAATTTGAGCCATTATGGGTGGGTCCATATCAAATTAGCAATATTCATGGAAAGGACTCCTATTTTCTCTAGGCCTTGAATGGTGAAATGCTGGAATTGCCTGTGCACGGTCAATTCCTTAAGCTTTATTTTTCATAGGTGATATTTTTCTGTGCATAATTGTAAATTATGTATAAATTGCTTGTAAATGCTCTATATAGTTGGTGTTGTGCATTTTTTATGTTTTGCCTGGTCTGCCCTGGAGTGATCTGGTTCTCGTTGCAGCCTTGTGCCTGCACGTCCCCAGTAGGAGCCTATGTTACCGCCTGCATGAGCAGTCAAGTTTCAAACAATAAACATGCAGGCACCCTCCTGAAAAGTCCAAAAAAGTTCTAAGTCTTTTGGGCCTCATCATCATATTTCCAAGTATCGACCTGATTTCTTGCGCGAGGGTCATATTTTAAATATCAGGTGATCTTAGTGAAGATCACCCTCGTGTTGTTTTATCACCTCATGATCGCATCATCACCCCGAAGTGCGGAAGTCAGTTTTATGTGGGGGGTGATATCTGCCTGTCTAACAGCTTCATGCATATTCTGATGGGGGGTGATGTTCCAAACATCAGTCATATTCAAAGATCACCCCCAGTGTTACAATGAAGCTACAGTCCACCCTGATATTTCTTAGGGGGGGTGATATTTCAAATATCAGGTGATATTCCAAATATCACTCTTGTCGCCGAAGATCACCCCGGTGTTGCAACATGATGGTGATGTCATCAGGATCGATGGGGTGCATCAGGTGGTTATCAAGATGATGCTGCATATCAGGAAGTGCGGTCGAGTGATATTTCCCGCAGGGTGATATTTCACATCAGGGTGATGTGAAATATCGAGGTGATATTTTCATATTGGGTGAGCAAGTAGGAGGCTCGTCGATATCAGGGTTTAGGCTGATAGGATATCATATAGGAGGCAGTATGAATATGATGGGGAAGATTATCATGTTGGTGGTTTGCTGACATCAGGGTGATATTGAACATCAGAGCATCATGCGGAGGGATCATGATGAGGTTTATACTGGCATCGTTGGGAGCAAAATCCTCGACTATCATCTTCTAGTGTGGTCATGCTTATAAAGTGTTGAGGAGGTCGCTGCGGGGTGCATGTGGGATAATTAGTTCCCACATGATTTGAAATATCATGGTCATGTTTCTTGGCAGGAAAGTTTTTAGAATGCATAGTATACTGCATTTCCCGATGGCCGCAGGTTGGTACGCCATTAATGGCGGATGTTACAGGGTATGGGCGAGGCTATGGACAGATCAACCACCTGATTGAAGATGTGAATCCCCAGGCGGCGGCATGGGGCTCAAGACTTCCTTGTCTCCTCCTCCACCTACTACATTCAATGTTTGAGCGCCATTTTTCTCATTTTGAACAGTATCTAGCAGTTTTTGAATTTTTCCATGTAATTAATGCTGAGTGCACTCTCCTGTTGTATATAGCAAACTGTGTTGCTCATTTGTGGTTTGGTTGAAAACTGGACAAATTTTGGATGCTGTAATAAGATACAACTTCATTGGTAGCTCTATTCTGGATATCTTGTGAGTTTATGAGTCTCATGTTGTATGTTTCATGCATAAATTTACTGGTTTCATGTTGATTTAAATGAGTAATGTTGTATTGCATGTGTTCTGTTATCTGTCTCCAAATTGAGTGTGTTCTTCTCCTGAATCTAAACAGCTAAGGGTTGCCTAAGATTCTAGAATATGGGTTTGTCATATTGAATGCTTGATCTTTTATTTATGCTCAAGGGGTAGATTAAAATGTTTCAGGTTAGGTGTTGGGAAGAATATATTGCAGTGAGGATGTTGTAAGTAGAGGTAACTAAATACTCTATTTTGGGAAGTATCTGTAAGGCAGGTACTAAACAAACCCCCTTGAAATCTAGTCTTTGGTACATGTTTATGCTAGCCATTCCCATGTGTATGTCTATTGACTCTGGGCCCTGGATAGGCACCAATCTAGTCTTGTATTGATGTTACACCCCATGTCTTAGTTTTACATCCAAACACATAAATCACACTTAAAACTTCAAAACCAAACCATTAGGACCTTAGAAGTAGTTTAGGATCAAAATCCTCTGTTTCACAACTGAATATAGGCCCAAAGCTAGCCCCTTTGTACTTATCTCATAGTTTTGGTCTACAAAAAGGAGGATTTATTTGCTTTGTGTCAACATCCCCCACTTCACAAGCATATTTTATGGATGTTGAATAGGGAATACCCTTCTAGGTTTTGTAGAGCCTGAAGAAGAAGAGGAGATATTATAGAGTCTATATCCTGTACTATTGGCCGCTGGCCCAGAATTCTTGTTGATCATTGATGGCTACCTTGTAGGGATAACTGGGGATAAGCATCCAGTTGGATTGAGAAGCAACAGGGTGTTTGATTAGTTTGATGTCTATCCTTCTTTCACCAATTACATTCAAGGACTTTGGGTCAAGTGGCAATGCACTATCAGACCCTTGGTCACATAGGAATGCAGGGAAGCTTGGATTTATGTGATTTGATTGCCAATTATGTTTAATTATACTCAATTATACCTCAAAACCCTAATTATGCAATTATAGAAACAAACAAACAAATTACTGAGAATGCTGCTACAGGAAGATGTAAAATGACAGATAAATGTGCACCCATTTTTGAAGTTCGAGAAGTGGAATAGATAGGGACTGATGAGAGGGCACCCTAGTCCAATACCTTGATTTTTGTCAGGATCTGAAAACTTGATCTGCAACCTATTCCTGCTATCACAAAGATTTTTTCATTGCAAAATCTAGAGAACTAATGAGTAGGCACCCAAGTCTAGGGCCCTATTTTTAACTGTGATCCGCAAATCTGACACTTGGCCACACTCTCCTGCAACTCCACTTTTCCTACTTCTTCAACCTATAACTTGCAATCACAGAAAAATGGGGAGGGCATTGTGGTGTTTAGAGGCTTGCCTCAGTCAAACCCTAGAGGGACATTCAAATCTTCCAAACACCATTGTCAGATAGGGAGTGCATGCCCTTGTGAGGTAGAGGCAAAAACCAAATGATAAATGCTTGAAAACACAAGTGATGTCACCTTGTAGTGAAGATCTCATGGAAGGAAGAAGCTCTTCATGCCATGAGGAGATGATTGCTCAAATCTACAAATACAAACACATAAACAACACAAAATCTGCTCTTGCTGCACAATGAAATCCTTGAATCACCTTTAGAATGCATAAAGATCCCAATTGCTTGCTAGTAATCATCTAGTTTACAAATGAATGCTTAAACATGCTTATATATGCAACTACAAACACTCCTGCGTAGAATTTTGTAATTCAAACTTATTGTGTCGACATAGGACCTAAATAACGGTCACAAGCTAACACTCAAAATTTGGGCCTGACCCAAAATAGGGCAGGGCTAAGGTGCAGGTGCCCAAGTCCTCCCTCCCTATTTTGGTCAGGGTTAAGTTTAAGGGATCCCCCTAGGTCCCATTTACCATGAAACTTAGGGTTCATTTCATCGGGATGTCAAAATATGATGCAAGAAGTCCTAAATGTAGATAAAAGACTCCAGAGCTAAAACTTGAGGGAAAAGCACCCAAGGGAACATTTCTTGATGTTACAAAATGTTATAGGTTCTAGATGTGATCTTTGATTGAGATTTTGTTTCAAACACCACGCAAAACACAAGCAAACAGAATCGTTTTGAGTTTGATCTTGATGTGAAATGACAAACACTTTGAAAACACTTTGCACAATCTAGGCTAGGAAGAGATACTACCCGCTAGATCCCCACTTGGATTTCTCTAGATACTTAAACAAGGCAGACATCTAGAGACTTGGTGGCACTAGCTCCCCCTTACATGGCACACACTTCTTGGGCACAGCAAGTCTCATTCCCGCAAAGAGGAATTTCTATCTCTACACTTGAATAGTGAAGACATGGGACGGCTTTAGAACAATCGTTCCTGCGCTAGCAAGTAAAAAAGATTTTGGCTACTAAACAATTGGTTCTTAGTAAGGGAATTCGTTCAGGTGGCCATACATGCGGTGATTCGCTTCAGTTAAGAGGCCTCCCAGATTGCAGAAGTTACGCTCTATAGGTTTTCACACACCACAAGGGTACTGAAGGAGACATTCGTCGGTATGACACATCGGCACCTATTTCTTATGACTTTCGTCACAAACACATTTTTTATATAACAGTTTGAAAGAGCTTGGCTTTAGCTTGTTACCGCTTGGGTCATTCCCACCTTTCGAAGTGGGGTGGAAGGCCCTCTAGAGGTATACAAAAGCAAGGAAGTACGTTGTTTTTAATCTCCCAGATCGTACTAAGCTCAAGGAGAGAGCATACACAATGCCTTTGCCTCACACTCGCATGTGGTTCATTTTAATTCAAAATCAAAATATGTGGATGGTTATACAAAATGTCAAAAAAATGCTTTTGATTCTCAAGATCACGGAGTGGCACGAGAGAAGAGCATACACATTCAATGACAAAAATGAAAACCACAAGACATGCCAAACACTCGTTAATTTTAACCCTTACTTATGATGAGACAAACACTTGAGTTTATTTTTAGACCAACGAATCCAAATGTGATCTAATCTATAAAAAGAAGACACAATGTTTCAAGATTAGATTCTCTGACAATCAAACCTACAACACACTGATTAGTAGTTTGCAAAATAGTCTTTGATAGGTGTAAAGCTACAAGTAAAACAAATGAATCAGTAACAAAGTTCTCTGAATCTCCTTTCTGACGCCTACAAAAACATGAAAATTTGATGAAAAACACAAAAGTTATGCAAGTTTGAATAAAACAGCCTCCAAGGGCTAGGGATATGCACTCTTTGTTTGATGGTTTGGTTTGAATGTGTTCATATGAAGCAATTTGATCCCTAATTGTTATGATTGGCAATTTGAACCTCTGTGGATAACGTTTTATAAACCGGCGACAAGAAACATTAAACATGAAAATGCTCACATATAAAAGAAATAACATGAATATTATTTAAGGCATGAGACCATTTTTCCACACTACACACATGTAAAAGGAATTAGCATGAATATTTATACATCATGAGATAATTTTCCCAAACACTATAATGCTCACATAAAAAACAATGTGAATAGCTTTTAGGGTGTAAGATAATTTTCTCCAGCACTATAAACCTGTAGCGTGAATATCATTTATAGCATTAGACAATTTTTAAAAGACCAACAATACTCACATATAATACTCTCATATAAAAGAATAACAATGGATATATTTTCAAAGAATTATAATTCTCACATATAAAAGCGTAAAAAACAATGTGAAAAAATAAAATTTTGCAGCACTATAATGCTCACATATAAAGTGTGAAAAAATAAAATTTTGCAGCATTATAAAGCTCACATATAAAAACATAAAAACAACATGAAAAAATAAAAAATTTCAGCACTATAATGCTCACAAATAAAAGCATAAAAACATCCAATTTTTTTTTTTTTTTTGTACTATAATGCTCACATATAAAAGCATAAAGCATAAAAACAGAGTGAAAAAATTAAATTTTTCAGCACTATAATGCTCACATTGGCTTAGGATTTGTTATTTAAAACAAAAACTAAAGCCATTTTAGCAAATATTAAAGTTTGATATTCCCAACCAATAGCAAAATTTAATTTTTCACATTACAAAAGTAGTTTACCATATCAAAGACCAATGATTAATAGTTAAGACCAATGATTAATAATTAGGAGTATTGAAATTAGACTGCTCACAAAAAGCATAAAAATAGTAGGAAAAAATAAAAATTTCCAGCACTATAATGCTCACATATAAAAGCATAAAAACAACATGAAAAAATAAAAAATTTCAGCACTATAATGCTCACATTGGCTTAGGATTTGTTATTTGAAGCATTGAAAGAAAACCCTAAAGATTTAATATGTCAAAATTTAAATATTAAAGTTTGATATTCCCAACCAATAGCAAAATTTAAATTTTCACGTAGTTTACCATATCAAAGACCGATGATTAATAGTTAGTAGGAGTATTAAAATTAGAACTTAGAGCATTCCTTAAAATGGTTACGAGATATCTCAAAAATCAATTGAAAAACCTACAAACCGAGATATAGAAATGCACCAAAAACTTGCAAGCTTTCAAACCACAACACTTGCAAACAAAATGATTAGAGGGGGTTCACGTCAGGTTCATCATTTAATGTGAGTATAAAATATGAATTTTTAGGGAAAACCTAAAAACTTTTAATGCCACATTTAAAACTATAGAAAATCAAAAATTAAATGCAAAAGCCCATGAAATGTTACCAATTGTGAGAGAATGTGGTTGCTCAAAACATTAGCATAACTCCAATGTGAAATTTGCCTAGGGATAAATGAAAATGGAATAGATTTTTATAAAGTTCGTGGGTAGTTGAACTGTAAAGTTGGTTGAAAGTGAAGGTAGGTAATTAACAAATTTTGAATTGTTAAGAATGGTTTTTAGGTTTAGGTTAAATAATAAATTAACTTTATTAATCTTAATTTATTATTTACGATAGATTTTTGGGTTTATAAGTAAATAATAAATTAATTTTAATTTATTATTTCCTGTAAAAGTGAAAGATTATAAACAAGTGCCACGTAGTGGTCAGTACTTGCTTTGTAGTGTTGTTATTATAGTATTTGTTTAGTTGTAATTTTTTTTGTTGATTAGCTATTGGTTCTAAATAGTATTTGTTTAGTTGTAATTTTTTTGTTGATTAGGTATTGGTTGTATAGACAAATTGCATTCAATAATTGAAAAATTAATTTTTGAAAAGCGTTGAAATGTCCGGGGTAAATAAAATTGAAATCTCAAAAATAATCTAATTTGGTAAAATAAAATAGGACTAAAATATTTCCTTAACTATAAAACCAAACTTTACAAAGCCTATTAAATAACACAAATAATTCCTTAACTATAAAGAGATTTGAAATGTCTCCTTAAGATATTAAAATGTAATAATACTAATACTTTTATAATTTAAAATGCATTAAAATATTGTAGGTTGGAATAATAAAATACAAAATGTAATAACATGGCGAAATATTTTTGGTGATACTGTAGATTTTTAACTTTTGAAAATCCTAAATTTTTAACTCTTGAGTAAATAAAATTGAAATCCCTAAAATAATCTAATTACATAAAATAAAATGTGTAGAACCCTAAAAACTAAATTAAAATTAAATTACTTTTAGCTAATGAAGCAAAAAATTAATCGCCATCCATTTAGGCATGACTTAACTAGTGGGAGACAAAATTTATGTTTATAATTTGTTTACTTGCCACTTGCTCCCCTCAAACCAAAATTCTCTCCACATTTATAGTTTTTTGTTGCACTCTCTGCAAGAAGAGGTCATTTTTTTAACCAATGACAATATAGATAAATCATTTTTCAATAATTTTTTGTTAAAAATTTATCATGTTGACATAGGAAAAGTACAAATTTAAATCCAATTTGCCCGACAAGAAAAATAATCCTTTCTATTGATTGGTTTACAATCAATAGATTAATAACTAGAGTGTGAACTCATTGCAATAGTACCTGGCTAGGTACTAATAAAATTGAAATCCCAAAAATAATCTAATTTCATAAAATAAAATGTGTAGAACCCTATATTTTTAATAGTATTATTAATATTATAAGTTTGTCCCTTTGACAAAAAGTAATTTTTACATTTAGCTAATGAAGCAAAAAATTAAATTCATAAAAACTGATAGATTCTTGCCATCCATTTAGGCATGGCTTAACTAGTGGGAGACAAAATTTGTGTTCATAATTTGTTTACTTGCCACATCCTCCCCTCAAACCAAAATTCTCTCGGCATTTATAGGTTTTTGTTGCACTCTCCGACAATCTGTAGAGAAGAGGTCATTTTTTTTAGCCAATGACAATACACATAAATCATTTTTCAATGATTTTTTGTTAAAAAATTATCATGTTGACATAGGAAAAGTACAAAGTTAAATCAAATTTGCTCGACAAGAAAAATAATCCTGTCTTTTGATTGGTTTACAATCAATAGATTAATAACTAAATAAGTGTGAACTCATTGCAATAGTACTTGCCCAAGGTAGGTACTAATAATAAATTAATTTTAATTTATTATTTATGGGATATGGTAGAAAGTGAAAAGATTTTATTAATTAAAATTAATTAAACCTTAGGATTAAGGGTAATTTAAATAATAAATTAAATTTATTAATTTTAATTTATTATTTATGTGAGGGAAAATATTTAATAAATTAATTAAAATTAATTAAACATTAGAATTAAGGGTGGATTAGGGATTAAGGGAAATCTAATTAATTAAATTTCATGGTAAGGGAGGACTTGGAAATATTATGGATTTGATCAATTGGTCAATTTTTGACGTCCAGTTAATTCATTGTTAATCACACTTCTTTGTATCCCTAGATATTAAGAATTACCTTTTTCTTGTGGTTTGGGACATTTCCTATTTTCCCTAAAGCCTAATGTTAGCTATGAAGAATTGCTTTGATTTAGTTTCTTTCAAGAAGACAAAAAGTGGAACAAAAGATAACGTAATATGCAAATGATAAATCTAGTTCTTCCATTTATAGTTGGTTTGCCATAGTTAGGAACTGAGGGGATTTCCTTGCCTTAAGCCTCTACAACTATTTACTCTTTTGGATATTTATTGTGATGGAGAATGATGGGGTGTGAATACAACATTATATCCAATCAATCATTTGTTTGTTGAATCTAAACTTTCGTAGTCTTTACGAGAATGTTAGAATCACACTTGTCAAATGCTTTAGATATGTCAAGCATTATAACAGTCCCTAACCAGTGTTATTTTGGCTGAGTGGAGTTCTTGGCTAAGATCATGTCCTTTATATGACATGTATTAATTTCTCATCCACTTATAATAATAGCTTAATAAATTAGTGAATGTATCTCTCCCTCTCTCTCTCTCTCTGTATGTTTGTACCTCTCTCTCCTACTTTATTTCTCTTTCTCACTTCGTAGATATATCTCTCTAAAGATATTGGGGGATTTTTCTAGCAAGGGTCTTCTTGTTGGTCAAAACCCTTTAACCAATTTAACAGTGTAAACAAAATCAAAGACATGGTAAACAATCTTCAATCTTGTAGTATACGCTTAGTTGCTAGATAGTGTTTTGATTCTTGGATTATCCTCTCTAAATGATGATGCAATGATAAAGTATGAGATGTGGGGGTTTGGTAATAATTCAAATGGATTAGGGTTTGTCACATATTTCATATTTAAATTGAAAAATAATGATTTATATGAAAGGAGTTAGTATAAGCCCAATATTCATTTTGAATTTAAAAGTTAAGAAGTTGAAACTACATTAACCACACTTGCATATTTGACCTAGCATAATAAATGGATAACTACAAATCAAGTATAGATTAAAAAATGTGTAAAGATTGAGACTAAACTTAATTATAGAAAAAATTAAGTTAATTTCTAATTAAAATGAAATATGCACTTTCTAAAGCATTATGATTACTATTTGGTAATTGTGATGGTAAAGATTTGAAACCATAGTGTATGTTTAAAATTTAGAGAATGAATCAAATGACAAAGAAATGGATTCACCCTTACCACTGAGAAGCCAAGTAGATAAAGAAATAGTGCATACTTCAACTTTTAAAAGAGAATGAAATGAAAATGAAATGTATTCCTCCCAAATGAGAGTGATGTTTATTTGAACTTTCCCCAAAGGATAATGAAACACTTGTACTAAAAATAAACATACCTGGTGTTGTGCTCTATGGGCTTGACAAGCTCAGAGGGGCATCATAGATAGGGATATTGCAGAGATGACCTTCAATTCAAGCATCAAAGTAACCACAGGTTCTTTATAGCTCTTTCAAATCTCAACTCTTTTCTATAGAGAGCTTGGAATGCACTCCATGAAGCTCAAAGTGCATGCATGTCATTCCATTTAATATTTCTCACAAAATTTTAGTTCTATAATTTATTACTGAACATTATTAAATATAAATATAAAATAATATATAATTATTATATATATTACTATTTAAATTAACCTATAAGAAATCTAAGAACTTAAGAGAGAGACATGAAATGAGAATGAGAGAAAAAGAGGGATAGAGAGGGATAGACATGAGAGAGAGAGAAAGAAAAGAGATGAAGAAAATAGAGAGAGACTATGGAAGGAGAGAGCTCATAAGAGGATGAAGGATTAGAGGATACACCATTTGAAAAAGCCAACAAGGTACCGATACTATGAAGAAGATTTGTTCTGAATAAAGCATCCACTAATGTCTTACGTAAAATAGTAGCCAATTGTTGAGGAGATTGAGCATGCGTATGAGTGTTAACAAAAAGTTGTCTCTAGGACGAGCAAGATCTTGCTTACCTGCATATTCATCATGATCATTATTAGGTTATTCTTTATGATCTTCTAAATCATTCCCAACACGAACATTAGAAATACCTCATTATAAATGAATTTGATAGTCATATTAGGGTTTAAACAAACACTCCTTTGCAATGGAAGATTAGGGTCTCAAGTAGCTTGTAGCATTTAAACAAAACAATATGGCTAAGAGAAATAAAAGGATGAAGCGCTATAAATGAATCTCAAATTTGTAAAATTGGAAAGAGTAGAAAGTGACCAGATCTAAAAATGAAACCCTAGAGTTGAAAACAAGGGTGGATAAGGTGCATGAAAGCAAGGTCACATAATTTCATGTATATATTAATATTATTTTTTAGATAAAGTTTTTAATATAAAAATGGGTAAATTCTTTATTTAAAAATATTTATTTTATCAAAGTAAAGGGTTTAAAGGAAAACAATTGTTGGTTGAAAATAATATGATAGAACGTTGTTATCTAGGATGTGGTGTTGTTATATGGAACCTAATCAGACTCGGAGGTTAAATTTTCTCCACTTTTATTAGTGTGGTTTCCCCCCAAATTATTTAACCAAGGTTTGGGGACAACGCCCCTTGTGGGGTCCAGGAGTAGTTCCCCTAGTGCGCTCTCTGTCGCTATATAGGGCGGGGTCGAGGGGTAACGCCCCCGTGGGGGCTTGGGGTCAGTGCCCCTGAAACCTCAAATAGTGTTTTATTATTTTATAAAGGCATCCAGAGTTATTTTTCTATTGGTTGACATAAATAAAAATAAAAAAATAAAACCCTATTTTGTAACCAACATAAGTCATGATAAAAATGGCTTAGAGTTAGGGTTTCTGTTGATATTGTATTGTAGCATTTGTAGCAGTATTGAGTTGCAAGGATTGCTGGTTGTAATCAGTTTGATTTACTGGATAATAATATTGGACTCTCTATTGGTGGATGTAGCCCGCGTTTGGGTGAACCACGTTAAAATTGTCTCTCATTATTATTTTTGTATATTTTTCATTACTCTGTTTAATCTTTATTTGCATTTAATTGATATCTTCTTTCGACTAACCCTAAAAAGTGGTATCAGAGTGGGTTGTGTTTGATTATCGTCTGCAGGAAGGTCTCATGGTTGAGTGGGAGTCTCACGGTTAAGTGGGAGCAATGGCAGATAAGGGTAAATTGAAGGTAGATAAATTCAATGGGCAGAACTATCAGTTATGGAAGATGTAGATGGAGGATTATCTCTATCAAAAGGATTTATGGAGGCCATTGGAAGGAATAGCCAAGAAACTGGCAACAATGACTAATGAGGATTGGGAACTTCTGGATAGAAAGGCACTGGGAACCATTCGGTGATACCTGGCATCATCTATGGCATTCAATATAACAGAAGTGAAGATAACAAATGAATTGATGAAATCTTTGGCTAAATTGTATGAAAAACCCTCAACCTCAAATAAGGTATTTCTCATGAAGTATTTGTTTAATTTGAAAATGATTGAAGGTGGATCTGTGATAGATCATTTAAATGATTTTAGTACGATTACTAGTCAGTTAACTTTTGTAAAAGTGAAATTTGATGAAGAGATGAGGACTCTCTTGGTTTTATGTTCTTTGCTAGAAAGTTGGAATAGCTTGGTAATCACTGTAAGTAACTCTGTCTCTGGTTCAAATACTTTAAAATTTGATGATGTTGTTGGTGTTATCCTTAGCGAGGAAATATGACAGAAAAGCTTAGGAGGGTCCACATCAGGTAGTGTTTTGAATGCAGAAAGTAGGGGCAGATCAAAGGAGAGAGGAAAAGGTTTTGGAGGTCATGGGAAGTCATGAGGAAAATCAAAGGACAAGAGGTCCCAATCAAGAGGATAGAAGGATTGCTGGTATTGTGGGAAACTAGGTCATCCAAAGAAAGATTGTTGGTCTCGGAAGAATAAAGGAGACAAACAAGAAGGCAATAAGGAGGTAGATGTGGTAAGTAATAAATCTGAAGATGATGCTTTGATTCTTTCCCTAGATAATGCTGATGATTCATGGGTTTTAGATTCAGGGGCCTCATTTCATGCTACGCCCCATAGAAGTTATTTTCTTGATTATGTCCAAGGGGATTTTGGGCTAATTTATTTGGGAGATAAGGAACCTTGTCAGATTGTTGGAAAGGGAAGAATAAGATTAAGTTGCAGAATGGGAATCATTGGCTACTACAAGAGGTAAGGCACGTTCCAAGGCTGAGTAGGAATTTAATTTCAGCAGGGTAGCTAGGTGATGAAGGTTACACAATTACTTTTAATGATAAAAATTGGAAGGTTTCAAGAGGTACCTTAATAGTAGAAAAAAGTGTGAAAGTAAGGCACCTTATATATGTAGAACAACCATAGGGATTTGAGGTCAAAGGTAAGCAAAAATTGGTGTGTAGATTGAAGAAGAGTTTATATGGCTTGAAACAAGCACATCGACAATGGTATTTGAAATTTGATAGTTTTATGGTTGAGCAAGGCTACAACTAGTGTAATTCTGACCATTTCATTTATTTTAAGAGGTTGGATAATAACAGCTACATTATTTTATGTTTATATGTTGATGACATGCTTGTAGCCAAGTCTAACATGGATCACATAAGAGAGTTAAAACAATAGTTAGCACAATCATTTGCTATGAAGGATTTGGGGGAAACAAAACAAATCTTTGGTATGAAAATTTGCAAACATAGGAAGAACAAAAAATTGACTCTATCTGAGGTTGATTATGTTGAAAAGGTGTTACATAGATACAATATGGTGAATGCAAAAGATGTTAGCACACCTTTGTCTAGTCATTTGAAATTGACTAAGGAGATGTGTCCTAAGACACAAGAGGAGGAAGAAAAAATATCCAAGGTAACATATGCTTCAGCTATGGGAAGTTTAATGTACGCCATGGTATGCATGAGACTAGATATTGCACATGTTGTAGGAGTCGTAAGTAGGTATATGAGTAATCTTGGATTGGAGCATTGGAATGGGGTAAAATGGATTCTTAGATATTTGAGAGGTACATCCAATATACATTTATGTTTTGGGGGCTCCAATACTGATTTAATAGGGTATGTGGACTTAGATTTGGTAGGGGATATTGATACTAGGCGAAGTACTATAGGTTATGTCTTTACTATAGGTGGGACAATAGTGAGTTGGATATCCAGGTTGCAAAAGGTGGTTGCTTTATCCACCATGGAGGTAGAGTATGTAGATGCAACAGAGGCAAGTAAGGAGATGATATGGCTGCAATATTTCATGGAAGAATTGGGCAAATAACATGCTAATAGTTATTTGTTTATAGACAATTAGAGTTCCATTCATCTTGCAAAGAATTTTGCCTTGCATTCAAAGACCAAACACATACAGCTAAGGTATCACTTCATCCGATCGGTGTTGGATGATATATAGTTAAGGCTGGAAAAGATACATACAGATGAAAATCCAATAGATTAGTTTACAAGTGACAAGGGAGAAGCTAAGCTCCTCTCCAGCTTTGGTTGGTCTTCAAGACTGAAAAATATAAAATCAGAACAACAAGGTCTAGGGTGCTTATTTCTAGTGGGAGCTATATGGTCAGCAGTGTTATGATCAATCTCCAAGTGGGAGATGACATGGTGTGGAGTCTGATCAGTCTCCAAGTGGGAGATTGTTGTTATATGGAGCCTAATCAGACTTGGAGGTTAAATTTTCCCCACTTTTATTGGCACAGTTTCCCCCCAAATTATTTAATGGGGGTTTGGGGGTAGCACCCCCAAGAGGGGGTCAAGGGGCAGCGCCCCTGCGGGGGCTTGGGGGCAGTGCAACCGAAACCTCAAATATTTTTTTATTATTTTATAAAGACGTCTGGAGTTATTTTTTCTATTGGCTGACAATTAAAAAAAAGCCTATTTTGTAACCGACATAAGTCGTGATAAAAATAGCTTAGAGTTAGGGTTTCTATTGATATTGTATTGTAGCATTTGTAGTAGTATTGAGTTGCAGGGATTGCTGGTTGTAATCAGTTTGATTTACTAGATAATAATATTGGACTCTCTATTGGTGGATGTAGCCCGATTTTGGGTGAACCATGTTAAAATTGTCTCTCGTTGTTATTATTTCTATATATTTTGCATTCCTCTGTTTAATCTTTATTTGCATTTAATTGATATCTTTTGCTGGCTAACCCTAACATGTGGAAGGTGATGAATAATATATTTGTCACTACTTATAGTGTCAGTATACTTAAATAAACAATTCTTTCTTCAAAGTTATACACATATTAAGTAACTTTGTTATAGTATTCTTCTTTCCTTATAACAATTGTGTTAAGATAGTAGTTGATCTTGGTAATTGATGGTTTTTACTATTATGTATAATACAAATGTTCATTATCATTTGTATTATGTCGATACATGTAATATAAAGGACATGGTCTTGGCCAATTGTTCATGATCTTGTTGAACTATGATTAACATTTGATTTTTTTGATATGAACTATGGAGAACTCTCAAAATAAATTACAATAAGTCAAGAAATATAGGTTTGTCCATTAAGGAGGTTGAGAATAATATTATCTTCTAGAAGAATAATAGGAGTAGAATATTGTCATTGTATAGGTCAATTGGATGAAATTATCTAGAGTGGAAGGTGGTCAAAAGAATATGAAAGGATTTATTGTTACTAAATGTTGGCATTTGTTGTAGTTTATATACATTGTTAATATGATTATTTAATTAGTGGTTTCATTTACTTGCTTGTGTTTACCATGATAAATTTAGTATTTGTGTTAATCCTCAAATTTGAATAGGTAATTATCATGAAAAATTGCTTAATAGGTAGGGATGACCATCAAATTTAGGCCTTGGGTGAGAGTAAAAAATCTTTGAAGTCACCATGTCATACATAATAGTATGCATAATGAGCACTCTTGATAGGGTATGCACATCACCTTTGCCTTATGGATTTAGATCTAGCAATAATCAACCTCAACTAAATGATCTCTAACCCATAATTAATAGAGATAGAGAAGGGAGAGGGAGATAGAGAGAGATAGAGATGAAGTGAGAAAGAGAGATAGATTAGGAGAGAGAGAGAGAGAGAGAGAGAGAGAGAGAGATACATGATATAGAGGGAAAGATATAGAGAAAAGAGAGACTAACTTTTGATTGATTATTTTATGCTAACAAGCCAAATATGGAATGTGTCCATGGCGAGCTACGCTCAAGGAAACATGTTATTTGCATAGGGATATATATATAGAGAGAGAGAGAGAGACAAAGAGATATATAGAGAAAGGCATAGAGATAGAGAGATATAGAGAGAAAGAGATGAGATTAATTTTGAAGACATTTTAGATGCCATGCTAGAAGAGGCCACACAAAATGGATGGACAACTGTGATGCCAGCTTGCCAATTGCATTAAAAATTTGATAGTTTCTCATCATGAGGTGGATTTTGGGTCTCCCAAGGAGAAAAGGAGTGAGAGGTAATATTTGTTGGAGTACAATCAACATTGAGAGGGAGGGGGGATGAATTAATGTTGAATCAAAAACCAATTTATTTATTTCTTATCAAACTTGAAAAGAGAAAATGAAAGAATCAAACATGACAATATGATTCATCAAGTGAAGGAGTCAAATATTGAATGTACAAGCATGAAGGACAATCAAATCACACAAAATTGAAATCATGACACAATAGATTTCATGAGTGGATAACCCTCATAGAGATGAAAAATCACTCAAAATTGCCTCACTAGATTAATCATGAAAATCAACAATTACATAGCCTCACTGGCAAAAAAAAAGTCTTACTGACTTGTACAATCACCTTGAAACAAAACAAGACAATTCAGGGGGTTACCCTGATTCACTTTTTTACAAAAACCTTATCTCTCCTTTCCTTTTACTTGTCAAAATTCTTTTCAATTATAACATGATCAAGCTATGCTTTGGTACACATAACCATCTCTCCAATAATTAATATATATACCTCTTATCAAATATCCACACCTGCATGTTTCTCTTTTGCACTGAAAATCATCTTCATATCCTAATTCATCTTCATCCTTCAAATACACTAAACTCCATTAAATTCTCCATAAGAACAAAAATCCTCATACTACCTTGTAGATATTCCTTTTATAATCTCAAAATAATAATAAAAAACTCCAAATACATTGAACTGATCTTAGAAATTAATTCCCTGGCACACTGAGTCATTAGAAGGCTTTAAACGACTGAACTCTGCATTATATAAAGGATCTGCATGTCAAAATTAGACACCATTGAATGACCATTGGGTTCCAAAAAGCATTTAAAAGGAGACCCTTAGATCTTGATTTCGCACCACTCTGCCTTTTGATCTGAGTTGCTAGATTTTCTTTGGCACTCATAAAACTTAAGTGACTCGTGCTCACCAGTAGCTCTAGGAAATCGAGGCCAGTTATTTGATGTTCCATCGACCCTTAGACATCACTTAAGTTATAATGCAACCTACTGAGCTAGTCAACTTGAAATTAGAAATAAAGTGACTGACAAGGAACATAGGGTTACAAAGAATGTATTTGGGACTTAGGTTTAGTATTTTATTTGAAAGGTATTATAGTGTTTTAGAATTTATTAAGAGCTTGGTGATAAATATCAAACCCTAAATACAAATATGCTCCTTTAATGCAAGCTTGTAAACCCTAATAGTGACAGAGGAATAGATCTGTATGAAGGAGTTCCTTAGGATTTTAGACTTAAAATAAATAGGATGTTTGATTAGGGTTTAAGACCCTAAACCCCAACACAATGTAACTTTTTATCTAAGCACCTCCATTGCCAAGATCTCTGTAGACAAGCATGAAGACCTAAACAACTTTTGCCATGGATGACACCTCACTCAAATGCAATCCACCTCCTGATATAGTATGAATGCACAACATGAACTAATTATTCATACCTCAACTCTATCATATGCATTGAGAACATTGAGGGTTTTAGATATGCAGTTGACATGATTTTGACAGATCAAAATGATCATCCCCATAAATTGATATGAGTGAACATTGATAAAAGTATCAACATCCTCCTATTGTAGGAGACTCAAGGTACACCACATGACATACAACTTCCTGCATACAATATCCTTGAATACACCATCGTTGGAATTAGGCTAGACAATTGAGAGGGGGGGCTGAATCAGTTGTCCCACTAAATTAACCTTTTTTTTTCTTTTAATCTTCCTTTAGAACTTATAAGCAGATTAAAGATGTAAACATTAAAGCATGCAACAATAATACATGAGCAGAAACACAATTAACACGCTTGACACCAAGATTTTTAATGTGGAAACCCGGTTAGGAGAAAACCACTGTGGGGGTTAACCCACAAGATTCATACCCTGTTAAAAGTACTTAAAAATGGGAAGGCACTTGCTTTCAGGTGCACTGCCCAGAGCTTACTGCTCAAGAGAGGCTCACTGCCTATAGAAATTTATGTTTAATACAAAAAGAATTAACTGAGAAATAGCATCTTCTTCATGCCTGGTTCAATCTCATTGAATGCTCACAAAACTTCTTCTCTTCCCAAATACTTCTTCATTATTACTTCATCCTTTACTCTTCTTGTTCCTCTGCTCCTCCTCTTCTCTACTCTACCTCTGATCCTCTCTTTGGATTTGATTATTTCGCACAAGGATGATTTTCCACAACTCATCGACAAGTATTTATATGCTTCATCAACCTTGGAATGAACATAAAGGTCGGCACTACAACCATCTAACTTGATACGAATCACTAAGCTATCAGCCAAACATAAATGGGACTCAGATCTTCCTCAATCAACATGCCATGCTCCATAGAATTGCTCTTAAATCATCTACAACATGCTTGAATCATCCGATCAACCAAGACTAGGAAGAAAAACAACACTAAGGAAGAAATCTTCAACAACAAGCTCAATCTTCAATGTGGACCTCCAACACAATAGTCACACAATTTAGAAACTTCCACAAGTACATTGAATTCAACAAAAGCATCTGCACTCCTTTTAATCACCAGAATCACTTGCATCTTCTTCCAGAACCTCAAGAACACTGTCTACCATGACTATCACACTAAAAAGATTGCTTACAGACCTCCAAACCACGAGCCACTTGAGTTGATGACACACACTAACTTCCCAAACATGTCTTTAGATTCGTAGATCATAGAGTTTCATTTGCGGAGCTATCCGAACCAATTTCCTGTCACTCTTTCTTTTCTGAATACTGCAAAAACTGATTCTACTCATATAGCTATAACTTCTTCAAATCTTCATGCGGACATCTCAAATATTAACTGGAGCTACTATAGACAATCTTCTACAAAGCCATATGGTCCACATACAATGATCTTCATTAATTTTCTCAATATCCTCAACATTCCAATCTTCTAAATAGGCAACAAAATAGGATACTGTTAACACCAATGGCAACAAGGATATGTGACATCAATGACAACACTGATTAGGCACATATTTGTAACAACCACACCATATGAAAGGTACACATCCTGATCTCAACAACCACATGAAGAGCTTACATTTTGATCCCAACATCATACATCTTGTTCTCACACATAATGCTCATGAATCCCAATGACAAGGCACTGCATTGTCATCATAATTTGAGCTCCAAATAGAGTACCTAAGAGATCAACCATACCTTGAGACCCTGAGCACTTGTCAACCATGAAGATGCACTATTTTGACATCAATGGCAAGACAACAAAGATGCCAAACATAACAAACTCCTCCTTTGTCTTTGGCATTGATGTCAAAATACCTAGCATTGAAAACCATTAGTAATCCATCAACAATCAATCATCTTTTCAATTTATCTCTCCCTTTTGGCAATCAATGGCAAAGAGTGTCCTTCAATATAGTCATAAATAGAGAGCAACAATCAAAGAAAGAATGACAAAACATTCACTAACCTCTGTCTGCTGACAATATACTTCCCCTGTCTCATGAGATTTGGAACATGTTTTCAACTTATTGCCTTAATATCTCACACAAGTAGAAATGAGTAAATGATCACTGTCTCTGCCTATTCACTACCTGTTCATTAAGAACTGTTATGAAGTAGACTATAAGAGAAGAATACTCACTACAACACCAAGGCTCTCCCTGTCTTAGGAAATTTAGAACATGATATTTAATTGACTATCTGATAAAGTGAAAGAACACTGAAATTGAACACTGACACACAGTCCTCATAGTTCTTAATTGAAACACAGTACAATTGAAACACAATCCTCACATTCCTGTCTATGCATACAGTCTATACATACCATCAACATGCAGTCTATGCAGACTATACTAATCACACCATCTTTCAAGACCCTTGGCATGATGATCTTCACAGTCAAAGCATGAAGAAATCTTGAAAACACTGTCCAAACTATGTCCAATGCATACTTATCAAAACTTCCCTACAACTTATCAAAACTGCCCTACTCTTTATATTCTTAGCAACACTACACATACTGAATTTGCTCAAAATAGTATATACAAAAACCAAAAACAATAATTTAATTGGATTTTAGGACTATAGAAGGAAACATACAATTATTCCCCCTGAATCGAATATCATGATAAACTCATTTAAGAGAGGAAAATGATAAAACCCCAAGCCTTGGTCTCAGGGATCCAAACATTTCTTTAGGCAATAGTTTTGTAAAGATATCAACAATCTGATTAGAAGTATGAACATAATCCAACACCACATCATTTGCAAGTACTTTTTCTCTTAGAAAATGATATCTAATGGAAATATGCTTGGTCCAAGAATGCATGATTGGATTCTTGGACATATTAATGGAACTTGTATTGTCACAAAGAATAGAGACAGGCTTAGAAACTTTGACTTTTATGTCGTGGAGTGACTAAACCATCCAAAGGACCTGAGTACAACATGAAGATGCTACAATATATCCAGCGTTAGTAGTAGATAAAGAGACACAATCTTGCTTCTTACTATGCCAAGCTACCGGTGTACCACTAAGAAAGAAGGCTGCTCCACTTGTGCTCTTCCTGTCATTAGGACATCCTGCCCAATCAACATCAGTATATACAAGAAGAGTGAAATCATTGTGTCTAGGATACCACAATCCAAAATCAAGAGCACCCTTAAGATATCTAAAGATTCTTTTAGTAAAGATATCAGCAATCTAATCAGAAGTATGAACATAATCCAACACCACGTCATTTGCAAGTACTTTTTCTCTTAGAAAATGATATCTAATGGAAATATGCTTGGTCCTAGAATGCATGATTGGATTCTTGGACATATTAATGGAACTTGTATTGCCACAAAGAATAGAGATAGGCTTAGAAACTTTGACTTTTATGTCATGGAGTGACTAAACCATCCAAAGGACCTGAGTACAACATGAAGATGCTACAATATATCTAGCTTTAGTAGTAGATAAAGAGACATAATCTTGCTTCTTACTATGCCAAGCTACCAGTCTACCACTAAGAAAGAAGGTTGCTCCACTTGTGCTCTTCCTATCATTAGGACATCCTGCCCAATCAACATCAGTATATGCAAGAAGAGTGAAATCATTATGTCTAGGATACCACAATCCAAAATCAAGAGTGCCCTTAAGATATATGAAGATTCTTTTAACTGCATTAAATGAGATTGCTTAGGACATGCTTGAAATCTTGCTACCAAGAAAACTACCTGCATGATATCAGGTCTAGGAGCTATTAGATACAAGAGGCTGCCAATCATGGATCTATATAAGGACTATTCCACCTCAGGTGAATCATCATTTTTGCTTAGTTTGTACCCTATTTCCATAGGAGTACCAACATGTTTACATTCATCCATTTGAAACCTCTTAAGCATTTCTTTGGTATACTTGACTTGTGAGATGAAAATCCCTTTTTCAAGTTGAGAAACCTGTAAACCAAGGAAGAAAGACAATTCTCCAAGCATAGACATCTCAAATTCTGATTGCATAATGTCAGGAAAGGAATAGCACATCCCATCATTATTTATTCCAAAAATGATATCATCAACATAAACTACTACAATCAAGATATCCTCACCTTTTGCAATATAGTACAAGTTACTGTCCACTCCACCTTTAGTAAATCCTTGCTCTTGCAAGTACTTATCCAACCTGTAGTACCATGCTCTTGGGGCTTGTTTCAAGCCATACAAGGCCTTTTTCAACCTGTATACATAATATGATTTGTCTTTGCATTCAAAACCTTTAGGTTATTCCATGTAAACCTCTTCTTCAAGATCACCATTTAAAAAGGCTAATTTGACATCAATTTGGAACACCTTGAAATTCTTATAAACCAAAAAAGATAAGAACATTCTTATTGCCTCTAGTCTAGCCACAGGTGCCAAATTTTCATCAAAATCAATCCCCCTCAATTTGAGAGTAACCTTTACAAACCAATCTAGCTTTATTTCTAACAACTTTGCCCTTATCATCCAGTTTGTTTCTAAAAACCCATTTTGTACCAATAACATTTTTACCTTCAAGTCTAGGAACAAGATCCCATGTCTTGTTCTTCTCTATTTGATTCAATTCCTCTTCCATAGCTTTAATCCAAGCTTCATCCTTGCTGGCCTCCACATAGGTTTTTGGTTCCATTTCTGATATCAAACATACATGTGCTTGATTACTTGCAGCAGCAAGTCTCCTCCTTGTTGTTAGTGTAGTAGTGTAGGTTTTTTATTTTCCTTAGGGATATTTCTTTTTCCTACACATTATTAAGCTTGCTTAGGTTTATTATATGTGGTTAATATGAGGACACGTGGTGAAATACATCAGCTATGTATGTGTAACTCTCTCCCACACATGGGTAGTTGAGTTACACATCCTTTTTTGGCTTTTTGTGCTACCTCTCAGAACCACTATTATGTCCTTACCTAAGTAGGTTATGGGGTAGTTAGAGTTCTCACACTCTTTTGTCTTTATGTGCCACCTCTTATAACTCCTTTTTTTGTTTTCATGTAAGGAGGTTATGCCACATGTTTTGGCATTTACCAAGTAGGTAAAACCTCCCACCTTTTATGGGATATGGGAGTTAATGCACCTCTTGGATGTATATGTCTCATTTTTGCTATATATACAGCACTCTCCTCTCACAGTAGCAAGTTCACAAGCTCGAATATCAGTTCAGTGATAGCTCGGTGAGAGTATTGAGAGTCTTCTCAAAATTTTCTTTCTTTGTCTCTATTTTTCTCTCATTTCAGATATCTCTTCATTCTGCTATTTTGATCTTTGATCATCTGTCGAATGGAGGCGCATATGATCTATGACCGACATCAGATCTTGGCTCGGTTCTCACTTCTCGTAGAATCTAACATGGTATCAGAGCCATGTTGTTTGGTATAGCTCATTATTTTTCTGATTCATTTGAGAGATTTGAGATTATTAGATCACTAATATTTTTCTTAAAAACCAAGTATGCTCTTCTCCTACATCCTTGAATGAACTGGAGAATCAGAACAGTTTAAAGTAAAATAGGCATCTGGTTAATCTAGTTTGCATATATGTGTTCCTGTGAGATCTGGGTGATTGCAGCTTTGTGGTAATATTGGAGGCATCTTTCAATACTTCCAAAGTGTCTAGAAGGCTTGAGAAAGTAAAACGTGACTTTTACTTCACCAAAATCAGAGATTGGAGGACACGGTAACAAATCGGGGTTATTTTTTTTGAAATTTTTACTAGAGCCATTTTCAATTTTGCTTCAGAAATCTAGGTTCTGCTCATTTTTAGAAAAAAAGGTTTCTAGGTTTTGTTTCCAGGGTCAAAAAACTTTCTGGGTATCTGTTAGTTTTTTAAATTAGTTGATTAATTTTGTGAAAATCAAGTCAAAATCAGGCGTGAGCCGTTTTTGATAGACAAATTCAACAACATTTCTTAAAATTTGCATAACTTTTACCTCGGGTGTCGGATTTTCGCAAACCAATACTTGACGGAAAGATAGAAATGAGAACTTTCCATCCACATAGGTCTCATTAAAAAATTCTATCATTTTCCGTCAAACATTGTAGGTTGAAGCTGCTGCACTTTTTCTCTTCAATAGGTCTTTTCTTTTGCCTCAGATCTCCATTTTTCAAAATGAATAGGTGATGGAATGGTATTGAAGAGTATTACACAACTATAAGGCTATTTTTCTCATATTTTGTATCAATTTTATTTGTATCAAAATTTTAAATTATAGCCATTGGAGGCCTAGCAAGCATTGAAATCTGATAAAAGGCCTTGTAATCACACTAATTATGAAGTGCCAACCTTGTAATATTTGGGGGGGTGATTTTTGAGACTAGTGGAAAGAGGGATTTCTTATGTTCTCTCTTTAAGTTACATCTTTTATGGGGTTATTGTAATCATTTTGGGGGTTCATCATGGATTTCGGTTATTTCCATCCTTTTGTTGTTAAGTTAAACAAAGAGAACTATTTATCTTGGAAACAAGGGATAAAGAATCAATGCCTTGAGGAAGATCTATCGCCCTATCTCCTTGGACTCATTCTTGAGCCAAATGACTATGGACAGAAGAATGCATGGTTTAACAATAATGACATGGTCTATGGACTAATATGTATTACTATTTCTGAGGATATTCTACATCACATAGAGCACACTGAGTGCCCCTTCACTGCTTGGACCATCATCCAACAGTTGTATGGAGACTTTGGATCTTCATCTGATAGTGATGTTTCCTTGGATGACCAGGCTCTTGTGGATGATACTGAGACTTCTTTTGCCCTATCTTGTGTGACATACATTGATACTCCATCTTCAGATATAGTACCTGTTGCTTCATCAGATTCTAGAGATGCTTCTTTGAGAGCTTTTAGTGATTCTTTGTAGCAAGATTATTACAGTCTTCCTGATTGGGATTCCTATCTATAAGACATTGCATATTTATTTGTGGAGTCTCACATTTTAGATTTGGGAGACACCATTGACTGCATTCATCTTCTCTTTAATGAAGTTGAATCTTCTTCAGATGTTTTGAGGGAACAATCAGACCCTCATGTTCTTTCTTTGCCTACATCAACTTCTACAGTGATATATTCTGTGGATATTCATGAGTCTTATTCAACTCAGTCATCGTTTATGTTGACATCTTCTACAAAAGTACCTAATTCTCAGCAGTCCAGTTGGCTTACCTATGGTGAGCACCATACATCAATGGTAACTGTACCTAAATCTTGCATGGTACCTGATTCATCTGATCAATATTTGTCATAGTTTGACAAGGGCTTGGAGATCATTGAGCAACATTTGGAGAAGGCATCTTTGTCTTCAGAGGAGCTATCTTCATCTTTGGATCCTATTCTATTTTAGTTTCCACTTTGTTTGGGATTGTCACTTTCATCAGTGAGGCCTAAGAGCCCTAATTTGGTTGTGACATATTTTGACATCAACATGGAAACACTTGAGCAGAGTTCTAAGACAAGATACATCATGAGGCTTCCTTCCTCACCTTGCTTCTTTGAGTGAGAGTTACTTCGACATTCACCATTGGAGTTGTTTCTTCCTAAGGGGAGTAATGTCATTTGCCACAAATGGATCATCTTCAGCATTCATATATGGGCATCCTCCTTCGACATCGAAGCTACTTCATTGTGGGGGGATTTCATAGTCTCCTTCATTCTCTCTACTCTGGGGGGTGTTTTCTTTTCTCTCTTTTGGGGAAGAGTTTTTTTCCCACTGGTTTTTCTCATTTTCTCCATCTGTGAAAGATTTTTCTTTGTACATGGGTACCTCACCAGGCTTCACTTGTCGGGACCCATATCTTTTCACCCACCTAAGATACACTTAAGGGGGGGTGTTAGTGTAGTAGTGTAGGTTTTTTATTTTCCTTAGGGATATTTTTTTTTCCTACACATTAGTAAGCTTGCTTAAGTTTATTATATGTGGTTAATATGAGGACACGTGGTGAAATACATCAGCTACATGTGTAACTCTCTCCCACACATGGGTAGTTGAGTTACACATCCTTTTTTGGCTTTTTGTGCCACCTCTCATAACCACTATTCTGTCCTTACCTAAGTAGGTTATGGGGTAGTTAGAGTTCTCACACTCTTTTGTCTTTATGTGCCACCTCTTATAACTCCTTTTTTGGTTTTCATGTAAGGAGGTTATGCCACATGTTTTGGCATTTACCAAGTAGGTAAAACCTCCCACCTTTTATGGGATATGGGATTTAATGCACCTCTTGGATGTATATGCCCCATTTTTGCTATATATACAGCACTGTCCTCTCACGGTAGCAAGTTCACAAGCTTGAATATCAGTTCACTGATAGCTCGGTGAGAGTATTGAGAGTCTTCTCAAAATTCTCTTTCTTTGTCTCTATTTTTCTCTCATTTCAGATATCTCTTCATTCTGCTATTTTGATCTTTGATCATCTGTCAAATGGAGGCGCATATGATCTATGACCGACATCAGATCTTGGCTTGGTTCTCACTTCTCGCAGAATCTAACACTTGTTAACACATCAATATCTTTATCTCCAACAATCAGCTCTTGTGGATGATCTCTTTACAATGTCTTTGAAAGAGTTTTGCCTTTAGTTTCAATAGGCTTTTTAGGAGTTTCTTCTTCCACTTGAATTTCCTCTTCTTTTTCTGAATGACGTCCTTCTTCTTTGTTTTGAATTAGCTGCACACATGGTTGCAAACTCTCATCCACCTTTACATTAGTACTTTCTGTCACCTTTTTGAGTCTCTTGTTGAAACATTTGTAGGCTTTACTGTGTAGAATAGCCTAGAAATATGCCTTCATCACACCTAGACTCAAAACTTCCCAAATTATCATCATCTCTCTTAATGAAGCATTTACTAACAAAAATTTTAAAGTAACCAATATTAGCTGACCTACTATACCATAATTCATAAGGACTATGGTTATATTTTACCCTCAATTGTACTCTATTTAGAGTGTATACTGCTGTATAGACAGCTTCCTTCCAACAAGTATTGGGCATATTTGCATCATGTAGTAATATCCTTGTCATCTCCTTCATAGTCATGTTCTTCCTTTCAGCTACTCCATTCTGTTGTGGAGTTCTAGAAGCTGAAAATTGTCTTTTGATCCCATGTTTCTCACAATATTCTTCAAACTCCTTGGATGTATACTCTCCACCCTTATTTGACCTTAGACATTTGAGCTTGAAATCTGATTCCTTTTCAACCATCTTCTTAAAGATCCTGAATATGTCAAAGGCTTCTGATTTATGCTTCAAAAAGGTCACCTAGGTCATTCTAGAAAAGTCATCAATAAAGAACATAAAATATCTTTTACCTCCTAAAGCCTTAGTCCTTGTAGGACCACACAAATCAGAATGAACAAGTTGTAGAGGCTTAGAAGAAGAATACTCTTTAGATTTAAAACTAACCTTAGTTTGCTTACCAAATTGGCATTCTTTACAAGTAGTGTTGTTTGGCTTGGAGATGTGAGGCATATTCCTTACATTTTGATTTTTGCTGATCCTCTCAAGATTATCAAAATTTACATGACCAAGTCCCTTGTGCCATAGCTAACTTTCTTCAACTTGACCCATGAAGCAAATATGTCCATATGCACTTCTATTTTCAGTCTCATGAAGATTATAAATGTTTCCACTTGTTCTTGACCCTGTTGCAACCACTTTTCCTGATTTCTTTTTGATTTCACAACCATGAGCATTAAAAACAACATTGAATCCATTGTCACAAATTTGACTTACACTCAATAGATTATGTTTTAAACCTTCAACATAATATACATCATGTAATGGAGTCTCATCATCTAGAAGAATGGTACCTTTTCCTTTGATCAAAATGAAAACATTATTACCAAACATGACTGATCCTTCAGTGTGATCTTCAAGCTTGATGAATTTGCTTTTGTCTCCTGTCATATGGTTAGAACAACCACTGTCTATAACCCACTGTTCTTTCTTCTTGGCATGAAAGATAGTTTGAACAATCATATCTTCAACATTCTTACTCATTATCTTAGGTTTCCAAACAAGTATTTTCTTATCAGCACTTGAAGAGGACATTTTGGTAAGAGTATTCATCCTAGTTTGCTACACTTTCAGATTAGGCCTACAAAACTTGGCTATGTGCCCAAAATTATTGCAATTGAAATACCTCAATCCTCTTAAGAACACAAAAGGATTCCTTCTCAAAAAATTTGCTCTTCTTCTAAAATCAAACCTGCACTCATTTGCTTTGTGTCCATACTTATTACAATAAAAAAAATAACCAAGAAAATGCAGATTATACCTGAAAGAATCATTCCTTTTGAAGTTTGTTGCTTTCATGATACTTTTGTTGTTGATATCAGCATGTTGAAGACTCTTGGAGTATGAGCATTGTCCTTCTTCAAACCCTAGACTAGTTTTGTCTTTGAAGCCTAAGTTTTGTTTTTCCAAGAGATCTTCAAGTTTGTCACTACTGCTACACATATCAAGTCTTCTTCTTAACGCTACAATTTCAGCTTCTAGAGTATTACACTCTTTGACTTTGGCATCTAACTCCTTGCTTGTAACAGCAACAACTCTTTTACTCTCATCAAGACACAATTTTAGGTCTGCAATTTGTTTTTCATAATCAGTTACTTTGTTGATCATAATTTCATTGTCCTTTTGAAATTGATTTGTTTGAGAAATTACCTCCTTTTTGAGCTTCTTAACTTCTCCAAGAGCACACTTCAACTCACCTTCAAGATCAACCACTGCTTCATCATTTTCAGATTGATCTTCACCTTTATTATTCTGATTTTCATTTATGACAGCCATGAATAAGGTCTTTGCACCTTCCTCAAGTGACTCCTCTGAACCACTATCAGTTATATCAACATCTTTTATACACAAACTCTTCTTCTTTTTGAAATTGCTTTTCTATTTGGGATTGAATTATTTCTTATTTTCTTCTTCATCACTATCTAGATCTTTATAAGGACATTTAGTAACATAGTGCCCTATTCTTCCACAACCAAAACATTTGAATGAAAGTTTACCTTTATATTTTCCTGCTGACCCCTTTTTCAATCTGTTGACAAAGGAAGATTCCTGATTAACATCTACCTCTTCTGAATTAGACTTTATCTTTTTCTCCTTTTTGACTAATTTAAATGCAACTTCTTTACTTGTTGGAGTTTTATTTCAAACCCTCATCTCAAAGGCAGTAAAGGTACCATGAAGTTCATCAAAGGTCACTTTTCTCAAATCTCTCTCTTCTACTGTAGAAACCTTGGACTCATATTTAGGATTTAGAGTCCTTAAAACTTTGGTTACAACTACCTTTTCTTCTAAGGTATCACCCAAACCTCTAATATAATTAACCTCTTGAACCCTAAGAAGATAATCAGCTACCTTTTCATCATCATTCATTTTGAGACTTTCAAATTTAGCTCTATAAGATTGTAACTTTGTTTCTTTGATTTTTTCATCTCCCTGATAGATATTGGACAGCTTATCCCAAATAGCCTTGGATGACTTACAATCCATAATTTTGACAAGTATCTCATTTGACAAACCACAACAGATTGCATTTTTGGCCTTAGCATTATTGTCATAGGCTTTCTTCTCATCAGAAGTTGAGGGATGACTTGTTGCTTTATACTCAATTTCTATAGCAGCCCAAACATCATACACCAAGGAACACAAATATGACTCCATCCTAGATTTATAGAAAGCATAATTAGAGCCATCAAATAAAGGTACTTTAAATGTAGAAAATCCTTCTTGACTTACCATGATTAGTACTCCACTTATAGGACCTACCCAAGCTTGTTAGGATTCAATAGGGAACCTAAGCTCTGATACCACTTGTTGGAGTACAATCAACACTGAGAGGGGGGGTGAATCAATGTTGAATAAAAAACCAAGTTATCAAACTTGAAAAGAGAAAATGAAAGAATCAAACATGATAATATGCTTCATCAAGTGAAGGAGTCAAATACCGAATGTACAAGCATGAAGGACAATCAAATCACACAATATTGAAATCATGACATAATAGATTTCATGAGTGGAAAACCCTCATAGGGATGAAAAACCACTCAAAACTGCCTCACTGGCTTAATCATGAAAATCAACAATTACATAGCCTCATTGGTTAATGAATGCCTCACTGGCAAAAAGAAAATCTCACTAACTTGTACAATCACCTTGAAACAAAACAAGACAATTCCGGGGTTACCCTGATTCACTTTTGTACAAAAACCTTATCTCTCCTTTCCTTTTACTTGTCAAAATTCTTTTCAATTATAACATGATCAATCTATGCTTTGGTACACATAACCATCTCTACAATAATCAATATATATACCTCTTCTCAAATATCCACACCTACACATTTCTCTTTTGCATTGAAAATCATCTTCATCCTTCAAATACACTAAACTCCATTAAATTCTCCATAAGAACAAAAATCCTCATACTACCTTACAGATATTCCTTTTATAATCTCAAAACAATAATAAAAAACTCCAAATACATCGAACTGATCTCAGAAATTAATTCCCTGGCACACTGAGTCATTAGAAGGCTTTAAACAATTGAACTCTACATTATATAAAGGATCTGCATGTCAAAATTAGACACCATTGAATGACCGTTGGGTTCCAAAAAGCATTTAAAAGGCGACCCTTAGATCTTGATTTCGCGCTACTCTGCCTTTTGATATGAGCCACTAGATTTTCTTTGGTACTCATAAAACTTAAGTGAATCATGCTCACTGGTAGCTCTAGGAAATCGGGGCCGGTTATCTAACGTTCCATCGACCCTTAGACATCACTTAAGTTATAATGCAACTTGCTGAGCCGGTCAACTTGAAATTAGAAATAAAGTGACTGATGGGGAACATAGGATTACAAAGAATGTATTAGGGACTTAGGTTTACTATTTTATTTGAAAGGTATTATAGGGTTTTAGAATTTATTAAGATCTTAGAGATAAATATTAAACCCTAAATACAAATATGCTCCTTTAATTCAAGCTTGTAAACCCTAATAGTGACAGAGGAATAGATCTGTATGAAGGAGTTCCTTAGAATTTTAGACTTAAAACAAATAGGATGTTTGATTAGGGTTTAAGACCCTAAACCGCAACACAACATGTAACTTTTTGTCTAAGCACCTCCACTGCCAAGATCTCTACAGAAAAACATGAAGACCTGAACAACTTCTACCATGGATGACACCTCACTCAAATGCAATCCACCTCCTGATACAGTTTACATGCATTGAGAACATTGAGGGTTTTAGATATGTAGTTGACATGATTCTGACAGATCAAAATGATCATCCTCATAAATTGATATGAGTGAACATTGACAAGATTATCAACATCCTATTGTTGTAGGAGACTCAAGGTACACCACATGACATATTCCTGCATACAATATCCTTGAAGACACCACACCATATGAAAGGTATACATCCTGATCTCAACAACCACATGAAGAGCTTACATTTTGATTCCAACATCATACATCTTGTTCTCACACATAATGCTCATGAATCCCAATTACAAGGCACTACACTGTCATCACAATTTGAGCTCCAAATAGAGTACCTGAGAGATCAACCATACCTTGAGACCCTGAGCACTTGTCAACCATGAAGATGCACTATTTTGACATCAATGGCAAGACAACAAAGATGCCAAACATAACAATATTATCGCGGCATGAGGCAACGACTATGGAGGGAAATTTATGATAGAAATAAGGAAAAATAGTTCATTGTGACTACACCAGTGAGTTTGTTTGATTTATTAACCTTCACAATCAATACATTTTATCATGAATACCTCCATAAACACAATTTCTAAGCCCTTCACATACAAAGGAAACCTTAAGATATTACCCACAATAGAAATATTTAAGTTTAAATCAAATTTGAATTCTTATGATGTGTTATACTTAAGAAGGCATATAACAATTCCATTTAGAAAATTTAGGCCTCCATGCTTATTGTCCAAGTGGTAACTTGTAATGATTTAATTATATATTAATTTTTATATAAAATTTGCATTATAGTTATATTTATTATTAAATTCAATATAATATAAATTATTACATATAATATATAATATAATACTATTTTAAAAATGAATTTATAAGATTGTAACAGTTTAATTGACCTTCCAAGAGAGAGAGAGAGAGAGAGAGAGTCATCCAAATTATTATATTTATAAGTGTACCACCCAAGTTAGTGGATTCAAAGGTGGAATCTTACACATTGAGAGTTATATTCTATTTTGGGATTGTTGACTTCTCATGATGGGTGTCAAAATTAGCCCATGGATTTGTTGAACTGACAAGTGGTTTATAGGATGGAATTTTTTTATAAATATAACCCTTTGCATAATGTTTTGATATCATTTGGATTGTATTGTAGGGATTTGTAGGCTATTAGTTTAGGTTAAAGTATCACACATGCATTACAGTGTTAACACATGGGCTATAACATTAGTGGAGTTTCTTAATCTACTATAAGCTTATTTTGAAGGAATATATTAAGGTCAAAAGGGTTTTCCCAAGTATATATGTCATCTTATCTTCTCTATCTCCTTCACTTATTATTCTATGTTTAATTAAGGTTATATCTGTTTTAGATCAACAAGCAAAGATAATGAGAGGGAGATATATAGAGAGATGAATGGGTGCTTAGTATAAACTACTCCCCCTGTCTTTTTTAAATATAGCATGCTTGTATACATTTTTTTATTTGATAAAATACAAGTTTTGGATCATTGATATTTTTTAAATACATTTTTGTCCTTCTCTATAGGTATTTGTCAGGTTTCCATGAGGTTTGTTCCTTGGATGGTGGGCCTCTTTTTGACTGATAATCATGTTCCTTTTACAAAAGTTTTGCCAAAGCGAGATTGAACACAATAGGCCGCCATGACATAGAATGTACACCATTTTGGATCAATTCTCACACCATCCTTGGACATAATATGCCCCAAAGCTTACCTTCCTTAAGACCAAATATGTACTTTTTAGGATTTAAAGAAATCCCATACAACAAGCATCATTAGAAAATCAATTCCAATTGTTTGCAATGGTCATCCTTGTTTTTAGAATAAGCTATCAAATCATCCTAATAAACCACCATGATTTCATTAATCGATCCAACAAATGCAACATCCATTGCCCTCCGAAAGGTGGTCCTTGCATTCTTGAGTCTGAAAGGCATCCTCACATATACAAATGTTCCCAAAGGGGTGATGAAAGTAGTTTTATATTGCTTGGACTCTTTTACCATTACTCGATTATATCCTGAGAAGCCATCCATCATTGACATTAACTCAAACCTTGTCACTTTCTACAACAAATGGTCCATACTAGGCAATGGGTAGTTGTCCTTGAGAGACTTAAAATTCAAACTCTTAAAATCTACACAAAGCCTTATGTCTCCACTCTTCTTTCTTACAAGCACCATTTTTGAAACCCATTCAAAATGCCTAATTGCTTTGATTATACCACCCTCCAACCTAATCAATTACTTTTCCATCTAAGGGGTCAATGTAGGATTAATATGCCTCTACTTTTGCCTAAATGGTTTTGCACTTGGTTCTAAAGGAATAGTATGTTGAAACAGGTCTTCCCTATAAGCTTTCAATTCATCATATGACCATGCAAAACACTTCTTGAATTTCTTCAATAGACTAATCAACTATTGCTTCTCTGGAGGCCTCAACTTCCTCCCAATATATATATCATCTTTGGAGTTGATTCTATCCCCAGACTTACTCCTTTCACATCATCCTTGTTGATTGGCTTGCTCCTTGTCTTGTAGCAATCATTACTATCAAACATTCTTTCAAGAGTTGCAAGACCTTTTGGGATGGTATTGGTCTTGAGTTGAATGAATTTATTTCCAAATAAAGTCTCTTTTCCATACTCTACCTCAATCATTAGCTTCCAATCAATTTCCTAATTTTTAAAATCACATATGCCATTCAAGAAATCATAGATATGCCTATCATCATTGAAAACTTGCCAACTATATATATTATGAGGAATGCTAGGCCTAGTGAGGACTTCAACACTATAAGTGCAATGAGGTGATGAAAAATATGCATCAAATTTTGAGGCCATAATAGCAAGTGCATCAGCTATGACATTTTCATTTCTATCCATCCATTTGATACCAAAAACATAAAAAACTCAATACTATCACACACAACATTCCTATACATTTTCAATCTTTCCTCTTTTGCTATATATGAACCATGAACCTGAGATACAATTAGTTCAAAATCACAAAACACACTGAGACATTTGATTCTATACCTAGAAGCAATGTTCAACCCAACCAACAAAGCCTCGTATTCTACTACGTTATTGGTGTGCACATGCAAAAATTAACTTGAAAGTGAACTTGTAAGATGTGTTATTAGGAGAGATTAAAATAATACTTGCTCCATTTCCCTCATGTGAGCATGCACCATCGAAATACATTTTCCACACATCATTGTTTTCAATGGAAGAAGGATTTGGGCATGAGGTCAGGTCAATACAATTACTTACACTATCATCAAAGTTCATGAGCATGTTGTTAATCTCAAAATCCTCATAATGTATCTCATCTTTTGCTTTTTCTGGGTCCTCCATAATGCATTTCATTTTCATTACTCTATGCAACTGCACCTATTTCCCCTTGATCGATATGGTGCCATAAGATAAATCCATTTGTATGCTACCACCTATTAAAGTTGCCCACCTCCTTGACAATAACATACCATATCTGGTTGGACAATCAACAATGACTATGTCCATCAAGAAACATCTACTAGGATATGCAGCAAGTTGTACCTCTACATCATTAACTACTCCAATGACATTTATCTCTCTAGAATCCATTGCATAACACTTACCATAAGACCTAGAAACTTTTAAGCCTGATAAGTTCATGATTTCTAAAGGTATCACATTACTTGATGCACCATAATCTAGCATGTAATTATGCACCAACCATCCCTTTATTAGCAATGAAGTATAAAAAGGATCAACCATAGTTGGATTACTTATAGATACTATACCAAGGTAAACCTTAGGGATTCCTTGAGTATTACCTTCAGTAGATGTATCTTCTATAAGATCACCCAGAGGATTTGTTTGGTCTTCAAATATTGTTGGAACATTAATATATTGTAGAACCCTGTCTTTATGTTTAGGAATTCTAAGCATCTCTCGAATTGATACTAATACTTTCATTTGGCTTAAATTAAGTGCCATGTTAATAGAGACATAATTAGGTAAATGGGTAGACAAAGGCATGGTTTTTTTATGAGTTTCAAGAATACAAGGCATTACTTGACCTTCCTTATTATTTCCAACAACTTTGGTTGTAGACTATCCCTCTTAAGGACCTTTCTTTGCTTGATTTTGCTTGTTGCCAACTTCTGCCACCTTAGGACTTTGAACCTTGTCCACCGGTATACTTACATTTTTGTTCTTTGGAACATATTTCTTTGGCATAGGGACATCAGGTACAGATGATCTTTTCTTCTTGCTAATTTTTCTACAAACTTGCTCACATTTTTATCTACAATATCAATTTTTCTAGCATTAATGTCCAGCTTCTATTTTCCTTTATTAGCAGATGTATTTGATATTTTCGGTGTTGTTGCATTTTGACTATCACCTCAAGGATTTACTTTCCTATTTCTAAGTTGGTACTCACTCTATAAATGAGAAAATTTGGACAAATGAAGATAAAACAAATTAAAATGCAATACCTTGACCAAACTTTTTGAATACCTCAAATGATGAATTATGCGTGCAAGATGGTTGTAGATTGATTTGATGTTGATTTGCTCACTTCTACAACATGACGATTGGATGAAAAAGGATAGAAGAAGATAATAGAAAATAGATAGAGGATTGGAAGAAGATTTCAACAGAGTAAGGATGCTCAAAACTAAAAAATGATCTATCAAATGGCTTGTGAGAAGCCATATTTATAGGCAAGGCTGACTAGGGTTTGTGGAGGGAAGAAGATTTGATGAGATAAAGTTTGATTTGATTTTTTCTTTATTAGACAAAAGAGGAAATAAAACAAGATGAGATAAGATTTAGAAAGATAAAAAGTGATTTAATTTTTCACTTTAAAGGAAATAAATCCTAAAAATATGAGAGGAATAAATCAATAAATTATCTAATTAAATAAATTAATTAGATATGCATGAGTTGTATTTTTAGAAAGAAAGCAAGATGATTTTATTAGGATTTTATTAATTAAATAAATATTTAATTTATTTAATTATAGGAGAAATAGATAAGTGACTAATTAAATAATTAAAAATAATTATTTAACTAGAGAGGATTAATGGTCATGATTGATTAAATAAATAATTAAAATTTATTTAATTATAGAAGATAGGATAAATGGATTGAAAGGGGATAAAATAAATTAGTCAAATAAATAAAATTTATTTAACTAATTATGTGATGACATGGGTACCTAGGGCAAAACATACTAATGACAAGGTGTTGGACATTTTTAGGTGTCTACACACTCTATACTTGCATAACAACTGCATTAGTAAGTGCCTTGATGTCTTCATTTGAAGCCCTTGCTCTCTTGTACCTCTGCTGCATAAGCTCTTTGAGATGTTGGAAATCATGGGCTGATAGTTCATACTATACTTGATGGTCATTGAAATCATATTGGAAGAATTAATCTTCTTCATACTCATCAAACTGATCTACATCAACATCTTCATAATATTTAGGAGTTCCTTCTTCATTTGAGAACTCTTTGTTCTTTAACATCCCAGCTGCAACAACACAATTTTCTAGGTCACAAGGTAAGAAGCATGCTTCACACCACAGTGCATCATCCTGAACATTCACCTAATCCTTCCTCAAAGAATCAGATGTATCCTTGTCTTGAGGCATTGAATTTCCTTGCCTTAGAATGACATGTTTATCATTATGCCTTAGTCTCTTGGACTAATTAGTATTTTAAAGCCGGTTATGTAACCTCTACCCCTCATTGAAGTGATTAGCAACATTGTTAGGAGGAAAACCTTTCTCATTTCTTGCAACTCAGTAATACAAATATTTCATTGCCCCCATCAACTTATCTAACTTGTCTTTAGCAGTAAGAGGCTTTCTCCTGATTGCTACATCTAGTTTTAGAATTTTCACATCAACTCTTTTAACATGTTTTCTAGATGCCCTCATGTTACTTTCTATATTAATTTCCATGGTGTAGGCTTCTCTCAAAGTTTGAGGATTCTTATCACAAAGACAATATCCCAATATTGAATCAAATGCTCCACAATAAAGAACTAAGCACATGGATTCATTTGGCCTTAGGTTAGGAGGCACTTTCCTCATTATCATGACAAACCTGTTGTTGAATCATCAACAGTCTCATTTACACCCTTTTTTATTATTGTTAACTTATGGATTGCAAATTTGAAAGGAAGCAAGGTATGCAGAAATGCTTCCTACACTGATCTATTGAGGAAAGATTTATGCAAATTTAACTTTTACAGTTACAGATTAAGATGCACATTAACATGAAGGTAATAACAACATTCAAATACAAATACAAAACTCACCGCACAAGATATACGTGGGGAAAACCATTTCAGGTGAAAAACCCCACACTCTAAAACTTGCACAATGTATTATCGAATCAAAAGATGATTACAACACACTTGCAATGCAAGTTCTTTCAGGAGTACACACTTTCGATTCTCATTCACATCCCATGTCCTTTCACATTCTTTAGCTGCTTATTTATTAAGCCTCTTTGGTGATTATCCAATGTCATTTTTCTATGTCAGCCAATAACAAATTAACTGCCAATGCCTTTATTAAATATAGGGAATTTTTTGCTTCGGGGGAAATGCCCCTGAGCCCCTAGCCTAGTGGATAGGCCCCTGGACCTCGTAGGAGGGGCTCTGCCACTACTCTACCCCGTTAATTATTTTGGGGGGAAGTTGTGGCTGACAATGTCACCAAAATTTATCATGATGCATGTACACAAGGTGCTGACACATGGCAAAACTATGCCAAGTCAACATGGGATCCTACAACATAGTGTTGAATAAATAAATACAACATTAGGAACTTGCAAAGGTTGATATATTTTAATTCCTAACAAAATTTAGGGTCTATTCTATCTCCATATTGCAATTTGAAAAATCTCATGAATTCTTCCCATGAGTCAATGCTACTATTCAGAAGACTTATGTACCATTCTTTTGCACTTTCTTCTAATTCTTACACAAACAATTTCATCATGACATCTTCATCTTTAATTTCATACTCATTAGTTACATTGATTAATCTCCTGAGATGTTCTTCACCAGTAACAACATTATTACCCTAAAATTTAGGCACCTTACCACTGATTTCATTTGGTATTGGATTGGGGTAAATCCGGGATGCCATAAAATCCAACTATCTAAATCTTTCCATTCCTAGAGAATGCCTTGGTGGTAGGAATCTTTGAGTATGCCACCTATTAGGAGATCTCACATTCCGTGGGTTGCTATGTTTTTGATTTATTGCAGGTTAAATAAGGATATTGTGATGTTGAGCTTGATTTTATTGTTGTGCATTTTGTGCAATTTGATCTTGATACACATCAATTTGAGCTTACAACTCCCTTTGTCTCTGCCTAAGATGATCAAGAAGATCTAATCTTTCATCACTTTCTTTTTCCCTATACTCATTTTCTAATTGTGTGTTAGCATTGACATCATAGAATAGGGCATATTGCTCAAGTTCAGTCTCATGTGCAGGTGCATGTGAATTAGAATGTGAACCTACTCTTGTAGTTCTCATGTTTGTAAGATTTGATGTGTCAAAATCTTCATCTTGTGCCTATTGGGATATGTATCCATCCCTTCCAATCATGTATCTTGAATCTCTTGGCATGTCATGTTCTTATCTATGATTTCTTCTATTATGTCTAACAATTTTATCACTAGAGAATCATTTGAAGTATATGGATATTGATTAACATGCACATCATCTCTAATTGAAGTACCAACATCATCTCTTTGAAGAGTGTATTTAATAGATTATACCTTTGTTTGTAGCTTTTTAGGCACTACGCTGCCTCCTTGAGTGTATTTCCATATGATCAGGTTGTTGTGAATTCCTTGAATGTTTCCCTCTTTCTTTAGTTCTTTTATTTATACCTTTTGATCGGTCCTCAATCAAATAGAGCTGCCACTCTTCACTTGCGAAGATAAATTTTTCTTCAACAACAATGAATTCCAAACAACAACCAAGAACTTAATTCTTCCCTGGCAACAACACCATTTTGTTGTCATAAGTTGATGGGTTGCCAACTACTTTTGATGATTATGTTGCAAAGGTCTTCAAGATTTGAACCAAAGTATTACATCCCTAGTAACAACGCCATTTTGTTGGTGCTCAAAGTTAATGCTCCTCAAATCCTTAAAGCTGATCAATTCTAGAGTGCTAGGAGTTTCAAACTCAAGATAAAGATCACTAACTTATGTTCAAGATGATGCAACAAAGGACAACAGTGATAAGGTGGATAAAACCTTCTTCTTCTTTTGGATCTGCTAGACCAAGGGGGGTGTTCCTAAAGGTGTGTGAGAGAAATGATCGATGACAATATGAAACTAGACCCTGTGTCAAACCATATCCAATGCACATGAAACTCTAATTTTCTATTACTAAGTAGCCCACATGTTGGTTTGAGAGATTCACAATGTTACACCTTCAAATAGAAGATATACAACCATGCAGCAAAACAAGAATGATACTCTGATAGCCCTTAATGCAATAGCATTTCTCTAAACATAGATGTGGGTAAGATAAACAACACAGATAAAGTAAAAAATTTAGAATTTTGTTGTGTTTGAGTGTGTTTGAAGGAAAAAGACGTTGAGCCAAAAGAAGATCAATGCCTATTCCAACTAGGGCAATAGAGTTTAAATACTCAAACAAAGGCGATACTACTATAATAGGATTTTGTCACCTAATCAAGGAAACAATAAAGACTATAATTGGTAGCTTATTACATAAGCTAGGCTCTACACAATAAACCAATAACTAGAAGATTACAAAACTTTATCTCAAGTATTCTTTAATAATCCACAAATATATCACAAATTTCACACATTGATATGAAAGGATACCTCACAAAAGCATTTTCAAAGCTATTTTACAATCTGCAATGATTAACCAATCATAAGCAACATTCAAATTAGCAAATATGATTAGAGTATATTGTCAGAATACCAAAAACTCACAATACATTCATAGCTCACATTTGAAATGAAGTTTGATTTGCACAATAGTTCTTTAAACATTACACTATCAATTTATTTCCTCTATAAGAGAATCCAACAAAATGTTACAGTAGAAATGTTCTTATGACTCGTAACTAGAAGAAACTGCAAGTTTAATATAATTTTTCTGTCTTTTTCAGCTTTGCTCTACAACTAGAAAATTTTTCATCCTTTGTAAATGAATGCAAAATCCCTTAAATACTTCATTCAATCCATGAAGGATCCTTGAAAGGAAGGAGTTGATCCCTAAAAATGAAACTAGATGACTATGCTACTTACATCATGACCACATGGGTTGTACCAGAAAACCCTACAGATTTGGAGTGTTTGCCCATGCCCTGGTACAAAAATTCATCATGGAAGGGCAATAGTCTTGGGGCATATGGAGCTCACTTACCATACCATCTGGCTTCAAAATGATCATTAATGGCAACCCTAAAAGTCATTGGAGTGTCCTATCACATGTTGGAAAACGTGAAAATTTTGAGTTTTTGGGCCATAAATGGGAAACCCAGAAGAACCAAGAACCTTGAAACTTCCCAAAGTTCCTAGAAAACCTAAAATCTCCAAGGGCGCCCCAACAGAAATGGGAATCCAAAAAAATCAGGAACCCTAAAACCTTTTGAAAAGTGTAAATTCTAAACTTAAGAAAGGATTAAGACCTTTGGAAAAAGTGCAAATTCCAAACTCTCAAAAGGATTTGAAACTTTGGAAAAAGTGCAAATTCCAAAATCTCGGAAGGATTTGAAACTTTTGGAAAAGTGCAAATTCCAAAATCCTGGAAGGATTTGAAACTTAGAAATAAAGTGCAAATTCCAAAATCCAAAAAGGACTTGGATATTTAGGCCAAATGGGGCGCTCAAAGGGAAATGGGGAACCCAGAAGAACTTGGAGCTTAGGGAATTTTGGAAAAGTTTCATTGTCCTCCAAAATCTTAAAATCCCTATTTGACTCAAATCCAAAAATGAATGTTTTAGAGGATGAAACATGATGAACATAACCTGATCTCCAAAATCATCAGAAAATATTAAGTTTTAAACCCCCCAAATTGAGCACGAAAATCAAGGGGTCCGGAACAATTTCAGAGAACACTAAACACCCAAAATGATCAAAACACTAAAACAATGGTCCAAATAGATGCAAGTGGGCACCAAGTCCATAGCTTTTGATTTCATCAGAAAATTCCAAGATCTAAGCCTCCAAAATGAGTGAGGGGGAATGGGGTTTTTAGAGGACGGTAGAACTAAGGAAAAGTTCTAATGTCCTTGGAAAATCTAAAATTCCCAAAGTGCCAGAATTTCAAAACGAAAGAGTCAGTTGATGCTGGGTGACATACCGAGCCACCATCTCCAAGATCTTCATAAAAAACCATGTTTTGACCCTCCAAATTTCATGAGGGGAAATGGGGTTTTCAGATGATAGTGAAACAAAGGAAAAGTTTTGAAGTCCCTGGAAAACCCAAAATCCCAAAATCGGTCAAAGCTCCCGAACGAAAGGTCCACTTGATGTTGTATGATGAACTTAGCGTCCATCTCTAAAATCACCTAAAAATTCAACAATTTGACCCTTCAAATTGAGAACATAAAATGAGGGGGTCTAAAAGGATTTTGGAACTATGAGTGTCCAAGTTCCAAATAGGAAATGGAACTTGGACCCAACACCCAAAAACTAGGAAAATACACAGAAAGCACAAAACAAAGGAATTTTATGGGACTTTTTGACAAGTATGATACATGACTGTTAGAGGAAATATTGTCAACAATATTAAACTACTAGTAATCCAATAACTCAATGAAATATGATTTAAATCAAATAAACAAAGATATATTACCTTGAAGATTGATTTACCTCGAGGCTTCCATTGTCGCCTATCTTGTATTGATCTTGCTAATGAATAGAGCTCTTAGAAGTGTGCACTTCCTCACTGTTGAAGATGACAATACTTGAATGGCTGTAGTGGGATAATGCAATGGAGATTACCTACAATGCAACTCTTATGAAGATGAAGGATGGATGATTGAAGCCATGATTGTGTGGATATGAGGAAAATGGAGATAATGCAATGAGCAATATGGATGCTTTGCCAAAGGCACGCTGGTATAATTTTTATAGAGTAAGTTTGCTATAGCTTGTGGATTGTTGAAATGAGGGTATGAGCTTCCTTCTATAGGCCAAGGAGGGGCCAAATCCATGTGTCAAGATCTTAACAGTGGAGAAGAATTCTTGAGAGGTGTATGGTGAGGATTGAGTTGGTTGAGATGAGGGAGAGAAAGAGGGAAGATGTTCCTCTCACCTTGAGATGGAGGAGAGAAAGGTGTGACATGAGTCCACATGTCACAAGGCTCATCATGACCAAAGAGAGAAGGTCAAACATGGAGACCATGTTTGTAGGATGGTTGGAAGGAATATAGGGATTCACGGGATAAGTGTCTCAAAGCACCCTTTGACCATGGTGACATGGAGAGACCATGTCCTTTGGAATAGGGATAGTTAGAGAGATAATAGGACATGTGGGTGAGGGAAAATAGATTAATTAAATACATGTGCAATAAGGTGAGGTGGATGTGTGAGGTGGATTAGATGATGTGGAATTATGAATGAAGACTTTGGAATAGGATGATTTGTGATTAAATAATTTGATTATTATTTAAGTAAGGGATGACATTAGAAGAATAGGTTTAATTCATTTAATTAAATAAATTGATATTTATTTAATATTTGGACTATTAATGATAAATGTGAATCAAATAGATAAATTGATGAATTTATTAAATGATAGAAGAATGGGAATTAAAAAAATAATAAATATTTATTTAATTTGTCTTTGCCATTTTTAGATGTATACAATGACCATGGCAAGGGGAAGACAAATAGTCACCACAACACAAATTTCACTGAGCAGTAGTGGGTGAAAAATTTCTCAGACAACATAGAGGCACAAAGTTGGGACTTTTTTGAAAAAAATTATGCATGTGCCAACAAGATGCAAAGTTTATGACACCTTTCCTATCAACTACTTATTTTTTTTTTGTGAGGCACAATTTAGATTAGTGCCACAAATCATATCCATATGATGCAGGGTCAAACTTGAGGCTCAGAATTGAACCACATACAATTGTAAGTCTAAATTGACTCTATTGAATCCATTAAATGGCATGAACAATAAATTTATGTACCATAGCAAATAATTAAATATAGCATCAATATTGATTCTTGCCCATTATTCTTGAAACCAAATATGCTAATCCATCATATTTAATTTTCAAATATTCATTTATAATTATCAATCAACCCAACTCTAATTAATCTAAATTAATTTTACTTAATTGAATCTTGCATTTGTTTAGTTAACTTTATATTATTGAAGTGAGTACAACTTTTTGTGCTTTTCTTGATGGAAAGGAGCTGAAGAGGACACATTATTTTGGGAACAAGGAATCCAGAAATTGAATTCCTGACAGTTTTGTATGGCTGCCGTTCTTTTCAAAAAAATTCCTCCTTTCTTATTTGTTTTGTTTTTTTAGTCCCTGCCTACGGCAGGGTAACTATTGTTTTCACCTGTGATATATTAGTCCTGCTTTGATATCTATGCAAGTAAAAAGTTTTATGATTTTCCTAAAGTCTAACTTTTTCAAAGAATTTTGAAGAGTGAAAATTCATAAAAACTGATTTAGTGATTGGCTCTGGGCTATTTAAGCCCATTGGTATTGAATTTTTGATTTGTTATGCTTATTATGCTCGTTAGCCAGCAAACTTTGGTTATATCAGTGCCTATTACTTTTCCTTCCTGCAACAATGTAAAATGTTATACATAGATTTGATTAATTCTATATAGATGAGTTTTGTGTTTCTGTTTTTCTCGCTTATTTTCAGATCACTAAAGCCCTTAAACTCATCTCACAAGGCCTGCAATCGAACACGTGTCTCTTCCTATATTTAATTGCAACACTAATGGAGAAAGGGCTTTTCTAATTCATTTATTGCTTTCTTACATTCCATACCAAGCATTAGATAGATACATAGTGTATGACTATGATAATTTTTTTTAAAAAGAGCACAATTAAAGTGAGTTGAATGATTTATCTAAACCTAATAGACAAATACCAAGGAGCATTAGATTTGTTTAAATCTAATTTTTTTATGAAGTTTTAAAATGTGATTGCTAATGTTTTTTTCCAGATACTTGGCACATAGAACAGGGCAAAAGCCGTGTGATGTGGCATTCTCCAGGTTCCACATTTTGCAAGCATGCCATAGACACATTGATGATTCTGTAATAGTAACAGCAGGGGCAATGCACAAACATTTGTAGATTTTGTTGGAGATAGCAAACATTGTGGGCTTTCTTCACACAAGATCATATCAAGTGCCCAGCCATTATTGCCTTTGGGAGCAATACAAGCTCATCTCTATAACAACTTTGCATGTAGTTTTTAAATAGATCTTGTTGATTCAACTGCGTAATAGCTTTTGAATTATTGTGGTAGGCAGAAGAAGAGGGTTGTCCAGTGCTGTAATGCTTGAAGGCCAGTTTGCAGTCTTTTTTTTATCACCATCGATACTTATTGTCAGGTTTACGAATGTGGGCATTGGAGGTACAAGATGTTTTTCTTTTGCTTTCTTATTCAATTGCATTATTCTTTTATTTTTATAATTTAGGGTTTGGCACTGAGATTGTGGAGGTAGGAGGTATTTTTTTTCTTTGCTTTCTTGTTAGATTAATTTGCCGTATAAAAAAGAAATTAGGGTTTGGCTCTTAGACTGTGGGCAATTGCTCTTTTTATTATTTCTTTGTAACTTAAGGTTTGGCACTCAGACTCTGGGTAATTGCATTTTTTGTTTCTTTCTAATTTAAGGTTTGGCACTCAGTCTGTGGGCTGTCTGACAGCGTTTTAAAGTGATGGACTATGGGCAGTGTTAACATTTGTGGTTAGAACATGCTATATGTACTTTCAGTGCACCCTATTTTCAATACTTCACAACTATTTGTGTATCTTTTTATTTAGATTTGTTGCCAACTATGGATTTGAATAGGAGTCGCTCTCATAAAAATGCATCCCCTTAAAAACAACCAAGATAGGTATTGTGCAGGTGATGCGTGGCATTTTGTAAAACAGTTCACATGCCTTGTCTATGCTGCCACATTTTGCATACATGCTTCCCTGTTGAGTTGCAAACAATCTTTCTTCTCACCAGGCAAAAGTCTTGACTCCCTTGAAAAGGTAGAGAAAAGCGAAGCAAAAGGGAGAAAAAGAATTTATTTGCAGGAACAAGCTTAGAATAACTTCTGTGGATTGACGACGCCTTTGCTGTTCAATTTGATAGATCAACAGAAGACTCAAAAATCTGAGGGCTTTCAGTGATTGAATTTCAGATGAGTTTTTTGGTCTTTTTTGGGAGTTTCAATTGATAGGGCGAGCTTTATTCTGGTGAGGTTTGCCGCTTTAAAGTGTTATTTGAATTTTTCCCAACGAATAGATTTGTTGTGTTTCTAATGTTTTGCTCTGGTTTTCAGGCAGGCACATGCAAACACAATTTTTAATAGTTTTATGGCATGTAACATGTCAATTGGCTTCCCTAGGACAAATGATGGGATATTTTGTAAAACTTATCTGCAGATGGTAAGTCTAGTCTATGAATCCCCTAAAAGTAGCCTTATGAATCCCTTGTTTTGTCTTCCACAATGTTGGCTATTCTATTCTCTGTAAATTCTGCAAATGTACAATAAATTAATGTCCAATGCAGGGCAGATAAGCTTCGGTAAGATGTCTGAAGATTGTTGCAGTGGCCCAAAATATTGAAGTCTTGAATTAAAGGGCACCTTGGTTGTTTTGCACACAATGGCTGCAATGAAGTTCAGAAACAATAAAATAAGTCATTAGGTTTTTACAATAAAGTGAAATGACATTGATGGCTGTTGATAATGATTTCCAGGTTGAGAGTGAAAACCCAAATAATCCAAATCATTGTGAGATACCCACCAGTGTTGCACAGAGATATTACGAATTCATGGCAAATTCATGTTGTACCCACATGTGCCAGGTATGAAATCCCTAAATGGCACGCTATGTCTACTGCTTGAAATTCCTCATAACAAATTTGCTGGCATGGACGGTTCTATACTACAGCCACAATGTATTATCAGAGCTGGAGTGTAAGTCTATAATATATTTCTACACTTCTGAAATCCCTTGGACTGCATTCTAGTTAAAGAAAAGGTTCTTCAAAGTTTTAAGGGTTCCCATGCTTGGTGTCCTCTAATAACAACAGAATACATACAGCATATGGGATCTCCCTAAACACCTGTTTGTGCTTAGATATGGGAAAGCACACATCTTATCCCCTCATGGCTCCAACCTATGCCTCTCTCCAAGCACAAACTCTTCATAGTTAGGCCCTCTCCTAAGTTTGGTTTTTCTAATTATAGAAAAGTGTGATGAAATTAATGTAGTTTATATATTATAATAAAGAAAAGTTACTTTTGTATCATTCTCTGTCTGTTGTTTATAATTTGCAATATAACTTGAAATTTGTTATCTTCTAATTGCTTTGACAATGTGCATACCCTTCAGTCAGTGGAATAGGCATTGGACTGGCAGAAAGAATATAACATTAACTTATAGTTTGAGTTCAAGTATTGTTTGTATTTTGGCAAAAGCATGAGGCATGAGTTCATTCATTAGTTCCATGAAATGATGTATTATTTGTATATAACTACACCTGACCGTTGAAATTCTTGCACAATGATAATAAAAAGTGCACACCATGTTAGCTAAATTTGGTCTTGTTTTGATATGCATTTGATGTTTTGGGTATGACACCCATTGTCAATAATGGGTATCGAATACATGCAAGCATCATATAAAAATCAAATCTAGTGTTGTACCGTCATAAACTAAATTGGACGGGGACATTTTTTTATAACTATTTGTGTTATGATCAGAGAGTTTGAAGCCCAAAGCGACTGTCAATAAACATATAAGACATTCTGGAAGAGTTGGATTTCTAGTAAGTTGCAATGTGTATTGTCTCAGCGTGGATTTGTAAAAGGTGACTTGTTTGTTGTATATGCTTTTTAATTCTGCATGAACAGTTAATTAAATCAGGTGACAAACTTATTGAATGAGATATACACAAAGAATGCTGATAAGGACATGCTGGTTGATTAAAACAAAGAAATTTGTTACAACTAGACTTGAAACTGAATAGCTTTATCTAAGTAAAATTTGAACCGTATTCATCACATGATAGTTTCTTTCTTTTAGGCAGGGACTGCAACTGCAAGGTAGCCCTTGTTTTATTTGTTTTTTAATTTTATTTCAAGAAAGAGCTAAAAAGTAACGTCTTCCTTCGCCATCCTTTCAAGGTAAGGCTTAAATTTGATAGTCCATCTTACCTGTCAAGAAATGTTTTTCCAACATTCTAGTCTTCATTATTGCCTTTCGCATGACAATTAATTTTTTAAATGCAAGTCAAATTTTATATCCCACGAGCAGATAGGTATGCATGTAAAATGCGGAAGCAATAGTCATGGTATATGAACTATAAGGGTGGCATTAATGATATTGTCACCCTTCAGCATATAAGGTATTGAGGAAAAGTTACAGTTTAATCTACAACAAGCATGTGAGATTCTTATGCAAACATTTCCAACAATTTACCAATTGCAAACACAAGGTAGCTTATACAAGATTTTCAAAAACATTTAAAGGTCATGCTAAACAGACTCTTACAAGAGATGTCTTCTCAAGAAATGCAAGAATAAAAGAGAAGGAAACATACATGGTGCAGTCTTACTTCTAGTCACACCTCTAAGCCTACAATTTTAGTCACTTCCTTATTTTCTTTTTAATCAATGACATGTAATAGGAAAATGCATTCTTGGTAGTTCTCCTTCAATGCAAAACCAAAACATAGTTCTTTCTATTTTTGATAACTGCCACACCCTTATCCTTCAATGCAAAATTTAATTGTTTGATGTGCTGGAAAAACTTGAAATAAATATAAAATATTTTATAAATACATATACGTTAATATAGTCTAATAAATACTTTAAATACAGCTATACAACTGTCAAATTTAATCCCTAGTTCGAGGGAGGAGGGTGGATCAAACCTCTCGGCTCTTTCACAAAATGTCTTCGTCTCTCTCAAAATTTTCCTGCTTATTTGAAACAAACAAGGAATGGTTTCTCTCATTTCCCCATCCTTTTCTCGGAGGCATCTATTTATATGGAGGCCTTGATCTCGTCCGATTCACACCATTTATCCATCATTTCAGAGATTTGCTTAGATTTATTGTTTCAACCCCAACCTTGCATTTATGGCTTCTTTATCCTTATCTCACCAAAAAAATGCTTTCTCTGGAATTGAACCTTCCAATAGAAGGAGAAAAGTAGAAGAATCTTCCAGACTGTTTGATGTGTTCATTCACCACAGAGGCCCCGATGTCAAACAAACTCTGGCTACTCAGCTTTACAACACCCTTAAGGCGCGAGGCATACAGCCATTTCTTGATTCGGAAGAGAAGGAACACGGAGTTTTGTTTACTTCTGCCATTGACATTGCCATTAAATCTGCTTCAGTGCAGATCGCCATCTTTTCCACAGGATATGTACGGTCCCCTTATTGTTATAGCAAGTGAAACCATCGAATCTGCACTACATCGAAAAGGGAGTATATGCTAATGCATTTCTTGAATATGAAGGCAAGGACAGATACATGGAGAAGTTTCCAGAGTGGAAGAAAGCCCTTCAAATAGTTTCATTTACCAAAGGCTACAAATTAAAAAATTCAGAGTAAGTTTTCTGCCCCTTTTCAATCTATTTGGCAACTCAATTTCTATAACCCTTTCTAGAAAAACAAGTTAATTGTAATGAGCAAAATTTCATTCTCATCAAATTCCCCTTTCTCTTGCAGTTCTACTGACTGCAAAGACAGTGTGTCTGTTGTGGAAAAACAAGTACAAAGGACAAAATGTTTACATGTTGATAAACATCCAGTAGGACTTCATAAACTTGTAAAAGATTTAGAAAAGCAGTGCCTTCGTGATATTGTTGAAGATTTTGACAGCCAATGCGGAATGAACAGAGCAGGGAAAAAGAAAGCTAATGTCATCGACATTTTTGGTATGGGTGGGGTTGGGAAGATAACTCTCTCCAAAAAGTTGTTCAACCAAAAGAGATCAAAATACAAAAGAGCAAGTTTTCTGTTAAACGTGCGGGAAGCCTATGCCAATGGTAAACTACCTTCACTGCAAATTAAACTCCCCAAAGATCTCTTCTCTGAAGATCATCACTGTTTTCTAAGTAGTGAGGAAGGGTCAAACTGTCTACGGGATCGTTTGGAAAGGAGCAGCTCTTCAAGTTTCCTAATTGTCCTAGATGACATTGATCATGTGGAACAATTAGAAGCCCTATTCATCAAGGATATATTAAATAAGTATGGTAATAATCTTGTAATTATCACAACCCAGGATTTTGGGGTCCTTGTAAGTGCAGGAATCGACATTGGTTATCATTTAAAAGGATTGGATAGAGAAGATGGGAGAGAGTTGTTTTGTTGGCACGCTTTCAACCAACCCCTTCCACTTAGCGGATCTGAGGATCTAGTTCAGGCCTTCCTTAACATGTGTGGAGGCTTACCTCTGTCTATAATAGTTATGGGCCAACATGTTTTTGGTAGAGCCGAGTGGTATTGGCAGGATGAATTGGAAAAAATCAAGGATACTCTTCCCGGAGATATAAAGCAGAGATTGAAGATAAGCATTGATACATTAGATAATGTAGAAAAGCATATTTTCATGGATATAACTTGCTTTTTCATTGAAAAACCTATCACCACGGCAATGACCATATGGAAGGGATCTCGATGGAGAGCTCGCCATGATTTCGAAACACTAAAAGAGAAATGTCTTGTTGAGGAAGTTGAAGTAAGGTGTCTGAATAGGCTAGAACATAAGTGGGAATCTAGAGCAGATTGACCTGCTTTGAGAATGTTGTTGAACGGTGAAGCCCAATCTGATGTAACTGACACCTCTTTTTTATGAATGCCTATTCTAGGCCTGTTTGTGGAATGGGGACGCTCCTCTGTGGGGCATTTATTATGATTCCTTTGTTATTCTTGGCTGGGCGTTGGCTGAGTGGCGCCAGAATAATAAATGTATTGTAACAGAGAGAGATGATAGAGTGAAAGCAGCTATAGGTTGAGAGAGATGTGCAGATATATTGTAATAGAATTTATTTTGAGTCTTATGGAGGTTTAGATAGAGAGTGAGCTGCTGAAGGTTTGGAGATAGTTGTAGATATATTTTTGTAATAGAGTTTCATTCTGGGTTGAATAGAAACAGAGCTATCCGCTACTCTATGTGGATGTAGCCATTTGGTGAACCATGTTAAAAAATCTTGTTCTTCTTTCTTGCAGCTGTTTGTGTGTGTGTTTGATTTATCTATTTGCATTTAGTATTTATTTGTCATTTTATTGTTTAACAATTGGTATCAGAGTTGGTTGTGCTTGATCGTTTGGCAGGAGAGGTTTGAGTTTGAGTGGGAGCAATGTCGATTAAAGAAGGAAGGATCAAAAGGTTCAATGACCATAATTATCCATTGTGGAAGATGCATATGGAGGATTTTCTATACCAGAAAGATCTGTGGAGACCATTGTTAGAATTATCCTAGACAACTGAGAGGGGGGGTGAATCAGTTGTCTCCAAAATTAATCTTTTTCTTTCTTTAAAACTTCTTTCACTATTGTCAATTTGATTAGTGATGCAAACATTAAACCATATGAAATTAACACAGAAGCAGAAACATAATCAACACATTTGACACCAAGATTTTTGACGTGGAAACCCAGTTAAGGGAAAAACCACGGTGGGGGTTAACCCACAAGAATTAATACCCTGTTAAAAGTATTTTACAAATGAGAATGCACATGCATTCAGGCTCACTGCCTAGAGCTCACTGCTCAAATGGAGGCTCACTACCTATGGAAATATTACAAGAGAATAATAGATTTGAACTGATTAATAGCATCTACCCATGCAAGAGTTTCAGTTCCAGTTAAGTACAAAAATTGATCTTACACATTTCATTTTGGCTCTGCTCTTCTTATTGTTCTGCCTTCATTCGCACTTAGGATTTTTTCTCTTCTCACATCCACCTTATTCGCACACACCACGCACACTTAATCATCCAATTACATCGACTATATATATTCGCAACAGGATCTACAATCATTCTATCAATCGGCTTCAACAACACTTAGAACTTTTATGAATGCTCTGCTCTGTCAGCTAGATCTATGCATAACTTAAGGTACGGACCAAAACTTGCTCTTGGAAATCATTACTCATGTCGGCTACAATCACTGATTACCACCATTTGTCCAACAAGCAACTTCCATACATCTGGAATCAAGATCTTCTACAAGGTTTGCTTGTTCTTCTTCTATCTGCTCTGACAAACTAGAACCAGGTACTCAGATGCTAATATCTTTTGAATCCTTCATCACCGAAGGACAAAACTCTGGATTTAGAGTGTCTTTGCAATGCTGTCAACTATCTTAGGTCCGCAACAAACCATGCCTTTCCACCAGAGAGATCCGGACCAAGATACTGGACTCTGTTACTACTCTGTTCTTAACTGCCCAGACTTAGACAAATTTTGATTCTGACTTCTGGTAAGAACAACTTGTGTTATGCGGATGTTTGGGATGATCTTAGTTGCCATCAATGACAACACCTATCAAGCAAAGCAGTGTCTCTTGCCAACAATCTCCCCCTTTGGCATTGATGGCAACACTTGGTGAAAAATGACCAAGTGTCTTAGTGCAACTCCCCTTTGTCTGTACACTCATGCCCTTCACTTATTCCGGTTCTCCCCCTTTGCTGAATTCCTCAATTTTCACTGCCCTTCACTTCGCCTTTGACATCAATGGCAAAGGGTGGGGTCCGCAAGCCAAAACTCTCAAAAAATTTGTATATACTGCCGCATATGTACACTTAATCATCAAGTTCTATTTATGGTGCAGGAGCACCTAAAGGAACACCTTGGAACGAGAAGACACCAATAACCATGGGAGGAGCCTATGGAGCAAATCAAGTCAATTGGGACATCTTACAACCAGTTATGGCATATTGTAATGGTCAAGATGATGTAATGGTCAAATGTCCTGAGGGTCCTGGTAAGGACCCTAGGACCAAAAATGATGTAAGTTGGGTCAATAGTGCCTCTAGAGTCAAATATAGGTGTCTAAGACTAGGAATAAGGTATAATGATCCTAAGAAGATCAAACATGATGATTTGGTAGAGTAGAAGTCACTTAAAACAAAGTTTTAAAATTCAAATTTTTGAAGTGTGCATTTGGGCGGGAAAGTTAGTTTTGAGTAGTTTTTGATGTTGAACCAACTCCAATCGATGGGAATCAGTTGTGGAAGTTGGGGCAGAGGTTATGTAAACCTGTCCAAAGCATTTGATGGTACGATGAAGTCAATTAGAGGCCTGGGTTGTACGAATGGCTGCAAATAACAGTAAAATTTATCTTTTTCTTACATCTCCTTCCAAATTCTGGTGATCTTTTGATTGTTGGGGGTTTGGTAAATGTCTTAAGTCCTCATATAACAATAGTAGATCCTATTTTATGCTCTGAGAAGGTTCTGAAGGCAGTTTTACTTCTGTTCATCTGATTGCTACAAAGAACAGCAGACGGTCCTGTGTGTTTTGAGAGGTGACAATGCATTTTTGAACCTTTCCATAAATGTAAGATCCTGATTCTCATGGAATAGGTCTTAGATAACTTGTATAATATGATTCTAACTCAAATAGTGCAGGAAAAGTACAGATTTGGTTGGTGATCACCATTAGAATGTAAGTTTGCATGTGAAAAGAGCATGGGAATGATGGCACATGTGTAGCAGTAGAAGATCTACCTTAACAAGGTAATGTTTTTTATGATTTATGTTGTCTAATATTGTCAAGGGGATGGTGGTGGACCTTTGAATGGGATCTGGAAGTGATTGGAAGTGGGAGATTTGACCCTTGGTTTTGGGTCTTAGAAGTAAGGGTTTTGTGTTTAAAACATTGAATGAGAAAACCACCTGTTGAAACCTTGAAAATCCTCTATTTTGGAACCTTTCCTAAGACTATTTTAGGGTTTGGAGTGTGGAGGTCAAGTTTGTCATAAGGTTCCTTTGAAAAGTGGGCGAACTAGGCCTTGAAGGAAGGTTGCAGGGTGTCAGAATAGTTAGTTTGGTCCAAAATAACAGTACCTGAGTCTTGGATATGTTATAGAACTTTGTAAAGGGTATTTAGATCAATCATTTGTTTTAGAAGTGCTTTGGGAAAGATTGGAGAAAAGTGCAGATTACTCGCTGAATAGGGCTACTAGGATTAGGCCTAGTTAAGAGGAGTTGTCAATGAACCAGTCAAAATGGTGTGTGAGACCTTTTGAATCTTGTTGATTGGGGCATGTTAAGACCCTAGAAGGTGTAAGATTGCATCTTAGAAGTTGGAACCCAGTTGGAGCCCTTTGGTGGAGTTTAGGGCAAGGAGAAGACTAATGAGTCTTATTGGTTGAAGCCCACAATTGATTTAAATCTCTTGATCTTGCTAAGTTGTCTCTAGAGACTTGACACCTCTACATCATAGTGGTATCAGAGCAGCAAGTAGGTCCTTGAGGAAGTAGTAGGATCTTGTGAAAGAGTTAAAGGTTGGTGATACTTGTGAAGATGGCCCCTAAAAATCAGATGGCTAGGGAGAATAATGAATTGAGAGAAGCCTTATGATGAGGAGACCTAAGGGTTTCGAAAACCTATCTTGACACAACACTTCAAGACCTATGCCATCCCCAAGTTTCCCTACCAATTCAAGTGCTCATAGACATTTTCTACCCCAAAATGTCTAAAACAACCTAAGCAATCTATTACAGAGGTGAAAGACCTATTTGTCTGTTGTTTCCAATACAAACTCTGCTTTCTTGGTGTGAGGTACTCTTCCTTATCCTCACTGCTTCCAAGATTCCCAATCTCCAAGGCTTCTAGCCTTCTTGAGCCCGTTATCAGCCCTCCTCTCTGGGTCCAGGTTTTTGATTGCTTGGTGCTCAACTCTTTCTACTCTGTTTTTCACCCCTGTCTTCTTAGACTGCAACTTGCATACTAGCCGGGCTATAGCACAACTCGCCTAGCACAAGTTCACATGGCCTCTCTCTAGCATTCCATTCACTATAATAGAAAGAAAAATAAAAAAAGGAGACTCTGCTTGATGCCCTCCCATGACTGTACAGAGGATATGTGAGGACATCAAATCAGAGCCATTATATACAGATAGAAACAAAATTAACAGGAAAGAAAACTTCTTTGTTTTAAACCAAAATATGTACACTCTACAGAATTTCACAAATGAATCAGACAATCCAAGTTTTCTTTATTGCTATGGAAGTGCTTATTACATTCGCAGCATCTCAGGCTTCCAACCTTCCAACCTCCAACTTCCAACCCACTCACAAAATGAATCTGGCCTTTTATAGTTTCTACCCGTGTCCATTACCAAATGGTTAGGGTTTCTTATTTTTTTCAGTCGTATTGCTCCTTCGCATATACTGAAATATGCCTACACTTTATCATCGGCAAGATAATCTATTGTCTTATCGACATACACATTTGCTTTACCTTTGGTAAGACATTTGCTATCGACGGTGCCTTTTTATTTCTGGCCGATATCCATCTTCTCCCTGATGAGTCCTCCCTTCACACTTGTCAGTGTGACTTTCAACATCGGCCAACGTTCAACTTCTCCCGCCGATATCCTTAGTCACGCCGATGAGCCTTCGGATCTCCTTCATCGGTGTGACTAACATCGTCGGTGAAACCTTTCACTTCTCCACCGATGGCACTCATCATACCGATGACCTAACACCAATTTCTCTTTCGCCAAGACTTTAACCTGTTGGGGTAACTTTACACTTTCTCTCCAATATCAATACTCTTGCCGAGCACCAACTTTAAACTTCTGCCATTGGTGAGACTATATGCTATCGGCTCGACACAACTTTGTTTACCCGATAGTCTTTCTTACACCGATACTATAGTCTGCGGTTTCGGTCAACCCGACACACTTGAACCAAAAGAAAATCAAAGAAATACTTTATGACCAACATACTTTATGACCACTAGGGTCATCACACCAAAATGCGTTATATACATATGGGCTCACTCCAAGCCCCTTGGTGCTCCTACACCATACTCCCCCTGCGTTGAAGAAGTCAAGTCACCTCCGGTGACAGCAAGGCAAAATCAATGCCCCATTTCTTGAACTCTGATTCTACAACCCAGGTAGCCTCTGCTTCAGGCAACTGTTCCTGTTAGATCTAGGGCACACAACTGAGAGGGGGGTGAATCAGTTGTGCAAAAACTTGCTTCTACTTCAAACACTTGATTCTTCTTTGTTAGTTAATAGCATATCAATTAACCACCCATGAAAGCATAATGCATAAACACAAGAGCAGATAAACATCAACACATTGGACACCAAGATTTTGACGTGGAAAACCCGGTTAAGAGAAAAACCACGGGGTGATTAACCCAAAGATTATTCTCTGTTAGAAGAATAAGAAAAATAAATGGCACATGCCAATTAGGGCTCACTGCCCGAGCACACTGCTCACAAAGAGGCACACTGCCTACAAGAGACACACTGTCTACAAAGTGATGAGAATCACAAACTTGAACTGGAGATTGACATCTTTACCATGTCTGGATCAGTTCCATTTAAGCCCGAGATACTTCTGCTCTGCCCTTCTCTCTTTCACTATACCACTCTCATCTGCTCCACAACTCGCTTTGAAATGAACTCACAAACCTTCATTTATATCGACTTAAGAACAATCATCTAAGTCGGCAATCAACCATAAGGACATTCGCAAGATGATTAATACATCCGGTCGACCACCACAAGAACATTCGCAAGATGAACAACTCATCCAGTCGGCTAGTCTGAACAAGAACTTCATCTAGAAGAATATCTTCAATTCCAGGCTCTACCACCAATGCGGACTGACAACATAACCTCAACATGATCCAAGAACCTTCACAAGCTTGCCTGATTGACCAGGTACATCCGCACTTCCTCTACTCACAAGAATCTCTTCTCCTCTTCATCTGGAATTTCAAGAACACAGTCTGTCGTGACTGTCAAACTGAAAAAGGTTCTTCCGGACCTCCAAACTTTGTACAAACCAAGATGACACATCACAAGGACATCCCAAACACTCCTTCCAATCTGCAGAGTCTGACAATGCTCCTCCGGATCTCACCGGACCTTTTTGTAACACTCTGTCACTCCGGAACAACTCCCAGAACCGGTTCTACTTGATCGATCACAACTTTTTCATATCTTCATGTGGACCTCTGAAATCTTAACTGGATCATCTCAAGACTCATATCTACAAACCCTTTAATCTGCATCCTCTGATTCTCAACCTGAGTACATTTGCCTCCTTCTTATCACTGTTCTTCACTGTTCCTGATTGAGACTACTTTTCTCAATATCCTCAACACACAGCTTATCCAAACCTTCTTACCAATGCAATATGAGTATGTTGACATCAATGACAACACTGGTTAACCTCATACTTGCAACAATCTCCCCCTTTGTCATTGATGGCAACATATGATGTGAAAAACCATCAAGACAAGAACTTCTCTTTTCTGTCACAACTCCCCCTATCAGCAACAACTCTTCACATGTCCTCTTTTCCTTTACTGCTCCCCCTTTGATCATCAACCACTTGTTTTTCACATGTCTTTTCTCCCCCTTTGACATCAATGGCAAAGGCCTCATACTTGCACTTGTAACATATCAGAATCATACCAGCTGCTACCCCTTAGTAGCAGCTCCCCATTATCAATCCGGATCACAAGATATGACTGTGATATCCACCGGACTGATGCACATCAGTGCATCCTAGTTCATCATCGGAGGGGCCATGACCCCTAATTTCTCCCAGAGATACTCAAAAGAGTCCTTAGGAAGAGGTTTAGTAAAAATATCTGCAATCTGATCCTTGGAGGGTACATACTCCAATCTGACTTCATCCTTGTTCACTTGTTCTCTCAGAAAGTGAAACTTGATAGATATGTGCTTAGTCTTAGAATGCAATACCGGATTCTTAGAAATGTTAATTGCACTTGAATTATCATAGAAAATTGTGATAGGCTCCTCATATTCAACTTTAATGTCTCTTAGCATCTACTTCATCCATAAGATTTGAGTGCAACTACCTGCTGCTGCAATGTATTCTGCTTCAGTTGTAGACAGAGATATTGCATCTTGTTTCTTGCTTAGCCAAGAAACCAATCTCTTTCCCAAAAAGAATGCTCCACCACTGGTGCTCTTCCGGTCATCCACATCTCCTACCCAATCTGCATCTATATATGCATGAAGAGAGAAATCCAGATCTCTAGGGTACCATAGACCATACTCAACTGTTCCTTTCAAGTACCTAAAATTTTTTTTGATTGCCATAACATGAGATTCTCTAGGATCAACCTGGAATCTTGCCACAAGACCAACAACCTGCATTATATCTGGTTTAGTTTGAGTGAGATACAACAATCCACCAATCATTGATCTATACTTTGTCTGATCTACCTTTGGAGAGTCATCATCTTTGCTCAACTTACATCCGGTTGCCATAGGAGTGTTCATTGACTTTGAATCTTCCATAGCGAATTTCCTCAACAATTCTTTCACATATTTGGTCTGAGAAATGAAGATCCCTTTCTTTGTTTGAGTAATTTGCAGACCCAAGAAGAAATTCATTTCACCAAGCATAGACATTTCGAACTCACTTTTCATCTGATTTGCAAAAGTTTTGCACATACTATCTCTTCCTCCAAAAATGATATCATCCACAAACACTTCAACAATCAAAATATTTTCATGATCAATTTTGAAATATAAGTTACTGTCATCAATACCTTTGTTGAATCCAATCTGTACAAGATGCTTATCCAACCTTTCATACCATGCTCTTGGGGCTTGTTTCAATCCATATAATGCTTTCTTCAACTTGCAGACCATATCATCATTATCAGACAATTGAAATCCATCCGGTTGTTCAATGTATACTTCTTCTTCCAAATCACCATTTAGGAAGGCAAACTTGACATCCATCTGATATACCTTGAAGTCTTTGAAGGCAGCATATGCAAGAAATAATCTGACTGCTTCAATTCTTGCTACCGGAGCAAAGGTTTCTTCAAAGTCAATTCCTTCTATTTGAGAGTAGCCTTTGTAGACCAATTTGGCTTTGTTTCTGATTACTTCACCAACTTCATTTAGTTTGTTCTGGAAGACCCATTTGGTTCCAATCAAATTCTTGTTTCTAGGTCTAGGAACAAGATCCCAAGTGTGATTTTTCTCAATTTGCATCAACTCTTCCTCCATTGCTTTTGTCCAATTTTCATCATTACATGCTTCATTTATTGTCTTAGGTTCAATCTTTGAAATCAAACAACATTCATCTAAATTTTGAGCAATTTTCTTCCTTGTTTGTACCCCTTTGCTTCTGTCACCTATGATCTGATCTTCAGAGTGATTTAGAGTTACATACCTTGAAACTTTGGGAGTTTCTTGCACTACCAATTCTTGATCAGGCTCATTCAGACAAACTTCTTCTTCCTGATTTACCAGATCAGTCTGGATCTGAATTTCAGAGGAGGATGGAGCTCCTTGCACCAGAGGATCATTCTGATCATCTTCATCATATTCATAGAATCTTGAGGGCTTCTCAATTCCTTCATCAACCTTCAAATTTGTACTTTCTATCATCTTTCTCAATCTCTTATTGTAACACCAGTATGCTTTGCTTTGAGTGGAGTAACCCAAGAAAATTATTCATCACTTCTAGCATCAAACTTTCATAAGTCTTCATCTCTTTTGATGTAACACTTGCTACCAAATACTCTGAAATATCTCACAGTGGGAGTTATACCAAACCAAAGTTCATAAGGAGTCTTACTGGTATTGTTTCTGATTTGAACTCGATTGAGGGTGTAGACTGCAGTGCTGATAGCTTCTCTCCAAAACACCTGAGGAACATTTGCTTCCAACATCATTGTCCTGGCAGCTTCCTGGATGGTCCGGTTCTTTCTCTCAACTCCATTCTACTGTGGAGTCCTAGGAGCAGACAACTGTCTCTTTATACCATGCTTCTCACAGAAGTCTATGAACTCACCAGATGTGAATTCACCACCTCTATCAGACCTCAGACACTTTAGTTTTAATCCGGTTTGATTCTCTACCATAGCTTTGAAGATCTTAAACTTTTCAAAGGCTTTTGACTTCTCTTTCAGAAAGGTGACCCACATTATCCGAGAATAATCATCAATTAGTAACATGAAGTATCTATCACCTTGCAAACTCTTGACTCTTGTCGGACCACATAGATCAGTATGAACTAATTCCAATAATCCGGTAGAGGACTGATCTTTGTTTTTGAATGAAACTCTGCTCTGTTTACCTAGCTGACATTCTTTGCACGAACCATTTGTAGGTTTTACCAATTTTGAAAAATCTCTAACAGCCTGAGTATTGCTTATCCTAATGATGTTATCGAAATTAACATGACACATCCTTCTATGCCATAACTAGCTCTGATCAACTTGAACAAGCAGACAACTTTTATCAGTACCAACAAAGTGAAAGATATTACCTTTAGTTTGAGTACCGAATGCAATCTCTGTTCCGGATCTTTCTAAGATTCTGCATTTTCCATCTTTGAATCGGAGATCATAACCTTTGTCCACCAACTGTCCAACATTGAGAAGATTGTGCTTCAGACCTTCAACATACAACACATTACCAGTTTTGTTTCTTCCATTAAAAGATATAGTTCCTCTTCCTTTGATTCTACCAGCTGAATTATCACCAAACTTTACCACTCCCCCTTCATATCTTTCCAACTCTAAGAACTTGTTCTTGTCACCTGTCATATGGTGAGAGCATCCACTGTCAATAACCCAATCATCCTTTTCTTGAACTTGGGCAGCCAAAGCTCTTTCTTCACCTTTATGATTGATAGATATTGGATCTTCTTCCCTGATAGCAATGAGCACCCATTCATTTCCGGATTTGTCTCCTATCTCAGATTCATCATCTGTTACTCCTTCATTATCAGCTTCTTCATGAACATAATAACAATTCTTTTGAAACCTTTGTCTATTAGAATCTGACCTTGTAGATCTTTCCGGACATCTTGAGGCAAAGTGACCAATCTTATTGCAGTTGAAGCATTTAAAAGGTAATTTTCTTTCATACTTACCGGATCCTCTTGGCAGTCTTTTTGCAATGAGGGCTTCAAGTTGAGTTGTTTCTGCTTCTTCCTCTTCCATATCTTTCCTTTCTTGTTCATACCATGATAGCTTCCTTGAAGAGTTCTCTCTCGGATCAAATCTTTGTTTGCCTTTCACATAGGCACTGGCTTTGAATGCAGATTCAGTCTTGGGGGGATCATCTCCAAACTCAGTCATTTCAAATGCAACCAGTTTGCCAACCAATTGCTCTCTTGTGACAGTTGTATGGGCTCTGAATTCATCAATGGCAGCCACCTTGATTTTGTAGGCAGCAGGAAGGGATCTGAGAATTTTGCAAACAATTTCATTTTCATCCAGAACTCCACCAGCATTCCTGATTCCACATACTAGCTCATTCACTCTTGGCATAAAGGTAGTGATATTTTCATCATCTCTCATCTTCAATCTTTCAAATTTCCCTTTCAGACTTTGCAACCTTGCACTCTTGACAAACTCATCTCCTTCATACAGAAGTTCCAGTTTAGTCCAGATCTCATATGCAGTTGGTAGGTCAATAACATTTGAGAGATCTGAGTCATTCAATGCGCTTAGAAGAGCTTCCTTGGTTCGCAGATTATTTTCAGCATCTGTGATTTCATTCAGAGTTGTCGGACCACCCTGTGGAGGAACATATGGTTTTGAGACCATGGTCAAGTATGCTTTTCCCATACACTCCAAATGACATTTCATGCGACCTTTCCAGAGAGTGAAGTTGGTTCCATCAAACTTCGGACTATCCTTCTTGTATGACGACATCTTGGATCTCCTCAAGTGGTTAAGCTCCTTTCAGAGGAACTTAGCTCTGATACCAATTGTTATATCTAGGGCACACAACTGAGAGGGGGGGTGAATCAGTTGTGCAAAAACTTGCTTCTACTTCAAACACTTGATTCTTCTTTGTTAGTTAATAGCATATCAATTAACCACCCATGAAAGCATAATGCATAAACACAAGAGCAGATAAACACCAACACATTAGACACCAAGATTTTGACGTGGAAAACCTGGTTAAGGGAAAAACCACAGGGTGATTAACCCAAGGATTATTCTCTGTTAGAAGAATAAGAAAAATAAATGGCACATGCCAATTAGAGCTCACTGCCCGAGCACACTGCTCACAAAGAGGCACACTGCCTACAAGAGACACACTGTCTACAAAGTGATAAGAATCACAAACTTGAACTGGAGATTGACATCTTTACAATGTCTGGATCAGTTCCATTTAAGCCCAAGATACTTCTTCTCTGCCCTTCTCTCTTTCGCTATACCACTCTCATCCTCTCCACGACTCGCTTTGAAATAAACTCACAAACCTTCATTTATATCAACTTAGGAACAATCATCTAAGTCAGCAATCAACCATAAGGACATTCGTAAGATGATTAATACATCCGGTCGGCCACCACAAGAACATTCGCAAGATGAACAACTCATCCGGTTGGCTAGTCTGAATAAGAATTTCATCCGGAAGAATATCTTCAACTCCGGGCTCTACCACTAATGCGGACCGACAACATAACCTCAACATGATCCAAGAACCTTCACAAGCTTGCCTGATTGACCAGGTACATCCGCACTTCCTCTACTCACAGGAATCTCTTCTCCTCTTCATCCGAAACTTCAAGAACACAGTCTGTCGCGACTGTCAAACTAAAAAAGGTTCTTCCGAACCTCCAAACTTTGTACAAACTGAGATGACACATCACAAGGACATCCCAAACACTCCTTCCAATCTGTAGAGTCTGACAATGCTTCTCCGGATCTCACCGGACCTTTTTGTAACACTTTGTCACTCCGGAACAACTCCCGGAACCGGTTCTACTTGACCGATCACAACTTTTTCATATCTTTATGCAAACATCTGAAATCTTAACTGGATCATCTCAAGACTCATATCTACAAACCCTTTAATCCACATCCTTTGATTCTCAACCTATTGAGTACATTAGCCTTCTTCTTATCACTGTTCTTCACTATTCCTGATTGAGACTACTTTTCTCAATATCCTCAACACACAGCTCATCCAAACCTTCTTACCAATGCAATATGAGTATGTTGACATCAATGACAACACTGGTTAACCTCATACTTGCAACAATTCCCACTTGATCAGATGCTCCATATATACACCATGTCTAGTCTGTTTCTGCATTCGAGAATCCAGAATTCTCTCAGCCTGTGATTTGAGTTTAGGTGGCAAGGTCACATCACTCACTGGCTGTGCAGCTTCTGAACTAGATTCCCCTGCTGCTGAATGAGGATCTTTATAATGTACCAGGTCTTGAACATTGAACACTGGTGAAACTGCCAAGTTTTCTGGCAAATCAATCCTATAGGCATTGTTGCCATACTTGTTCAGAATTCTGCAAGGACCAATCTGTCTCATCTGCAGTTTAGTTGGTATCCCTTTCTACATCCTGGCTTTGCTCAAGTGAACCATGACTAAATCACCAACTTCAAACTGAACATCCTTCCTGTGTACATCTACTCTATCTTTGATTTTCTAAATATTCTCCATCAATGTCTTCTTGACTTGATCATGAATCTCCTTCATAGACTGTGCAAAATCCTCTGCATGACCACTTCTATGTTCCATGTCTCCAAGATGTCGGAGTTCACATACACCTCGAGGGTGCGTTCCATACACTATCTCAAATGGACTTTTGCCAGTAGTCCTATTCACACTGTCATTATAAGCAAATTCTGCCTGACGAATGACTTGATCCCAACTCTGTCCATATTCTTTTGTCAGACACCTTAACAAGTTGCCCAACGTTCTGTTCACCACTTCTGTTTGGCCATCTGTCTGTGGATGATATGCTGATCCAAAAGACAGGTTTGTTCCTAACCTCTGCCATAAAGTTTTCCAGAAATGTCCCATGAACTTAGCATCTCTATCAGACACGATGCTTGCTGGTAGTCCATGAATCCTTATGACCTCTTTGAAAAACAAATGAGCTATATGACTGGCATCATGAGTCACCTTACAGGGAATGAAATGACTCATCTTGCTAAATCTATCAACAACTACAAAAATACTATCAAAACCAGTCTTAGTCTTTGGTAGACCAACTACAAAATCCATACTTACACAATCCCATGGTCTGAAAGGAATGGGTAATGGTTGATACAGTCTAGCATTTGAAGAAGTTCCCTTGGCCTTCTGACAGATGATACACTGCTCCACATACTTTCTAACATCTTTGTGCATCTTCGGCCAATAGTAGAACCTCTGGACTAACTCCAATGTTTTATTTAGACCAAAATGTCCACTCAAACTTCCATTATGCTTCTCCTGTATGAGATTTTCTCTCATGGATCCTTTTGGTACACATAACTGTCCACCTTTGAACAGCAATCCCTGTTGCAATGTGTAATCTACAAATTCACTATGAAAGTGATTTTCAAAATCTTGACAAACCTTGTATGCTTCAGCAAAATCTTCATCCTCTTTGTAAAGGGCTCTGAACTCCTCCATCCCTATACTCCTTAACTGCACTTCTTGTACTATGAGCAGCCTCCTGCTTAAAGCATCTGCTACCTTGTTGAACTGTCCCTTCTTATGCTTAATTGTGAATGTGTAAGACTGCAAGTACTCCATCCACTTGATATGCCTATGGCTCAACTTATCTTGTGAGTTCAAAAAACTCAAATCTTGATTGTTTGAATAGACAACAAATTCCTTAGGTAGGAGATAATGCCTCCATTTCCTAAGTGCTTGGACTAGAGCATAGAGCTCCAAGTCATATGAAGAGTATCTACTCTTTACTTCATTTAGCCTCTCATTGAAAAAGGCTACTGGTCTATTCTCTTGGCTGAGTACTGCCCCTACTGCAATATTGCTAGCATCACATTCAAAATTAAACAACTTGTCAAAACTAGGCAGCACTAACACTGGCTGTGTGGCTACTTCTTTCTTCAACAGTTCAAAACTGTTATTAGCTGCTTGTGTCCACTGAAACTTTATTTTCATCCCACCTTTGATTGTATCAAGCATGGTGGCACAAATAGCACTGAAATTCTTTATGAACTTTCTATAAAACTGAGCTAAGCCATGAAAACTTCTCACCTCAGTTGCTGCTCTGGGAGTGGGCCAATTCAATATGGCTTCTACCTTTGACTTGTCCATTTTCAATTCTCCTTTGGACAACACAAACCCAAGGTATACCAATTCCTACTTCATAAATTCACACTTCTCCAAATTTATGGTTAGTTGTTCATCATGTAACTTTTTCAAAACAGTATTTACATGTTCAAGATGCTCTTCTTCAGTTTGACTAAAAATCAAGATGTCATCTAGATAAACAATTACAAATTTACCCATATAGTCCTTGAGGACTTCATTCATGAGCCTCATGAATGTGCTGGGAGCATTTGACAAACCAAATGGCATAACAAGCCATTCATACAGTCCTTCTGTGGTCTTGAAAGCTGTTTTCCACTCATCACCTTCCTTGATTCTGATCTGGTGATAACCACTTTTCAAATCTATCTTGGTGAAATATTTAGCCCCTCCTAAACAATCCATAAGATCTTCAATTCTAGGAATTGGAAATCTATACCTTATGGTGATCTTATTGATAACTCTGGAGTCTATGCATAGTCTCCATGTTCCTCCTTTCTTTGGTGCCAACACTGTAGGCACTGCACAAGGACTTATGCTTTTCCTAATCAAGCCTTGGTCAAGCAATTCTTGTACTTGTCTGGCTATCTCCTTATGTTGTTCTGGAGTCATCTTGTAAGGAGCTTTGTTAGGCAAAGATGCTCCTGGAATCAGATCTATCTGATGGCTGATAGTTCTTTGTGGAGGTAGTGCTACTGGTGTTCCATCACTAATGATGTCCTTATACTGTTCCAGTATAGTCTGTACCTCTTTTGGGACTACTACCTTTTTGTCTTTTTGCTCCTCTTTAGGTTTCACTATGATAGCATAACCAATACCATCCTCTTTAAGAGTGTTCAAAAACTCTTTTCCACTCACAATTAAGACATTAGGGCTCTTAGTCTTATTTGTTTCTTCATCTTCCAATGATTGAATTTTATAGGTGACACCATCTTTTTGAAAAGAATATGCATTCTTCTCACCATCATGTATGGCCTTTCGGTCATACTGCCATGGTCTGCCCAGTAAGAGATGACACGCATCCATAGGTAGGATATCACAGAGTACCTTGTCTTTATATCCACCTATACCAAACTCTAGCCAAGTTTGCTCATTGACTATCACATGTTGACCTTTATTTAACCATGTGACTCTATATGGATTTGAATGAGGTATTCTTTGCAAATTTAATTTTCTAACTGCTTCATCAGATACTATGTTATCAGTAGACCTTGAGTCTATAATTACTTGACATACCTTATTCATAATCTTGCATCTGATTCTGAATAAAGCTCTCCTTTGGCTTGGTTCATCTTTCACTGATTCTTTGATCAAAGTTCTCCTTACCATGATGTTCTCTCCCACTTCTGAGGCTAGACTGACTTCAGGTGATTTGCTGCTTGAAGCTTCATCTTGTACATAATGATTTCTTTTATCAACTCCTTGAGAAGAAGGTGTGCCCTTATCAGGACACCTATATGCTGGATGGCCTAATTGACCACAATTGTAGCATTTCATAGTGGCAAAGTAGGATCCTCTGTCTGATCCTCCTAATCTTCCTCTGTTAGATCCCCTTCCTCTGTAGTTTCCTCTACTACTAGTCTCCCCACTCTACTCTATGAGTTTGGATTCTCCTTGGGGTCTTTGATCAGTATTCCTACCACCATAATTTCCTCTTCCTCTGCTGTCTCTACCTCTTCCTCTTGTTCTGCTATTTGACTCTTGCTTCTTCTTACTCTTCTCCTCTACCTTGAGTGCTAGCTGGTAGCATTGATGCACTGTTGTAGGACTGAACAAGCTGATTTCCTCTTGAATACTCCACCTCAAACCATTGAGATATCTTGCCACTTTTACACTTTCATCTTCCATCACCTTAGACCTCAGGCATAGTTTTTGAAACTCCTCAGTGTATGCACTGACATCTAATTCTCTTTGTCTCAAATTTTGTTGTTTCTTGTACAACTGGACTTCATAATCTCCAGGCATGTATACTTCTTTGATTTTAGCCACCATACCCTTCCAAGTAGCTATTGATTTCTTGCTTTCTTTTTCTCTTTCAGTTTGAACAAATTTCCACCATGTCAAGGCAGCTCCTCTGAGTCTTGATTTAGCCACCTTCACCTTTTGTGCTTCAGTCACTCCATCACATTCAAAGTGATTTTCTATACCTTCTATCCATTCTATAACCAAATTAGGTTCCATCTTTCCACTAAAAAGAGGAACTCCTTCCAATGTTTTACCACTCATGGCTTTTAAGGCCTTCAAAAAAGGTTCTTCTTCCATCTTAGGATCAAGTGTGGGCTCTTCATCTTCTACAGACACACCTTTTTCCTTGCCTTCAGAATATTTTACTTTCTACCTGACTTCTTCAGTCTTCTCCATCATTACACCCAGTTTACTTTCCATTTCTGCTAATCTTTCCTGTAGGAGCCTATTCTCCTCTTCTTGATCATCAACCTTCTTTGCCAATTCTGCATTAGTCACCATCTCTTTAGCTGAGCCTATAGACTCACTCAAACTCAGTGATGACATACAACTTCTTCTATTCCAACCTAGGAATAGCCCAAATCTTTAACTTGCTCTAATACCAATTTGATGGGGAGACCTAAGGGTTTCAAAAACCTATCTTGACACAACACTTCAAGACCTATGCCATCCCCAGGTTTCCCTACCAATTCAAGTGCTCATAGACATTTTCTACCCCAAAATGTCTAAAACAACCTAAGCAATCTATTACAGAGGTGAAAGACCTATTTGTCTATTGTTTCCAATACAGACTCTGCTTTCTTGGTGTGAGGTACTCTTCCTTATCCTCACTGCTTCCAAGATTCCCAATCTCCAAGGCTTCTAGCCTTCTTGAGCCCATTATCAGCCCTCCTCTCTGGGTCCAGGGTTCTAATTGCTTGGTGCTCAACTCTTTCTACTCTATTTTTCACCCCTATCTTCTTAGACTGCAACTTGTATACTAGTCGGGCTATAGCACAGCTCGCCTAGTACAAGTTCACATGGCCTCTCTCTAGCATTCCATTCACTATAACAAAAAGAAAAAAAAAAAAAGGAGACTCTGCTTGATGCCCTCCCATGACTGTACAAAGGATATGTGAGGACATCAAATCAGAGCCATTATGTACAGATAGAAACAAAATTAACAGGAAAGAAAACTTCTTTGTTTTAAACCAAAATATGTACACTCTACAGAATTTCACAAATGAATCAGACAATCCAAGTTTTCTTTATTGCTATGGAAGTGCTTATTACATTCGCAGCATCTCAGGCTTCCAACCTTCCAACCTCCAACTTCCAACCCCCTCACAAAATGAATCTGGCCTTTTATAGTTTCTACCCGTGTCCGTTACCAGACGGTTAGGGTTTCTTATTTTTTTTCAGTCGTATTGCTCCTTCGCATATACTGAAATATGCCTGCACTTTATCATCGACAAGATAATCTATTGTCTTATTGACATACACATTTGCTTTACCTTTGGTAAGACATTTGCTATCGGCAGTGCCTTTTTATTTCTGGCCGATATCCATCTTCTCCCCGATGAGTCCTCCCTTCACACTTGTCGGTGTGACTTTCAACATCGGCCAACGTTCAACTCCTCCCGCCGATATCCTTAGTCACGCCGATGAGCCTTCGGATCTCCTTCATCGATGTGACTAACATCGTCGGTGAAACCTTTCACTTCTCCACCGATGGCACTTGTCATACCGATGACCTAACACCAATTTCGCTTTCACCAAGACTTTAACCTATCGGGGTAACTTTACACTTTCTCTCCAATATCAATACTCTTGCCGACCAGCAACTTTAAACTTTTGCCATCAGTGAGACTATATGCTATCGGCTCGACACAACTTTGTTTACCCGATAGTCTTTCTTACACCGATACTATAGTCTACGGTTTCGGTCAACCCGATACACTTGAACCAAAAGAAAATCAAAGAAATACTTTATGACCAACATACTTTATGACCACTAGGGTCATCACACCAAAATGCATTATATACATATGGGCTCACTCCAAGCCCCTTGGTGCTCCTGCACCACCTTAGAGGCAAGAGAAAGAGAGTTGAGGGAGAGAAGAGAACATGATGTTGCAAGAGAAAGAGAGTTAAGACAAGTGAGAAGAGAGAATGCATCAATCTTGGCAAGGTTGGAAGCATTGGAGAAGAATCCTATAATGGATGAACAAAATGAGCAAGACGGAGATGATGGAGGACATGAGAAGCCAGATGAAAACCCTCCTGAGGATGAGTTGGATGCTGAAGAAAGGAGATTTGTGAGATTGCTTAAGGCAGTTCAAGGTAGTGGAACAAAGGCAAACATAGAGTTACCTATCTATCAGGGGAAGATGGATAGTGAAGAGGTATTAGGGTGGATAGATGCCCTTGAAAATTTCTTTGAGTTTGAGGAAATGAGTGATGAGAAGAAGGTTAAATTTGCAAAAATAAAATTGAGAGGGACAACAGTTACATGGTGGAGTAGTGTAGACGCAGAAAGAGTGGCTAGAGGTGGAACAAAAATTACTTCTTGGGGTAGGATGAAGGATATGATGAGGGATCAGTTTCTTCCATCTGATTATTCTATTCAAACAAAGAGGATGAGGTAGAATTTGAAGCAAAAGGACATGGATGTTATGTCCTATACTGAGCAATTTCATAAGCTTAGTATTAGGGGTGGATTGGAAGATGAAGAAGAGAAGGTGGCAAGATACCTTAATGGGCTTAGGTACAACTTGCAAGATGAAATTGGTTTGACCATACCAAAATCACTTGGAGAATGTTTTCAGTTGGCCATAAGGGCTGAAGAGAGGGTGAAGAGGAAGCAAGAAAGACAAGGAGGTAGTGGTAGAGGATATAGAGGTAGGGGTAGACCTACTAATGAAGGACAGAGCAGTAATGAGAAAGGCAAAGAATTTTCTGCAGATCAGAGAGGTGGATATAGAGGTGGAGGTAGGTTTGGATTAGGTAGAGGAGTATTCACAGGCAGATGTTATCATTGCAATGAAGTTGGACATGTATCTTTCAAATGTCCTAAGAGGGATGATGTTGATAAGAGCAAGGATAGAAGAGTTCACTTGGCACAAGAAGAGGAAAAGAAAGAAGACCAAGAACCAACAGTAGCCTATCCAGAAACAAATGGAGAATTTCTCATGGTGGAAAAAGGCAAATTACAGCAAGCACCACAAGTATCCATTTTTAAAACTAATTGTTTAAGCCATGGAAAAATGTGTAAGTTGATCATAGATTCAGGTTCACATGACAATTTAGTTTCCTGGGATATGGTACATAAATTGGGATTGAAGACATTTGATCATCCTAGTCCTTACATTGTCACTTGGGTAAGTCAAGAGCAACAAGTAAGGGTTAATCAAAGGGCATATGTTGATTTTTCAATTGGTCCATATCATGATTTTGTTTTGTGTGATGTCATTTCAATGACATGTGGGCATATAATTTTGGGTAGACCATGCCAACATTTGAGAAGGACAATTCATGATGGCTATACTAATCACTATTTGGTGCATAAAGATGGTAAAAAGTTTAAACTAATACCTTTATCTTGTGGAGACAAGAAGGAATATGCTACTATCTATTTTGGAGAAAATTTGCAGTTGAATGTGCAAGTTAAGGATGGTTGGAAGCAACATGAACAGTTGCAGCAGAGGAAGGTGTATGATAGCCCTAAAGAACAGCAAGTTTGGGACTTGCATTGCATCAAGATTGGGGACATTGATTGCCCTATAAGGAGGCAGGAAAAGGAAGGCAACCAACAGACATTATAGAGAAGAACAAATCAAAACCTTAAGATGGGAAGACCAGAAGCATTACAATAGCAGGGTCCTAAGCAAGGACAGTAAAATATATTTTGTGATACTAACACTCTTGGTAAGAGTCATGCAGGTTGGAGAAGAAGGAGGATAACCCTTGGAGAGTTCATGTTCCCTGTTACAAATCAGAGGAACCTTTCAAAAAGACTGCAGGATGTTTGGAGCAGATCACATAACTCTTGGGACAAGAGTTTTCTTTATGCTCGGGAGTATGGTGTAGGAGCACCTAAAGGAACACCTTGGAATGAGAAGACACCAATAACCATGGGAGGAGCCTATGGAGCAAATCAATTCAATTGGGACATATTACAACCAGTTATGGCATGTTGTAATGGTCAAGATGATGTAATGGTCAAATGTCCTGAGGGTCCTAGTAAGGACCCTAGGACCAAAAATGATGTAAGTTGGGCCAATAGTGCCTCTAGAGTCAAATATAGGTGTCTAAGACTAGGAATAAGGTATAATGATCCTAAGAAGATCAAACATGATGATTTGGTAGAGTAGAAGTCACTTAAAACAAAGTTTTAAAATTCAAATTTTTGAAGTGTGCATTTGGGCGGGAAAGTTAGTTTTGAGTAGTTTTTGATGTTGAACCAACTCCAACCAATGGGAATCAGTTGTGGAAGTTGGGGTAGAGGTTATGTAAACCTGTCCAAAGAATTTGATGGTACGGTGAAGTCAATTGGAGGCCTAGGTTGTACGGCTGGCTGCAAATAACAGTAAAATTTATCTTTTTCTTGCATCTCCTTCCAAATTCTGGTGATCTTTTGATTGTTGGGTGTTTGGTAAATGTCTTAAGTCCTCATATAACAATAGTAGATCCTATTTTATGCTCTAAGAAGGTTTTAAAGGTAGTTTTACTTCTGTTCATCAGACTGCTACAAAGAACAACAGACTGTCCTGTGTGTTTTGAGAGGTGATAATGCATTTTTGGACCTTTCCATGAATGTAAGATCCTGATTCTCATGGAATAGGTCCTAGATAACTTGTATAATATGATTCTAACTCAAATAGTGCAGGAGAAGTTCAGATTTGGTTGGTGATCACCATTAGAATGCAAGTTTGCATGTGAAAAGAGCATGGGAATGATGGCACATGTGTAGCAGTAGAAGATCTACCTTAACAAGGTAATGTTTTTTATGATTTATGTTGTCTAATATTGTCAAGGGGATGGTGGTGGACCTTTGAATGGGATCTGGAAGTGATTGGAAGTGGGAGATTTGATAAACCCTTGGTTTTGGGTCTTAGAAGTAAGGGTTTTGTGTTTAAAACATTGAATGAGAAAACCACCTATTGAAACCTTCAAAATCCTCTATTTTGGAACCTTTTCCTAAGACTGTTTTAGGGTTTGGAGTGTGGAGGTCAAGTTTGTCATAAGGTTGCTTTGAAAAGTGGATGAATTAGGCCTTGAAGGAAGTTTGCAGGGTGTCAGAACAGTCAGTTTGGTCCAAAACAACAGTACCTAAGTCTTGGATATGTTATAGAACTCTATAAAGGGTATTTAGATCAGTCATTTGTTATAGAAGTGCTTTGGGAAAGATTGGAGAAAAGTGCAGATTACTCGCTGAATAGGGCTACTAGGATTAGGCCTAGTTAAGAGGAGTTGTCAATGAACCAGTCGAAATGGTGTGTGAGACCTTTTGAATCTTGTTGATTAGGGCATGTTAAGACCCTAGAAGGTGTAAGATTGCATCTTAGAAGTTGGAACCCAGTTTGAGCCCTTTGGTGGAGTTTAGGGCAAGGAGAAGACTAATGAGTCTTATTGGTTGAAGCCCACAATTGATTTAAATCTCTTGATCTTGCTAAGTTGTCTCTAGAGACCTGACACCTCTGCATCAATTTACATAAAATTAAGAATGTCTGCAAAACTAGTTTTTATTTGCACAAGTTCGGAGGCCCAAGTACTCTTCATTCCATCCAAAATTGAGATGTGCCCACTCAACAAAAATGAATATGCTTTTGCCTTTGATAGATCTGATGGATCACTGGTTTGAACTGCAATTTGAGCTTCAGATAGGGCATTATGCATTGTCTCTAACTTAGGGGCAATCAATCCCCAGAGCTCACACATCCTCTTCATAATGTTACTCTTTTCTTTGACAAGCCTCTTTATCTCATCTGTCAGGCTGATTACTTGACATTCTTGACTTATAGGCGAAACTGTTAGAGGATCAAAATTTTGAGAGAGATTTGACAATTTCTGTTCTTGCTTCTTTATCTTTTTCTCAATATCTTCATTAACTTTGGGCCATGATAGATAGAATTTGTACAAATCACTTCCATCATTTAGAGCATTCTAAATACTCTTTATGCTAAAACCAAGTATTCTTCTATCATTTCCTATTAGGTTTTTTATTTCACAAAATTTCTTATCCAAGAACTTTTTTTGAACTTTTGCCTCCGCAAATTTCACAAAGGACTCAAAATGAGTATTTATAGAACTTACAATATTTTTCAGATGTTCAGAGGGGGAATTAGATGGATTATTTTGATAGGCAGGCATCAACTTCTCCAAAATTTTGGATGTAAGCCCCAGTAGCTCATTGTCCTCCATGTGGAACTTCAGCATCTTTTCTCTAGCCTTTACTTGGGTGAATGATGCTATTTTCATCAGTTGAATTGGAGAGAGAGCATCTAGATTGGCTAGACCTTAAAGTAGTTTAGGTTCATCAAGCCCAATCATTTCTTTTTCAAAAAGACTTCTCACTGCATCTGCAGTGTCTCTTGCAACATTCTCTGAACTATTCATTTGTTCATCAGATTTCTCAGTATCTGCTTTGTGTGTTTCAACAATTGCACCATCTTCTTCTACTTTATCTTTCTTTTCTCTTTCTTCTTCTTTCTCTGCTTTATTATTCTTTGTGTTCTCTACAGAGGGACTCTTTTTTGTTTGTTCACCACTTGCTACTTGATCTGGAAGGCTTTGTGAAGTAGTTGTTGGTTTTTTCCCAGACTGGATGCTTGTTCCCAGTATCCCTACAAGGTATCCATCATTGATCAACAGGATTTCTGGGCCAGGGGCCAACAGTGTAGGAGATAGACTCTATTTTAATCTCCTCTTCTTCAGGCTCTGCAAAACCTAGGGGGTATTCCCTATTCAACATCCATAAAATATATCTGTGGATGGTGGGATGCTGATATAAAGCAGATGAATCCTCCTTTATGTATACCAAAACTGTAAGATAAGTGCAAAGGGGCTAGCTTTGGGCCTATGTTCAGCTGTGAATCAGAGGATTTTGATCCTAAACTACTTCTAATGTCCTAATGGTTTGTTTTTTAAGTTTGAGTTTGATTTGGTATTTGGATCTAAAACCAGGACCTAAGGTATAACCTCAATGCAAGACTAGATTGGTCCCTATCCAGGGCTTGGAGTTAGTAGACATACATGTGTGAATGATCATCATGAACACACTAAGACTGGATTTCAAGGGGATGTTGTGGTATCTGCCTTACAGATATCTCCCAAAATAGAGTATCCAGTTACCTATACTCACAATATCCTTACTGCAATATATTCCTCCCAACCCTTGACCTGAAACACTTTAATCTACCCCTTAGGTAGAAGCAAAAGATCAAGTTTTCAATATGGCAAGACCATATCCTAGAATACCAGACACCCCTTAGATGTTTAGATTCAAAATAACACATTCAGTTTGGAGACAGAATAACCAGATACATGCAAATACAACATTACTCATATAAAATTAATCATGAAACCAGTAAATTCATGCATAAGACATACAACATGAGACTCATAAACTCATAAGACATTCAGATAGGGTCACCAAAGGAGTTGCATCTTATTACAGCACCCAGATTTTGTCCCGTTTTCAAAACCCACAAATGGGTAACATAGCTTGGTTTTTTAACCAAGACTGTGTACCCAACAAAATTAATTACATGACAAGGTCAAAATTCCGCCAGAAATAATGCATGAGAAAAATGGTGCTCAAAGATCATAAATGCAGTAGGCAGAAGGAATGGCGAGGAGGAGCTGGACTCGAGCTCTGCGCCGCCGCCCAGGGATGTTCATTGTCAATCAGGTATTAGATTCGTCAACGGCACCGCCCATACCCTGTAACACCTGACATTAATGTTGTGCCAAACTTGCGGCCATCAGAAAATACAAAAGATCGTGCCTTTGAAACTTTCCTGACAAAATACATTACCCTGATATTTCAAAATATGCAGGAACCATTTATCCCACATGCACCCCGTGGAGGCTTCCTCCCTACTTTATATGCATGCCCACAAACATACACATTGTCAGCGATTTTGCTCCTGACGGTATCAATGCAAAATCCTACTTCACACCCCATCGGCCAGACCCCTCACATCAGCAAACCCAAAATGTCTCCCACCGATAAGCTGATCACACCGACAAAGCCCCTAAATTAACTCATCAGCCAGACACCAACTATCGGCGAACCACAAACTCTTCGCGTCGACGTCAGAGGTTACACTGATGACACCACTGGATTGGGGAGACCAACTCCATCAGCCAAACTCCAGCCTACCTCTCGGATCCCACAACTCCTGTCGACAGCTACACCCATTAGCAAGATACAAACCGTCAGAGCCACCTAAAATCCTTCCGCCGATATATCGATCTCACTGATCGCCAATAAAACACACCCCATCGGCTAGACACCAACCCATCGAAGCAACACTTCCCGCCTATGCCAATGGAGAATGTCACGCCGAAAACCACAAACCAACCCATCGGCCAAACACAAGGCATTGAAAGAAGATCTCCCAGCTTTGCCGATGCAAGAAGTCACCCCGATGCACATCTTGATGATAGAAAACTTGATGACCCCGCAGAAATGTCAGGGTCACAATCTGGAACATGATGATGATGATGATAACCCCCTCCCTCAGAAAATCATGATGATGCTGAAAAACACTGAGAGGCTCCAATACTTAGAAATTTTCTTGAATTTTTGGGAAGGTGCCTGCATGTTAAGCACTTGAAACCTAATTGATTAAGCAGGCACCAACAGTGGCTCCAATTGGGGATGTGCAGGCACAAGGCTACAGCGAGAACCAGACCATTTCTGGGAAAACCAGACAAAACACAAAGAACAAGGAAAGCACCAACTATACAGAGTATTTACAAGCAATATACACATACTTTACAATTGTGCACAGAGGCAAGTCATTTATGCCAAATAAAACTTGAGGAATTGACCGTGCACAGGCAATTCCAACACTTCACCATCTAGGGCCTGGAGGAAGTAAGAATCTTCTCCATGAGTATTGCAAACCTGATATGGGCCCATCCACAAGGGCTTAAACTTACCATGTTTGCCCTTGTCCTGACCCCTTGCATTCCAAATAAGGACTAGATCATTGATTTGAAACTTCCTTTTTGTAATCCTTTTATCAAACAGATATTTCACATTTTGCTGTTTCTTTACGTTTGTTTGGTGAGCTTCTCTTCTGACCTCATCCAATGCAACCAACTGGTTTATTCTCTCTGTCATGGAGTCTTCAATCTCTTCATCATTTTCATGGACAAACTTATAGACTGGCAAGAGGTTGTTCATAGGCAGTCTAGCTGATGCACCATATACCAGTTCAAAAGGGGACCTTCCAATTGCTCTTTTCACTGTCACCCTTTTAGCCCATAATGCCAACTTTAGCTTTGAATCCCAGGCTCTCTTATTTTTGTCTACCATCCTTTTGATGATTTTCATGAGGCTCTTATTACTTGACTCTGCTTGTCCATTTCCTTGTGGGTGGTATGGTGATGCATATGACAAGTTAATTCCATATTTGTTGCAAAAATCAACAAATTCACCTGATCTGAAGCACAATGCATTATCTGTGACCAACTTGACTGGTACTCCAAACCTGATAATAATATTTTCCAGCATGAAATCCATCACCACCTTACTTGTAGCTCTCTTGGTTGGAGTGGCCTCAATCCATTTAGTGAAGTAATTAGTTGCTACCAAAATCCAACTCTGCCCCCCACCTGATTTCTCTGCAATTTCTCCTATGAAGTCAATTCCCCATTGCTGAAATGGAGCCTCCACAATTACAGTTTTAAGGGGCAATGCACCTTCATACTTTAGCCTTCCTGAGAACCTTTGGCAAGGATCACATTTTCTTACCAACTTTTGTGCATCTGAAAAGAGAGTTGGCCACCAATATCCTGCCCTAAGGATTTTGTGAGCTGTTGTCTGGGCAGTATAATGTCCACCACATACCCCTTTATTCATGTCATTCAAAAGATTGTTAGCTTCATTTTCATCCACACATCTTAGCAGCACACCATCAGGATTCTTCCAGCATAATTCTCCTTGAACAATAACATACCTGATTGCATGTAGTTTTAAAGTCCTCTTTTGACTATCACTGAAATGGGAAGGACAATTCAGGTTTTGCAAATAGTATATGATGCCCTTATACCATTCAGATTCTGATACTCTGACAATCTTATTTTGGACTGCATTGACCTGGCATGCTTCCAAGTTTGACTGTGCCATCATCTTGGCTAACCCTTGTCCCCTTACCAACTTGGTAATTTGTATCTCTACGTTGAACTCTTGCAATTTATTTATCCCTCTACACCTTCTTCCTATTACCTCCTGCTGAGTGAAGATATCCTTGACTACTGCATGAGGCACATATGCAACTATATGGGATCCTACCAGATATGGCCTGAAACTCTTGACTGCTCTGACTAGTGCATATGCCTGTTTCTCCATGATATCATACTTTAACTCAGCAGCCTGCAAGGACATACTGAAGAAAGCTATGGGTTGCTCAAAACCATCCTCAACAGTGTGGAAAGAAGCAAATGAAAACAATTGAAATGGCTTAGAAAAAATAGGAGATTTCAGCATAGGAGCCATCTTTATTTCTTCCTTGATGTCTTGAAAAGATCTGCTTGCTTCACCTTCCCAACTGACAGTCTCACCCTTCTTCAGCATTTTAGAAATGCTCCTTGTGGTTTCTGCAAAGTTGGGAACAAATCTTCTAACAAAATTTATTTGTCAAAAGAAGGACTGGATTCCTTTTACTATTTTTGGCATCTGGATCTTATCAATTGCAGTAACCCTTTTAGGATCAATTCTAACTCCATCCTTGGAAACAATGTGCCCCAAGAGCTTTCCTTCGATTACTCCAAAAGCACACTTCTTTGGATTTAGAGAAATACCATATTCAAGTGCTCTAATGAAAATATGTTCTAAGTGCATACAATGCTGCTCTTCCTTCTTTGAATAGGCAGTTAGATCTGTTGGGTCTAGGGCATACAACTGAGAGGGGGGGGGTGAATCAGTTGTATAAAAATTCTTGTTCTTTCAACACTTGATTCTTTGTTGTTAGTTAGCAGCATAACAATTAATCAACCATGAAAGCAGATAAGTATCAACACATTGAACACCAAAATTTTGACGTGGAAAACCCAGTTAAGGGAAAAACCACGGGGTGATTAACCCAAGAATTATTCTCTGTTAGAAGAATAAAGAAAAATGAATGGCACATGCCAATTAGGGCTCACTGCCCGAGCACATTGCTCACAAAGAGGCCCACTGCCTACAAGGAGACACACTGTCTACAAAGTGATAAAAATCACAATCTTGAACTAGAGAATGACATCTCTACCATGTCCGGATCAGTTCCAATTAAGCCCAAAAACCTCTGTTCTGCCTTTCGCACTTCTCTTTGCTATGCCACACTCATCCACGCACACCACACCACGAAATGAACTCACAGACTGCTATTTATACAAGACATCAACTTAGGATCAAACATCTAAGTCGGCAAACAATCATAAGAGTATCCGCAAGATGAATAACACATCCGGTCGGCCACCACAAGAACATTCGCAGGATGAACAACTCATCCGGTCGGCTAAACAGAGCAAGAACTTCATCCGGAAGAATAACTTCAATTCCGGGCTCTACTATCAATGCGGATCAGCAACACAACCTCAACACGATCCAGAAAACTTCACAAGCCTGCCTGAATGTCCGGATACATCCGCACTTCCTTTACTTGCTGGAATCTCTTGTCTTCCTCATCCGGAACTTCAAGAATACAGTCTGTCGCCACTGTAGAAGGTACTTCCGGACCTTCAAAACATACATTATCAATGCGGACCAATAACACAATCTCAACATGATCCAAAAACCTTCACAAGCCTGTCTGAATGACCAGGTACGTCCGCATTTCCTTTACTTACTGAAATCTCTTATCCTCCTTATCCGGAACTTCAAGAACACAGTCTGTCGCCACTGTCATAATGCAAGAGGTACTTCCGGACCTCCAAATCATACACAACTCGAGATGGCACATCACAAGGACATCCCAAATACTCTTTCCAAACCGCAGATTAGGATTGTACAATTCCGGACCTCACCGGACCTTTCTGTGATCCTCTGTCACCTCTAAGCACTTGCCGGAACCGGTTCCACACAGACAGCCATAACTTCTTCAGGTCTTCATGCGGACCTCTAAAAACTTGACTGAAGCATCTCAGGACTCATATCTGAAAACCCTTTAATCCGCATCCTCCGGTTTTCAACCTATCCAATATATTTGCCTTCTTCTCATCACTGTTCTTCACTGTTCCTGACTGAGGGTAATTTTCTTAATATCCTCAACACACAGCTCATCCAATCCTTCTTGTCAATGTAATATGAGTATGTTGACATCAATGACAACACTGGTTCACCTCATACTTGCAACAATCTCCCCCTTTGTCATTGATGGCAACATATGATGTGAAAAACCATCAAGACAAGAACTTCTCCTTTCTGTCACAGCTCCCCCTATCAACAACAACTTTTTACATGTCTTCTCTCCCCCTTTGATCATTAACCACTTGTTTTTCACATGTCTTCTCTCCCCCTTTCACATCAATGTCAAGGGGCTCATACTTGCAATTCTAATACATCAGAATCATATCAGCTGCTCCCCCTTAGTAGCAGCTCCCCATCATCAATCCGGATCACAAGATATGACTGTGATATCCACCAGACTGATGCACATCAGTGCATCTTAGTTTATCACCGGAGGGGCCATGACCCCTAACTTCTCCCGGAGATATTCAAAAGAGTCCTTGGGAAGAGGTTTTGTAAAGATATCTGCAATCTGATCCTTGGAGGGAACATACTCCAATCTGACTTCTTCCTTGTTTACTTGTTCTCTCAAGAAGTGAAATTTGATAGATATGTGCTTAGTCTTAGAGTGCAATACCGGATTCTTAGAAATATTAATTGCACTTGAATTATCACAGAAAATTGTGATAGGCTCCTCATATTCAATTTTGATGTCTCTTAGCATCTGCTTCATCCATAAGATTTGGGTGCAACTACCTGCTGCTGCAATGTATTCTGCTTCAGTTGTAGACAGAGATATTGCATCTTGTTTCTTGCTTAGCCAAGAAACCAATCTCTTCCCCAAAAAGAATGCTCCACCACTAGTGCTCTTCCGGTCATCCACATCTCCTGCCCAATCTGCATCTGTGTAAGCATGAAGAGAGAAATCCGGATCTCTAGGGTACCATAGACCATACTCAACTGTTCCTTTCAAGTACCTAAAAATTCTTTTGATTGCCATAACTTGAGATTCTCTAGGATCAGCCTGGAATCTTGCCACAAGACCAACAGCCTGCATTATATCTGGTCTAGTTTGAGTGAGATACAACAATCCACCAATCATTGATCTATATTTTGTCTGATCTGCCTTTGGAGAGTCATCATCTTTGCTTAACTTACATCCGGTTGCCATAGGAGTGTTCATAGGTTTTGAGTCTTCCATACCAAATTTCCTTAACAATTCTTTCACATATTTGGTCTGAGAAATGAAGATCCCTTCTTTTGTTTGAGTAATTTGCAGACCCAAGAAGAAATTCATTTCACCAAGCATAGACATTTCAAACTCACTTTTCATCTGATTTGCAAAAGTTTTGCACATACTATCTCTTCCTCCAAAAATGATATCATCCACAAACACTTCAACAATCAATATGTTTTCATGATCAATTTTGAAATATAAGTTACTGTCAGCAGTACCTTTGTTGAATCCAATCTGCACAAGATGCTTATCCAACCTTTCATACCATGCTCTTGGGGCTTTCTTCAATCCATACAAAGCTTTCTTCAACTTGCAGACCATATCATCATTATCAGACAATTGAAATCCATCCGGTTGTTCAATGTAGACTTCTTCTTCCAGATCACCATTTAGGAAGGCAGACTTGACATCCATCTGATATACCTTGAAGTCTTTGAAGGCAGCAAATGCAAGAAGTAATCTGACTGCTTCAATTCTTGCCACCGGAGCAAAAGTCTCTTCAAAGTCAATTCCTTCTATTTGAGAGTAGCCTTTGCAGACCAATCTAGCTTTGTTTCTGATTACTTCACCAGCTTCATTTAGTTTGTTCCGGAAGACCCACTTGGTTCCAATTACATTCCTGTCTCTAGGTCTAGGAACAAGATCCCAAGTATGATTTTTCTCAATTTGCATCAATTCATCTTTCATTGCTTTGGTCCAGTTTTCATCATTGCAGGCTTCATTTATTGTTTTAGGTTCAATCTTTGAAATCAGACAACATTCATCCTGATTTTGAGCAACATTCCTTCTAGTTTGTACACCTTTGCTTTTGTCACCTATGATCTGATCTTCAGAGTGGTTCAGTCTTACATACCTTGGAATTTTGGGAGTATCCTGTACTGCTACTTCTTGATCAGGCTCATTCAAACCTATCTCTTCTTCCTGATTTACCGGATCAGGCTGACTCTGTCTCACCGGAGAGGATTGAGGTCCTTGAACACTATCTTGGTCATCTTCATCAAACTCATAAAATCTTGAAGGCTTCTCAATTCCTTCATCAACTTTCACATTGGTGCTTTCTATCATCTTCCTCAATCTCTTATTGTAACATCGGTATGCTTTGCTTTGAGTGGAGTAACCCAAGAAAATTCCTTCATCACTTCTAGCATCAAACTTTCCTAGATCTTCATCTCTTTTAATATAACACTTTCTACTAAATACTCTGAAATATTTCACAGTAGGAGTGATGCCAAACCAGAGTTCATAGGGGGTCTTACCGGTGTTGTTTCTGATTTGAACTCGATTGAGAGTGTAGATTACAGTGCTGATAGCTTCCTTCCAAAACATTTGAGGAACATTTGCTTCCAACATCATTGTCCTGGCAGCTTCCTGAATGGTCTGGTTCTTTCTCTCAACCACTCCATTCTGCTGTGGAGTCCTAGGAGCAGACAACTGTCTCCTTATACCCTGCTTCTCACAAAAATCAATGAACTCACCAGATGTAAATTCACCACCTCTATCAGACCTTAGACACTTTAGTTTCAATCTGGTTTGATTCTCTACCATAGCTTTGAAGATCTTGAACTTCTCAAATGCTTCTGATTTTTCTTTTAGAAAGGTAACCCACATCATCCGGGAATGATCATCAATTAACAACATGAAATATCTATCACCTTGCAGACTCTTGATTCTTGTCGGACCACAGAGATCAGTATGTACTAATTCCAACAATCCGGTAGAAGACTGATCTTTGCTTTTGAAAGAGACTCTGCTTTGTTTACCTAGCTGACATTCTTTGCACAAACTATTTGTAGGTTTCATCAATTTTGGAAGATCTCTTACGGCCTGAGTATTGCTTATCTTGATGATGTTATCAAAATTTACATGGCACATTCTTCTATGCCATAACCAACTCTGATCAATTTGAGCAAACAAACAACTTTTATTTGAACCAACCAGATGAAAGATATTACCTTTTGTCTGAGTACCGGATGCAATCTCAGTTCCGGAGTTTGTAAAGATTCTACATTTTCCATTTTTGAATCGGAGATCATAGCCTCTGTCCACTAACTGACCAACACTAAGAAGATTGTGCTTCAATCCTTCAACATACAGTACGTTACCTGTTTTGCTCTTTCCATCGAAGGAAATAGTTCCCCTGCCTCTGATTCTGCGAGCAGAATTGTCACCAAACTTTACCATTCCTCCTTCATACCTTTCCAAATTCAAGAACTTATTCTTGTCACCAGTCATATGGTGAGAACATCCACTGTCAATAACCCAATCATCCTTTTCTTCCACTTGAGCAGCCAAAGCTTTTTCAACAACTTTGTGATTGACAGATTCAGAGAGTATTGAATCTTCTTCCTTGATGGCAATAAACACCCACTCATTTCCGGATTTGCTTCCTAGTTCTGATTCATCATCTGTTACTCCTTCATTGTCATCTTCTTCGTGAACATAATAGCAATTCTTTTGAAACCTTTGTCTGTTAGTATTAGATCTTGCAGATCTTTCCGGACATCTTGAAGCAAAATGACCAATCTTATTGCAGTTGAAACACTTAAAGGGTAGTTTTCCTTCATACTTACTGGATCCTCTTGGCAGTCTCTTTGCAATGAGGGCTTCAAGTTGAGCTGTTTCTGCTTCTTCTTCCTCCATGTCTCTTCTTGCTTGATCATACCATGACATTTTCCTTGATGAGTTTTCTCCTGGATCAAATCTCTGTTTGCCTTTCACATAGGCACTGGCTTTGAAAGCAGATTCAGTCTTGGGAGGATCATCTCCAAACTCGGTCATTTCAAATGCAGCTAGTTTGCCAGCCAGTTGTTCTCTTGTGACAGTTGTGTGGGCTCTGAATTCATCAATGGCAGCAACCTTGATTTTGTAGGCAGCAGGAAGGGATCTTAGGATTTTGCAGACAATCTCATTTTCATCTAAAGTTCCACCAGCATTTCTGATTCCACATACCAGCTCATTCACTCTTGGCATAAAGGTAGTGATGTTTTCATCATCTCTCATTTTCAATCTTTCAAATTTCCCTTTCAGACTTTGCAATCTTGCACTTTTGACAAACTCATCTCCTTCATACAGAAGTTCCAGTTTAGTCAGGATCTCATATGCAGTTGGTAGGTCAATAACATTCGAGAGATCTGAGTCATTCAATGTGCTTAGAAGAGCTTCCTTGGTCCGCAGATTGTTTTCAGCTTCTGTTATTTCATTCAGAGTTGTCGGACCACCTTGTGGAGGTACATATGGTTTTGAAACCATAGCCAAGTATGCTTTTCCCATACATTCCAAGTGACACTTCATGCGACCTTTCCAGAGAGTGAAGTTGGTTCCATCGAACTTCGGACTATCCTTCTTGTATGACGACATCCTGGATCTCCTCAAGCGGTTAAGCTCCTATCAGAGGAACTTAGCTCTGATACCAATTGTTGGGTCTAGGGCATATAACTGAGAGGGGGGGGGTGAATCAGTTGTATAAAAATTCTTGTTCTTTCAACACTTGATTCTTTGTTGTTAGTTAGCAGCATAACAATTAATCAACCATGAAAGCAGATAAGTATCAACACATTGAACACCAAGATTTTGACGTGGAAAACCCGGTTAAGGGAAAAACCACGGAGTGATTAACCCAAGAATTATTCTCTGTTAGAAGAATAAAGAAAAATGAATGGCACATGCCAATTAGGGCTCACTGCCCGAGCACACTGCTCACAAAGAGGCCCACTGCCTACAAGGAGACACACTGTCTACAAAGTGATAAAAATCACAGTCTTGAACTGGAGAATGACATCTCTACCATGTCCGGATCAGTTCCAATTAAGCCCAAAAACCTATGTTCTGCCTTTCGCACTTCTCTTCGCTATGCCACACTCATCCACACACACCACACCACGAAATGAACTCACAGACCGCTATTTATACAAGACATCGACTTAGGATCAAACATCTAAGTCGGCAAACAATCATAAGAGTATCCGCAAGATGAATAACACATCCGGTCGGCCACCACAAGAACATTCGCAGGATGAACAACTCATCCGGTTGGCTAAACAGAGCAAGAACTTCATCCGGAAGAATAACTTCAATTCCGGGCTCTACTATCAATGCGGATCAGCAACACAACCTCAACACGATCGAGAAAACTTCACAAGCCTGCCTGAATGTTTGGATACATCCGCACTTCCTTTACTTGCTGGAATCTCTTGTCTTCCTCATCTGGAACTTCAAGAATACAGTCTGTCGCCACTGTAGAAGGTACTTCCGGACCTTCAAAACATACATTATCAATGCGGACCAATAACACAATCTCAACATGATCCAAAAACCTTCACAAGCCTGTCTGAATGACCAGGTACGTCTGCATTTCCTTTACTTACTGAAATCTCTTATCCTCCTTATCCGGAACTTCAAGAACACAGTCTGTCGCCACTGTCATAATGCAAGAGGTACTTCCAGACCTCCAAATCATACACAACTCGAGATGGCACATCACAAGGACATCCCAAATACTCTTTCCAAACCGCAGATTAGGATTGTACAATTCCGGACCTCACCGGACCTTTTTGTGATCCTCTGTCACCTCTAAGCACTTGCCGGAACCGATTCCACACAGACAGCCATAACTTCTTCAGGTCTTCATGCGGACCTCTGAAAACTTGACTGAAGCATCTCAGGACTCATATCTGAAAACCCTTTAATCCGCATCCTCCAGTTTTCAACCTATCCAATATATTTGCCTTCTTCTCATCACTGTTCTTCACTGTTCCTGACTGAGGGTAATTTTCTCAATATCCTCAACACACAGCTCATCCAATCCTTCTTGTCAATGTAATATGAGTATGTTGACATCAATGACAACACTGGTTCACCTCATACTTGCAACAAGATCATCCTGATAAACGGCCAAGATTGAATCAATCAACCCTGCAAAAGCAACATCCATTGCTCTTTGAAATGTAGCACCTGCATTTGTCAGTCCAAATGGCATTCTCACATATACATAAGTTCCCCATGGAGTGGTGAAGGCAGTCTTATATTGTTCTGATTCCCTCACCTTCACCTGATTGTAACCTGAGAATCCATCCATCATGGATAGGAGTTCACAACCAGTCACTTTCTGTAACATAGCTTCCATATTAGGCAATGGGTAATTATCCTTTAAGGAGGATACATTCAAATTTCTAAAGTCAACACAAAGTCTAATATCACCATTCTTTTTTCTAACTAGGACAAGGTTAGACACCCAAGTTGAATGTCTGATTGGCACAATTATTCCAGCCTCCCTAAGCTTCTTGAGTTCTTCCTGCATTTTTGGAGCCAAGGTGGGATTAATAGGCCTTTGCTTTTGTCTAAATGGCTTAGCTCTAGGCTTCAATGGGATTTCATGCTGAAATAAGTCTTCTCTATAAGCTTTGAGGTCTTCATATGACCAGGCAAAAATATGCTTATACTTTTTCAGTAATGCAATCAGCATGCTCCTGATGTGTGGTTTGAGCTATTTGCCAATGTATACCTTCTTGGGGACCTGAGATGTCCCCAAATTTATCTCCTCTAAGTCATCTTTGTTTGTGGGAGATGTCTTTGTCACCAATTGGTCTCCATTGTCAAAAGCTCTTTCTAAATCTACTAACCCTCTAGGGATTTTGTTAGTCTTCAACTGAATTACTTCTTTCCCCATAAGAGTTTCTTTTCCATCTACAATTTCTACAAAATTTTGAAAATCAATTTCTTGGTTCTCATATTCATCTATGCAGTGCAGAAATTTTAACAAGTCCTTGTCATCATCAAACACTTGCCAACTGCATATGTTCTCTGGTACTACAGGTCTAATTTTAACTTCAACATTTGTAACATCTGATAGAGTGATATCATCTGGCCTTATTGCTACATTGGCTAAGAAATCAGCCATGACATTTTTTGATCTCTCTACCCAGCCTATTGAAAATGCATCAAATAATTCAATTGTATCCCAGACAACATGCTTGTATTGTTTTAATCTCTTGTTCTTTGAGGCATACCTATCTCTAACTTGGGACACAATTAACTCAGAATCCCCAAATACTCTCAGCATCTTAATTCCATGTTTGAGAGCCATATTTAAACCTAAGAGTAAGGCTTCATACTCTGCAATGTTGTTTGTACAAGCAAATTTTAGCAAGAAGGAGAATTTTAGGAGCTTACCAGTTGGAGACAGGAATACAACTCCAGCTCCAGAGCCTTCCTTTGCACAAGCTCCATCAAATACATGGTCCATAGACCCTGCTGGTCCAGCTCTTGAATGCAAGTTTCTCCCCCTTTATCTCCTTGGTCACTTGAGACAACTCTAAAATTTTCACAGTCAGTGTCAACAAAACAAATGTGCTCCTTTGAGTCTTGATCTTCAACTGTCTCATGTGATCTTTCTTCTCTAACCAGTTTGACATCCCTGCCATTCATTGGAATCATGGCATATGACAAGTCCAACTACATGCTTCCATCAATTAGTGCTGCCCACCTTCTTGACAATGGCATACCATACTGTGGCTTAGTGTCAACCACCGTTATGTTCATTTTGTAGCTTTTTTCAGGAAATGCTGCCAGTCTGAAATTCACATCCTTTATGATTCCAATAACTGGTACCTCTCTGGCATCCATAGCATAACATTTTCCACATGCCTTGTCTATTTTCAATCCAGCTTGTTGCATGATAGCCAGAGGCATGATATTTGTTGATGCTCCTGAGTCAAGCATACAATTTCTGATTATTTTCTCATTGATAACAAGGGAGACATAGAAAGGTTCCACCTGTGAATGGTATTTTGTCATGGTCATCCCTAGATATACCTCAGGGATCTCATCTTCATCCATACACATAGCTTGTTTCTTGCCCTAAGGTTCTCTATTCTGCTTGGCTTGATAGGATATTCCTAAAATCAAAGATACTGCTTTATTTCTGCATTCTTCAATTTTCATCAGCTCCATCAATGGAACAGAAACCTTTACCATGGAGAATAATTTTGAATAATAGTCATGGCTTGCTCCACAGTTTTACTCTTATCTTGGACTAATCCGGCTTTAGTCTTTATGGCTGCTTGACTGTCACCCATAACCCGAGGGTTCTTACTTCGGTCTTCATTCTGGGGGCCTTCATTTTCTGATCTATGGAAATCATGACCTAGTTTTTGTTTGAAACCTTGCTTATTGTTGTTCCATTGTTTCTTATATGTTTTAGCCCCTCTATGATCATGCACTGGCTGACTCGCAGAAATGTCTTCTGGCTGATGTGAGCTGCTTACCTGAGCTTTACCTCTGAGGTTATAATTGCTTTTGACTTGAGCCACTGCTGCAGCTATGAGAGCCCTAATTTCTTCATCAGAAGGTCTTTGCAGGTTACTCAAAAAATTGTGTGAGCCCTGAGCATACACATAACTATCTTCATTATCCTCATCATAAAAAACTTGCTGACAGGCCTGAGTCCCATCATCTGTACTCTCATCTGCATCATGAGAAGGATGCTCCCTGCTTGTGGACAGCATATTAACATCATCATCCTTCACATAATGTGGCTCATTGCCCTCATTACAGGACACAACATTATCATACAAAGACTGAGCAATCATACATTGTGACTGTGAATGTGGCATCTGACAGATTATGTACCATGGAGTATCATCAGCAATATTTACATCTTTCTTCAAAGGATCAGGAGTTTCCTTGGTATGTGGAGTTCTCTAATTTGTGTTATTATGTGGAAATACAGGCTTACCATTATGCCAATTGGTATTATATGGCATATCATGTAATGATGGTCTCTTTTCATGTCTTTGGTAAACTTGCCTGTCAGGACCTATCCCTTTTTCACTTCTAGCCAGTCTATAACTTAGGTCCTTAACAACATTTGTTAGTTTATCAATTTTGTCTTCAGGGGCAGATGCACTACCTTGAGTGTTTTGAGACTTGTTTGGATTCTGTAGAATTTTCACATCATCCCTCTTGTTTGTTTTGCCTGATGCTTTCCTATTGTTCTCAATATTTATTGCTATCCTGAAAGTATCCCTGAGAGTAGTAGGACCTTTATCTCTTAACCCATATGCAGTTTTGGCATCAAAAGCATTAATATACAATATTATGCACATTGGTTCATTTGGCCTCATGTGATGTGGCAATTTGTTCAACACTTTAGTAAATCTTGCATTAAAATCTGCAACTTGCTCATTTGACCCTTTAGTGATACTAGTGAACTCATTTACAAAAAATTGAGGGTCAGTTTTGTCACCATACTGCTCCTTAAAAATTCTTTTAAAATCATCCCATGATGAGATACATCAGTCAGGTAGATTCTTGTACCATTCTCTAGCTTCATCAATAAGGGATTGCATAAACGACTTCATAAAAACATCCTCATGCTCAACCTCAAAGTTATCCATGACATTTTGAAAAGCTTTTAAATGATCCTCCCCTAACACAGTATTATTTCCTGAAAACTTTGGCACTTGAAGCCTTACATGCTTGTCAATGGGGTTAGGATAACCAGGGATACCATCAAAAACCAGCTGCTTGAATCTATCCAGCTGCATGGGTTGTCTATCAAATTGATTAGCATTAATATTTCTATTAGCATTTTGATGTCTTGCATTATTTAATGGTATCCTAGCATTGTTTGCATTATGCCTAGTATCATTCTGCTGATATTGGACCTCATTTCTATACTGGTTCCTTAGGGTATCTGCATTATCCAGGGTGGGAACTGCATCCTGCTGAGCAGTCCTTAAAACTTGTACCTTCTGCCTCATATCATCTCTAATTTTTACTGCTTGCAGATATTCAAATTCTGCCCTCAGGTTCTTAATCTCTTCAGCTAATTGCTCATCTCTAGGCATGGAGGTAGATGGTCTCATACCATTCTGGTCATCATCTTCATCATCCCTTGGGGATTCAACTTCTTCAAATCTTTCACTGGGATCTAGGAAAGGGCATTCTTGAAACACCTCTGACCTCATTCTTAGTCTTCCACCTTGTTGCCTCTCATATGCACCTTGGATATCAGCTTCTGCATTTGAAAAATAAGGTACATGTTACCCTAAAGACCTAGGGTTATCCTGGGCATTGTTACTATTTCTGGGTGAACCTTCATTACTGGCTGAGACGGTTCCCTTTTTCCTATACATCATCTTTCTTTTTATGGGTAACTCTTCAAATAAAGGATTACGTGGGGATCGTCTCCCTTGCATACAAATTTTACTTTATTGGCTGGGAGATAATTTGGTGTCGCCATCTATAACTAGGAATTGTTTTTCTCAGGGATAAAAAGATAATACTTTCACTTTAGTCCCCAGTGGAGTCGCCAATTTCTATTGGTTTTTTCCCAGACTGGACGCTTGTTCCTAGTATCCCTACAAGGTAGCCATCATTGATCAATAGGATTTCTGGGCCAGGGGCCAACAGTGTAGGAGATAGACTCTATTTTTATCTCCTCTTCTTCTTCAGGCTCTGCAAAACCTAGGGGGGTATTCCCTATTCAACATCCATAAAATATATCTGTGGATGGTGGGATGTTGATATAAAGCAGATGAATCCTCCTTTATGTAGACCAAAACTGTAAGATAAGTGCAAAGGGGATAGCTTTGGGCCTATGTTCAGTTGTGAATCAGAGGATTTTGATCCTAAACTACTTCTAATGTCCTAATGGTTTGTTTTTTAAGTTTGAGTTTGATTTGGTATTTGGATGCAAAACCAGGACCTGAGGTATAACCTCAATGCAAGACTAGATTGGTGCCTATCCAGGGCTTGGAGTCAGTAGACATACACGTGTGAATGATCAACATGAACACACTAAGACTGGATTTCAAGGGGATGTTGTGGTATATGCCTTACAGATACCTCCCAGAACAGAGTATCCAGTTACCTATACTCACAATATCCTTACTACAATATATTCCTCCCAACCCTTGACCTGAAACACTTTAATCTACCCCTTAGGCAGAAGAAAAAGATCAAGTTTTCAATATGGCAAGACCATATCCTAGAATACCAGACACCCCTTAGATGTTTAGATTCAAAAGAAGAACACATTCAGTTTGGAGATAGAATAACCAGATACATACAAATACAACATTACTCATATAAAATTAATCATGAAACCAGTAAATTCATGCATAAGACATACAACATGATACTCATAAACTCACAAGACATCCAGATAGGGTCACCAAAGGAGTTGCATCTTATTATAGCACCCAGATTTTGTCCCATTTTCAAAACCCACAAATGGGTAACACAGCTTGGTTTTTTAACCAAGACTGTGTACCCAACAAAATAAATTACATGACAAGGTCAAAATTCTGCCAGAAACAATGCATGAGAAAAATGGCGCTCAAAGATCATAAATGCAGTAGGTAGAAGGAATGGCGAGGAGGAGCTGGACTCAAGCTCTACGCCGCTGCCCGGGGATGTTCATTGTCAATCAGGTATTAGATTCGTCAACGGCACCGCCCATACCCTGTAACACCTGACATTAATGTCATGCCAAACCTGCGGTCATCAGAAAATACAAAAGATCGTGCCTTTGAAACTTTCCCGTCAAAATACATTACCCTGATATTTCAAAATATGCAGGAACCATTTATCCCACATGCACATTGCGAAGGCCTCCTCACTACTTTATATGCATGACCACAAACATACACATTGTCAGCGATTTTGTTCCCGATGGTATCAGCACAAAATCCTACTTCACACCCCATCGGCCAGACCCCTCACATCGGCAAACCCAAAATGTCTCCCACCGATAAGCTGATCACACCGACGAAGCCCCTGAATTAACTCATCGGCCAGACACCAACTATCGGTGAACCACAAACTCTTCACGCCGACATCAAAGGTTACGCCGATGTCACCACTGGATCATGGAGACCAACTCCATCAGTCAAACTCTAGCCTACCTCTCCGATCCCATAACTCCTACCGACAGCTACACCCATCGGCAAGATACAAACCGTCGGAGCCACCTAAAATCCTTCCGCTGATATACCGATCTCACCGATCGCCAATAAAACACACCCCATCAGCCAGACACCAACTTGTCGGAGCAACACTTCCCGCCTATGCCGATGGAGAATGTCACGCTGAAAACCACAAACCAACCCATCGGCCAAACACAAGGCATCAGAAGAAGATCTCCCAGCTTCGCCGATGCGAGAAGTGATCCGGATGCACATATTGATGACAGAAAACTTGATGACCCCGCAGAAATGTCAGGGTGACAATCTGGAACATGATGATGATGATGATAACCCCCTCCCTTAGAAAATCATGATGATGCTGAAAAACATTGAGAGGCTCCAATACTTAGAAATTTTCTTGAATTTTTGGGAAGGTGCCTGCATGTTAAGCACTTGAAACCTGATTGATTAAGCAGGCACCAACAGTAGTAATATTATCTTCTTTCCTGACGTATTTGGTGGATCAAGAGTATCTCCTGCATCAACTACTATATCCATCATTTCTGTATCCTCCTAATTTTCTTGTTCTTCTTCCGGAATAGAGGCTTCACCCAACTTAGATTGTTGCTCAATGGTGTCCTCTTCTTCACCATCCGAAACTTCTTCTGTGACTATGGGAAAATTGTGCTTCTTCAATGATTTCACTTGTTTCTCCAAGCATGAGTTTGTTCATTCTCTTTTTGCTTCTAAGTTATCTTTGACTTCCTTGAATATCATATTTATTTGATCAGGTGAAATCTGAGGACACAAAGTTATCAGCTCATGTTCCCTGATTTCCATGTCCTTGCACTTGGCATTTTCTTTTCTCAACTCCAAAATATCAGCTAGACTTTGTGGCAACTCAGAAGTTATCTCAATCAGTGCCTTGTTATAGATGTTAAGATATCTGATAGTTGCTTCCTCCAACACCCTTTTATCCACATCACTGTATTCATCATAGAATTCAATCATGGGTCTTAGATTACCATCTATAGTGACTGACTTTATCACATCTTCCAGGGAGAGTGTACGCTTCTCAACATATTCCTCATATGCTTCTGTCTTTTTCTTTTTACTGGTCCTTTTGCTTCTGGAGGACTTTTCTTTGGTTACTTTTGCAGCTTATGTTCCAGTGGCCTCCTTGATTTCAATGTCAGAATATGTATCTTCTTCTTTTTCTCTTATGCTTACATAGATCCGAGATGCTTTTGTTTTCTTCCTTTTCTCCCATTTTTTGGATGATTTTGCTTCTGATTTTGCACTTTTGGAAGGAACAAGGGTAGAAGAAAAGCTCCTAGTAGTTCTTGAAGTGGAAGAGAGTTCCATCGGAGCACCTGTTTGTTTCTGATCTTGTTTCTCTTTCTCTATCTTTTCAGTTCTTTCTCTGAATTTCCTCACAGCCTCCTGAGTTAGCCCAAGATTTTCAGCTAACTGTTCAACTTCTTTTCTTACTTTCCTATTGCTTTCAGGTTCTCTCTGTTTAGTATGCAATTTTAAGTCAAGCTCCTTATAAGTTCCAAATCTTTCAACCGTTGTGTCTTTAGGCTTGCTTAGAAGATGTTGAGCATACATATTCAAGAGTTTTCCATCCACTTCATACCCCATGGGCATGGTCCAAGCAGTTCTGGGTTCCACTGCTTCCATTAGACACTGATCAGTATCAACCATGAAGCATATTTCATTTTTGTACTTCTCAACAATTGATTTAGGGATTCTTTCCCTTAAGTGCATCATACTCTAAAAATTCTTGAAGTAACCCCATATTGCAGTTTTCTGAGCCTTGGAGTCACTAATGCTATGAAGATGATCTTTAATTTGAATGGCAAATGGCTCATCCTTAGTCCAATGTACACCTTTTACCCCAAGTACCTCATTCATAAAGTAAAAGAATAGACATAGAACCAATGTACCATACTTGAAAGTGTTTTTCTTGTCTTTCTTGATTTTGTTTAAGTTCTCAATCAGTTGATTCTATAGTAATTCACACAAGTCATAATCAGTATTTTCCTTTAGCATCTTGTATGCAGCATATATGGTTGTTCCTGAAATAGAATTTTCTCTACTAGAGTGGTAAATCTTGTACCCAATCACCATGGAGGAGAATTTGACATCCGGTTCTACAATATCATTAATGGTCATTGCTCTTCTGTCAAACTTGGCATTGGTAGCATTAGTCACTGCCTGGTTTTTCATGGCTTTCAACATGGGAAATCCTCCAGTTGAGTTTAACCCAATTACAATTCTAATAGCATCCTTTATAATCTTGTATGGTTTTAACAACCAAATGAATTCATTATGCATTTGACTCAATACATATCGGACCCATTCATCCTCATCAAATGTTGGAAACCCCATAATCTGAATAAAGTGTTTATCCTGTAGTGCCTTATACTCGGGTTTAAGTTCGTGATTTTCATCCATGAGTTGTTTCTCAAACAAGTCTACATACCTTGAATCTTCAAATTCATCTATTTTAGCATGAATGCAAACCCTAATGTCTTCAACATTCAGCACATCATATGGAACACTTGAAAAAGCACCTAACGGGTCGACTTTTATTGATTTGTGAGGATGCTTCGTAAATTTGGGTTGAGGTCTCTCAGTAATGTCAACAACATGAGGAGTAGCCATCTCAACGGATTTCAAATTCAAGGCTTTACAAAGATGTACCTTTGTCTTTCATGGGGTTAGGGTTGATCAAAATCCAGTTGAATTTGCTTTTTGTGCCTCAGTCTTCTAGATTTGCAACTCAAATGCTCTTCTTCTTGTTTCCTCTGTATGCAGAGTGGTTCAAATGAGCATCCAAGTGACCTTTTATCTTTTGCAAAACCTAATTTTGGCATTGTAATAAATGTGTTGCCCTAACTATATCCGATTACTCTGTTTTTGACAGTTCTTCATGAATCACTTCGCAAGTTTTCATATCAATATCTTTTCTTCCAGAAATCCTTCTAGGGGTTCTGAAATACTCAAGGATCTCTTTTCTCATTGTGCCAGATTTAGGCACTCACTTTTTGGCTGGGGGAATTTGATTTCCAATGTTGCTCCCCCTGAGCCAAGGTTCCCAAATCAATTCCTGGAGGAATTTTTAGCACCAGATTCTGGTGCAGACCCATCACAATCGTATATTGTATCTTTTTTTACCCAAGTCTTGTTCATTTTGTTCCGTATCTCATTCACATCAATTTTCCTTTTGCCTTTGTCTTGTCTCTGTTCATCCAGTTTTCTATTTACCGGACCTCTTCTTCCATTGTTCCTACTTCTGCAGAATCTTGCAATATGACTAGATTTATTGCAATTAAAGCACACAACATTCCCTTTCTTATAAACTTGATTTCCTCTTGATCTGCATTGATTAGCCATGTGTCCAAATCCATTGCACGCAAAGTAGTAGCCATTGAAAGAATTGCCATTAGAGTTATTCATTATCACACTTCTACATTCATTGGATTTGTGACCATACCTCTTGCATTTGAAGCATTGGCTGGAGAAGGATGGACCATTTTGATTTTCTCTTCTTTTGCACTAAGTAGCTCTATGACCAAATTTATTGCAATTGAAACAATTTCCATTGAATGATGGATATCTTTGAGCATTAGGCTGTCTTACCAGAGGTTTTCAAGTTCTGTCACTCCTATTCCTCAGTTGAAAATTTCTGTCTGAATCTAGAGCTTTCACCTTTCTCATATCTAGGATTATGCTTGTCATTATCCTTTTTCTATTCTTCGATCAGTGCTTCAAGTTTAGCTGAACTTATTTTGAACTTCTCCTCATACTCATTTGCAATTTCTAGGTCATGTCTAAGAGTGATAATCTATCTCTCAAGTTCTCTCTCATTGTTTCTACTTTCTTGTAGATTAGATTCTAGGAGACCAGCTATTCCATCCAGTCTGCAACATTCTTCAGTTCTCTCTTTCAGATTTTTCTTTATCTCTTCTTTTGTTTTCTTCCTATCTTCAATTTCCTTGGTTAGTCTCATTACCCCAGTTTCCATCTCATGTCTTAGGACAACTTCTTTAGCTAACTTTTCACATTCTTTTGTCTTCTCCTTCAGGGCCTTGTCTTCCAGTTGAAGAGGTTGCTCCTTTCCTTTTGCATTAGATTTGCTCAATTTTTCTTTTAAAATCTCAATGAAGTCTTCAGCCTTTTTGAGGTTATCTTGTAGCTCTTGGACTTCTACCTTGGATTGCTCAAGATCATCTAGTATGAGATTAAGTTGCCCTTGAAGGTTATATTCATCTATTTTTACTGCTTTCCCAAATCTTCCTTAAGTTGTTAAACTTTTCAAAAGGAACCTTGCTCTGATACCAATTGTTAGAATTATCCCAAACAACTGAGAGGAGGGGTGAATTAGTTGTCTCCAAAATTAATCTTTTCCTTTCTTTAAAACTTCTTTCACTATTGTCAATTTGATTAGTGATGCAAACATTAAACCATATGACATTAACACAGAAGAAGAAACATAATCAACACATTTGACACTAAGATTTTTGACATGGAAACCAGGTTAAGGGCAAAACCATGGTGGGGGTTAACCCACAAGAATTAATACCTTGTTAAAAGTATTTTACAAATGACAATGCACATGCATTCCGGCTCACTGCCCAGAGCTCACTGCTCAAATGGAGGCTCACTGCCTATGGAAATATTACAAGAGAATAACAGAGATTTGAACTAATTAATAGCATCTACCCATGCAAGAGTTTCAGTTTCGGTTAAGTACAAAAACTGATCTTACACATTTCATTTTGGCTCTGCTCTTCTTACTGTTCTGCCTTCATTTGCACTTAGGATTTTTACTCTTCTCACATCCACCTTATTCACACACACCACGTACACTTAATCATCTAATTACATTGACTATATATATCTGCAACATGATCTACAATCTTCTATCAGTCGGCTTCAACAACACTTAGAACTTTTATGAATGCTATGCTTTGTCAGCTGGATCTATGCATAACTTAAGGTACAGACCAAAACTTGCTCTTGGAAATCATTACTCATGTCGGCCACAATCATTTATCACCACCATTTGTCCAACAAGCATCTTCCATACATTCGGAATCAAGATCTTCTGCAAGGTCTTCCTGTTCTTCTTCTGTCTACTCTGACAAACTAGAAGCCGGTACTCAGATGCTAATATCTTTTGAATCCTTCATCACTGGAGGACAAAACTCTAGATTTAGAGTGTCTTTGCAATGCTATCAACTACCTTAGGTCTACAGAAAACCATGCCTTTCCACTGGAGAGATCTGGACCAAGATACCGGACTCTGTTACTGCTCTATTCTTAACTACCCGGACTTAGACAAATTTTGATTCTGACTTCTGGTAAGAACAACTTGTGTTATGCGGATGTTTGGAATGATTTTAGTTGCCATCAATGACAACACCTATCAAGTGAAGCAGTGTCTCTTGCCAATAACCATTACATGGTAAGGCAAAGAAACCAGCTAATATGTCAAATGTAGATTGGGATATTTTTGATAGAAAAGCATTGGAAGCGATTCAATTGTGCTTGTCTCCATCTGTAGCATTTAACATATCTAAAGCAACCACCTCTATTGAGTTAATGGGTATTTTGGACAAGCTGTATGAGAAGCCCCCAACATTGAATATGGTATTTTTAATAAGGTAGTTGTTTAATATGAAATTGGATGAAGGTAGTTCTATAGCTGACATTTAAATAATTTTAATATAGTTACCAGTCAATTAGCTTATGTAAAATAAGTTTTGATGAATAAGTTCGTAAAAATAAGTTTCGACGAAGAAGTTTGGGCTCTTTTACTTTTGTCCTCTTTGCCCGAAAGCTGGGACAGCTTGGTTATGGTTGTTCGTAATTCTGTTTTTGGTCCAAATACGTTAAAATTTGATGATATTGTTGGTATAATTTTGAGTGAAGAAATGCATAGGAAGAGCATGGGTGAGACATCAACATCGAGTAGCGCTTTGCATGTAGAAGACAGAGGAAGATCAAAAGAAAGAGAGAAGAATCCAACAGAGCATGGAAAGTCACAAGGAAGATCGAAATCTATAGGTAGAGATGGTGTTTGCTAGTTTTCTGGCAAGCAAGGTCACATAAAAAGGAATTGCTGGTCTTACAAGAAATCTATAGAACAACCAAAGGAAGTTGAAGCCAATGTAGCATACCAAGAAGATTCAGGTGTTCTTATTTTAATCAAAGAAGAAATTTCAACTAATGTTTGGGTGCTTGATTTAGGTTCATCATTTCATGTCACTCCGTGCAAGGAGTATTTCAAAAATATGCAAATTGGTGACTTCGGTAAAGTTTTTCTTGGTAAAAATGATTCTTGTGATAGTGTTGGCAAAGGTGATTTTTCATTAAAACTGAAAATGGATATAGTTGGTTGTTATGTGATGTTAGATACGATCCCTATCTCAAACAAAATGTAATCTCAGCTCGACAATTGGGTTCTAAAGGTTGTGAAATTAGTTTTGAATCAAATAGATGCAAAGTTAAAAAGGGGGCCTTGGTAATTGCAAGGGGTAGCAAATTAGGCACCCTGTATGTAATAGAGAGTCATGTTGAAGTGGGAGTTGTTCATCCTACTTTAGATTCGTCATTGTGTGAAATATGGAGTACCCAAAAAATATTTTTGGATCAATTAGATGCTAAAACCGATTCTATTATTAACGATTTTCTTAGTATGCTTGACAGTGAAAGTTTTGGGGATTAGTTAGATGATGGTGAGTAGGTTGATGCCAAAGAACTTGGGGTAGATGAAATTGACCATGATTCTCAGTTGGTGCAGAGTACAGGTTGTGGTACTTCAGATTCTTTGAATGTCATTCGATGGGGTCTGGTGGATGCTTTGATGAAGATTGTAACAAGGGAGAAGTTTGAGTTCTATAGGACTTCTCTCGGCATTGTCAAGTTTTGATAATAATCCTGGAGTGGGGGATTTCTCTAGGCAACTCTCTTGCAGTAGTGATTAGACTTCAACTGGGAGATTATTGAGTGGTGAAGGCCAATCTGATGTAACTGACACCTCTTTTTATGAACACCTATTCTAGGCTTGTTTGTGGAATGGGAGTTCTCCTCTGTGGAGCATTTATTATGTTTCCTTTCCTATTCTTGCTGGGCGTTAGCTGAGTGGCACCAAAATAATAAATATATTGTACTAGAGAGATGATAGAGTGAAAGTAGTTGTAGGTTGAAAGAGAGTTGTAGATATATTGTAATAGAATTTATTCTGAGTCTTATGGAGGTTTAGATAGAGAGTGAGTTGCTGAAGGTTTGGAGATAGTTGTAGATATATTTTTGTAATAGAGTTTCATTCTGGGTTGAATAGAAATAGAGCTATCCCCTGCTCTATGTAGATGTATCCATTTGGTGAACCACGTTAAAAAATCTTGTTCTTCTTTCTTGTAGTTGGCTGTGTGTGTGTTTGATTTATCTATTTGCATTTAGTATTTATCTGCCATTTTATTGTTCAGCAAATGCATGACCACTTGCAGGACTTGGGAAGAGAAATGGCAAATGAAGTGACCCATCCTAGTCATGTGTGGTATCCCCAACATCTTAAATCTTTGGTATGCTTTCCCTTCCTCCATATTTTCATTTCTAATTGATATTTAAATTCTAAAATTCCTACTACTCCACAAATCTAAGCTGCATCCTGTGATTGCAGGAATTGAAGGGATTCTGAAACATCATGGTGCAAACAAAAAGTAGGTGTTTCCATTCCATTTTGGACAAATCCATGGTTTGTTAAATTACATACTTTAGAAGAACCAAAAGATGGTTCTGATACTTCTCTTCTATGGATTCAACTTGAGTATTTGAATTGCTGTCCACTTGGCCTAAATTCAGATATAAACTCAAGCATTTTTTCATGGATTCCTCTTCAATACTTGCAGTGTTTAAGAATCAGCAAAGGGTGTTTCCAAAAATTGTGGTAGAGCAATGTGCAGGTATTTTGTTCTTCTCCATCAAAAATTAAATCTTCATTAATGGTATACATGATGTGCTTTATGTTATGGTAGTTTCTTGACTATTGTTTATACCTAAAAGTTTGAAATAAATATATTTTGAATAACATGAACCTTCCTATTTAAAAGATCTGCAGATTCATGAATGTCTAAAGATTGAGGAGTTAAGGCTTGCACATCTGAGCATCTTGGAATAAATGACTATTGAAAACTATTATCATTTGAAAAGTGTCAGGAATATCTAATCTTGCAAAGCTTGTAGAATTGAAAATTTTTGGTTGTAAGAAGCTAGATTTTGAGTACTTGGGGCTTAGTGGTATGAAGTGCCTGGAGAGGATAACACTTGATAGATATGTGAAAACAAAATATTTTGAGTTAGATGGTTGTCAAAATTTAAAAACAATAAAGTTTGGTTATGAAAAGCTTGTAGAAGTAAGCATTCGTGACTGTCTGGAGCTTGAGGAGTTAGCAGATCTTATAGGTCCAAGTTGCTTGGAGAGGATTATAATTGATGGATGTGGGAATTTGAAATATCTTAAATTGAATGGTTTTGAAAATTTGAAAAGTGTTTTAGGTAACTTTGAGCTCACACAGTTGTACATTACTATGTGTCTTGAGCTTGAGTGTTGGCAACTTGGGAAACATCATTAAGAGAGACATTGTTGGTATCATGAAGATTATTTGTGCATGATGTTTGATGATGTTTCCATTGATGGAAATAAGAAAATAAACAAGGTTGGAATAGAGATTTTGGTACGGTGAAGAACTCTTGGTCATTTTGGCTAAGTGTTGACAGTGTACAGAGACAACAGAGAGACAATGTTTGGGTTGGTATTGGTCCGCAGTTGAAGACCTAATCATGCGTTTTTGGTATGTTGTTTGTAGTCCTTACAATATCTTATATCTAATATTTTAGCCTTTGATATGTACTAGAAGCATATCTTCAAGTACGCTAAGTCCATCATTATAGAGAATAGAGGTAATCAGAACATAACAGTCATTTGTTATGGTTCGCACTCCTTCGGTGTTGCATATCTCATTATATAGTTTTGGGGTGTTGTAAACACTTGTATGAAGTATCTAAATCCAGATTGTAGAGTCTAAATTCCATTGGAGTGATAATTGTGAGCTACTGAATATCGCTATATGGTTTGACAACATTTGACTGTAACAGGGTCTGAGTTCTTTTGGTTTGCATCTTGCCGCATGTTAATATTATGTTCTACAGTTATGAGGGTATGATCTATGATGTCTAAGGAGTCTTTGATGTGATTTTAAGCAAGTCTTGTGGTCCACAGTGAAAGTTGTGATCTAGCAGTTAGATTGAGTCTGTAACAGTCTGTGTTTGAGGCTGACATAATAGTTTGATTTGTGTGCGATAAGTTCTATTGATTAGAACTTTATCCTAAGTGGTTCTATAGTTGGAGCCGACATATGAGAAGGTGTTTTCAATGTTATTTAGGTCATCTATGTATCTTGGTGAGTGGATTTGGCTGACAAGCTATAAGTTTATTAACTATATGCTTCATCTAAGTAGGCCGACCTAATGTGAAGATTATAAGCATTGCGAATATATATATGAGATCCAATTCAATGTTTAGTGAAGTGATGTGTGAATATGAAGGTGTGTGTGTGTAACATGTGTAATATTGTGATTTTGTGAAGGCGACAAGTGCAGAAGAAGAGTTTTGAGATAGTTTTCTGAGCATCATTGGAACTGTAATCATGCATTTGCAAATGTACTTCTAGCAGTTCATTTTGGCAGTGAGCCACCTTTCTATCTTCTTTCTTTTGGTAGTGAGCCTTCTTTGGACAGTGAGTCCCTTTTGTTTAGTGAGCCTCTTTGTAATTCAATATTGTTACTACATAAGATATTGTGAGCTACACTCACCGTGGTTTTTCCCCTTTAGGGTTTTCCACGTAAAAATCTTGGTGTTCATGTGTCATGTTTTGTGTTTGTTCATGCTATGTTTAATTTTCTTTAATGTTGTTGAATGGGCAAATGGATTAATGATTTAATGACTATATGGTTTAAGAGAATACTAATTCACCCCCCCTCTTAGTATTTTGGGTGTTCAACAATTGGTATCATAGCCTGGTTCCTTGGAAGAAGTTTAATAGCTTAAGGAAGATCTTGGAGATTGAACACATTGTAGGTAAAAGGTACTATACTTCTCCTAAAGAAATTGATTTAGTTAAAACTATAGAAGAAGAATGCATGCTTGTTAGTGAAGAAGAACTCAAATTTTCTCTTGAAGATCTTGAAAAGACTAAAATAAAAAAGTGGGATATGAAAGAAAATATCACAGAAGTAGATGAGTGCATCAGAAAATTGAGGGATCAATTCAAGAAGTTAAAAAAAAAGCATAAGGAGGTTACTGAACAATTAAGATCAGCAAATGAAACCTTAAATGATCTGAAAGTGGAAGTTGTAGAAAGAGCAAAAGCTGAAGAAATCCGAAATGAAATAATAAAAAACAAGTCTGAAGAATGTACAAATCTTGAGCAAGAAGTTGTGGATCTGAAAGCTGATTTGAAACAAACATGGATTCAAGAAGATAAATTCAGAGTGGGTGCTACAAAACTTGATAGAATAATTGCAAGTTAGAGAGTCCTAATGACAAAGAAGGCTTGGGATTTGAGAAAGGTGAAAGCTCTAAAGCGGGTCAAGAAAAAAATGCTGAGATCAAGAAGGACAAAGGTAAATAGATCCATAATCAAAGGAACAGACCTAGAAGACCACTGATTAGGCAACCAAATGCTTAAAGGTTATTGTAATGCATGAAATAGGTTTGTTCATAAGGCTACTCAATGTAGGAGCTGAGTGAATCAAAATGTTTCATCATTTTCCAGTTAGTGCTTCACTTGAAATAAAGTAGGTCATAAAGCTAATGAATGCAAAAGCTAGATAAGGAATGGTTATAAAAATGGAAGGAATGCTCAACCCTTCAGAGGTAACTGCTTTACATGCAAGAGAATTGGTCATAAAACTAATGAATGTAGAAGTCAAATAAGGAAGAACTATAATAATGGAAGGAATGTTGAATCTTTCAAATGAAATTGCTTTGCATGCAATAGATTTGGACACAAGGCTAACCAATGTAGATCAAGGATGAATGGAAGGAACAATGGTCAGAGAAATGTTGTATGCTTCAATTGTAACAGGACTGGACATATTGCAAGGTTCTATAGGAGCAAGAATATGAAAAAGGATAATCAGGCAGAGATCAAGAAACTAAAACAAAAGGTAGATCTAGTAGAGATCAAGAAGGAGATGAACAAGATTTGGGTTAAGAAGGAAGTACATGAAGTTAAGAATGAGTCTGTACTAGACTCTGGTGTAGGTACTTCCTTTGGGAAGTAAATTGGGAGCTCTGGCTTAGGGGGATCTTAAATGAAAAATCTTGTTCCCCCAGTCAGAAAAGTGGTGCTGACATTCAACATGAAGGTATAAGCTAGAAAACAAAATAACATATCTTTTGAAGAAGATTTCGGAAGAAAAGAATCTAATGCGGTGGATTGTAGAGAAATTTAGATCGATTGTGGATGGCAAAGTAAGAGTTTGATAGCTTTTTGTATCTAGCATTTATGACGATTAGGTTTTTATGAAAAGGGGTTAAAAGGGAATTCATTTGAAAGGAAATCACATTGCATTCAAACCCTCAATTGTTTAAGGGGATTTGAGAAGTGAAGCTAAGGAGAATTCAAGTATTCAGTGATTGATATGAAGAAACCCTAATCGGAAACAAAAGGTATTTACAACTCTCTCTCTTTTGAAAAATTTATGTGTTAAGTTAGTAAAGATGTTTATCCCTCAAGTGATAGAGATTATGAAGAGCCTTTGACCTAAATTCAAGAAGCACCCATACAAATCACTTGAAATTGATCTAGATGGTGTGTTCTTTGAGGTCTCGCATGGAGGAGTTGTGCATACAGAAGACATTAGGGCATACATTCATGCAAACCTAGAAGAGTATGATCATATGAAAATAGAGCAATTCTATTTGGACAAGCTGACTGATGATAAGTTTGAACTGAAAGAAGAGTATTGTACGTTGCATGAGAAGAAGCTGGATGTATGGATTTATTTTTGCATGTTTTCTAAAGATACTTGGGTCCAGTATGTGCTAAGTAGAATTCATGACAAATTTATGTGGTTAGACACGACACATATGATTACTAAAGATGCCATTTAAACTGTGACTGGCATGTGCTCCACTAGAACAATTCTAGCATTAAAGTCTATGAAGAATAACACAATGATGTAATTAACCGATGCCAAGTTTGACAAAAGGGGACTAACTGTGAATGATATTGAAGATCCGACGGTAAGGTTTGCCTCAATGGTGATTGGTAATAAGGTCTACTTCTCCAACAGGGAGAATTCAGTCTCGGTAATTGCTATATACACAACATTTGAGAAGGTGAAGAAGAATGCAAATTATGACCTGTGTGAGTTGCTATGGCAACAACTGATGGATAACTTGAAAACAACAAAGGACATGAAGTACCCCTTCAAGTATCAAACTCTAATCATTTTCCTACTCTTCTATTTCCTGAAGGAGTCACCAAGTATGGATTGGCTTGATCACTCTCCTATAGCAGTCTAAATTAGAAATCATCGGCAAAGTTTAGGAGATGTTGATAAATAAAATGCAGCATTATGGGGTTATTTTAAGAATTTCCAAAAGAAAATGTAGGCTGGGGCTAGGATCCCTGAAAAGTTTGTGAAGTATGAAAAAGAAATTGTATTTATCATAGACAAAGATAAATGCCTCATGGAGGTAGTAGAACCCATAATTGTATGGGTCCTAACTATGGGATATGAGGTTATAGAGGATGTTCTGACCAGCCTAGATGATCTAATGTTGAGTAAACCAAAGGACCCCAATAAGGAAAGATTTGGAAAATTTAAAGAGAAGTCCTTCAAGGTGTTTATAGAACTGAAACAACCTGAAATCAAAAGGAATGCAAGAAAGTGGGTAGATGAGTTTGCAAAAAGAAAAGGATTTACAGATGAAGAAATAAGAGAAGCAAGATCCAACTCTGAGGCATCCAAGGCTGCAAGTGCTCTGGAAGGACAGACAACAAAGGCTTCAGAGAAAGAAAAAGAGTAATCTAAACCAAAAAAGACTACTTCCAGCTCAAGAAGAAGAACAAGAGCCTCCTCCTTTGCTGTAAGCACATCTAAGAGCTCTGGACCACTCCCTATAGCCAAGGTTGAGAAAGAAAAGACAGAGCATGTAGAGAGAAGGTAGAAAAGAAAGAAAGCAAAGGCCACCAAAAGAGTGTATGTGAGCCTTGGTGGAGGAGAAGAAGAAGAAGAAGAAACAAATACTGATGAAGAAATCAAGGCCAAGAAAGCAAAAATAGAGGAGACCACAACAAGCAAAAAGGAGAAGCTCTCTGGAAAGGTTAAGGACACGAAGAAGAAGAAAGGTGAGAAGAATGAGATTAGAGAAGATGAAGCAACAATATCCTTAGAAGCCATAGTTAATGCAATAGCTCAACATGGGAATTTGAAGCCTATTGCTAGTATATATGATGATAGTTCAGATGCAGACAAGGTGATACTTGAAACAATAGTTGTAAGATTTTTTGTTATGTTTAGTAAAGCATTGATTGAAGTTATAGATGATTTACCAAACAGTTTAGCCAACATCATGACAGCAAGAAAAGAAGTAGCTATGGCCAAAGACATTGAGTTAAAGGAATATGATCTGATAAAACTGTGCCCAAATATCACCAGTGAAGAAAAGGTCAAAGTCACTAAGATACTTAGTGAAAAGTTTAGAACAAAGAGAAGGGTCAACATTTTAATGTTTGGTGACATTGAAAATCTGGTCAAGGAGACTTAGGAGATAACACTAAATGTGTTATATGAGATGCAAATCCCAACTGTTGTTGACACTAATGAAGAGGAACAAATTGTTGGTGTTGATAATGCAGTTCCAGAGATAAATATGGAATAGAACATGGAACAAAGTACAGTTACTCCTCTGGCGAGCACATAGAATGAAGAGGATTTGAATATAGAATAGAGTATGGATCAAGGTGGAACACCTCCTCTGATAAGCTCTGGGCAAGTTGAAGAAATAGAAGAGCCTGTGGAAGAAAATAACTCTGAAGAAGCAAAAGTGACACCTGAAGAAAATGTCCCTGAGGACCAAGGTGAACAAAGAGAAGAAGCTCATAAACATATGACTGACAATCCTACTCCAAAAATAGAGCAAAATGAGCAAGAACTTATTCAAGAAGACCCTTCAGAAAGGCATGATGGTGAGATGTCTCATGAAGACAAAAGAGACACTGCTGAGAATGAGTCAATTGACTCTTTAAGAGAATTTTTGGAGAATCAAAAGGAAGATCAGATTTTGACTGCACCTAAGCTATTGCAAGGACCAATTAACCTTGCCACTATGTCCCCATTACAAAAACTAAGGCTAGGGACAATTTTTAAAACTATTGCAAGAAGAGATTTTGAAATCCCATATGGAGGACAGTGAGCTGATTGGAGATGCATCAACAATTTTTGAAAAGATTATACCCAAATTAAAGAGAGATACATCATTAACTCCTACTAGTCAATTGAAGAAACTCATTGAATCAGTCAACTCTCATTTTGAGTCCCTTGAACAAGTTATAGAAAAGAAGGTAAGGGCAGAGATTGATAGCAAGAGTTTAGTTGAGCTTACTAACAAATTTGCTCAAGATAAAATTTTGTTCGATAAGAGCATAGAGTATGCATAGATGGTCATTAAAGAATCTAGTGAACTATATCAATTTTGTCTTACATGGCCTGATAAGACTAAGCACATAAAAGAGAAAATAAATGGATGGGAAACTCAAATAATGAAGATCTCCAAAAGTTATGATTTGGTGAAAGATGCAATTGGCAATCAAAAGGCTACAATTGAAACCATCCATTCTAACATAAGTAAGTTGCAAATCTAGAAGGAGGTCATCAAACATAGAATGAGCCAAATATGGGAGATAGAAAGCTTCAAGATTGCATCCATGACCAGGCTAGTAGTAGCAATGGATAAGACAAGGCAAATCACTAAGGCCCCTGTTACCGTGAAGAAAGTAGAAGAGTTGGTGTCCTAGGTTAATGGGCATATACTAGTTTTGAGCGATGCTAAGGTCAGTTGGGATGAAGAAGTGGTGAAACTAAAGAAGATCTACAAAGATATTCTCCCTAAAAAATAGTAAGCAATTTGACTTCACTTGTAAATATGTAGACATCACAAACAAATTTTGAAGTTTTGGTAACTTGTACATATTTTTGTATCATACACCTTTGCCATTGATGTAAAAGGGAGAGAATGAAGCATGTGAAAAACACACAAAAAAAAAAAAAACTAAAAACAAGGAGAGAAGCATGAAGTTAGAGGGAGCAAAGTGTAAAGAGAAAGGGGGAGTAGTGTAATAGTTTTTCACATCAAGTGTTGCCATCAATGCCAAAGGAGGAGATTGTTGGCAACTTGGCAAACATCATTGAGAGAGACACTGATGGTATGGTGAAGATTGTTTGTGCATGATGTTTGATGATGTTGTCATTGATGGTAACAAGAAAAGAAATAAGGTTGGAACAGATATTTTGGTACGATGAAGAAGACTTAGTCATTTTGGCTAAGTGTTGACTATGTATAGAGACAATAACAGAGAGACAGTGTATGGGTCGGTATTGGTCCGCAGTCAAATACCTAATAATTTGGTTCTGCTATGTTGTTTGTAGTCCTTACAAGATATTATATCTAAGATTTCAACCTTTGATATGTACCAAAAGCATATATTCAAGTCGCCTAAGTCCGACATTACAGAGAATAGAGGTAATCAGAACAAAACACTCATTTGTTTTGGTTTGCACTCCTCCGATGTTGCATATCTCATTATGTAGTTTTGAGGTGTTGTAAACACTTGTATGAAGTCTCTAAATCTAGAGTTGTAGAGTCTGAAGTCCACCGGAGTGATAATTGTGAGTTACTAAATATCGCTACATGGCTTGACATCATTTGACTTTAACAAGGTCTGAGTTCTATTGGTCTGCATCTTGCCACATGTTAATATTCTATTCTATGGTTTTGAGGGTATGATCTATGATTTCTAAGGAGATGTTGATATGATTTTGAGCAAGTCTTGTGGTCTACAGTGAAATTTGTGATCTGACAGTCAGACTGAGTTTGTAATAGTCTATGTTTGAGGCCGACATGATAGTCTAATTTGTGTGCGATAAGTTCTATTGATTAGAACTTTATCCTAAGTGATTCTATCGTTGGAACTGACATATGAGAAGGTGTTTTCAATGTCATTTGGGTCCGCTGAGTGGATTTAGCTGATAAGCTACAAGTTTATTAACTATGCGCTTCATCGAAGTAGGCCGACCTAATGTGAAGATTCTAAGCGTTGCGAATATATATGAGATCCAATTTGATGTTTGGTGAAGTGATGTACAAATATGAAGATATGTGTGTGTGTGTAACATGTGAAAGATGTGATTTTGTGAAAGTAACAAGTGTAGAAGAAGAGAGATCTCGTCTTCATGTAAAAATAGAGAAGTGCAACAGAGCAGTCAAGATGAAGAGTTTTGAGACAGTTTTCTGAGCATCATTGGAACTATAATCATACATTTGCAGATACACTTCTAGCAGTTCATTTTGGTAGTGAGCCAACTCTTGGCAGTGACCCTTCTTTGGACAGTGAGTCCCTTTTGGGTAGTGAGCTTTGGGCATTGAGCGTCTTTATAATTTGGTATTGTTACTACATAATATATTGTGAGCTAACACTCACAATGGTTTTTCCCTTTTAATGTTTTCCACGTAACAATCTTGCTGTTCATGTGTTATGTTTTGTGTTTGTTCATGCTATGCTTAATCTACTTTAATGTTGTTGAATAGGCAAATGGATTAATGATTTAATGAGTGTATGGTTTAAGAGAATACTAATTCACCCCCCTCTCAGTATTCCAAGTGTTCAACAATATATGAAGTGTTTGGAGAGGATAACACTTGATAGATATGTGAAAACAAAATATTTTGAGTTAGATGGTTGTCAAAATTTAAAAACAATAAAGTTTGGATATGAAAAGCTTCTGGAAGTAAGCATTCATGATTGTCCAGAGCTTGAGGAGTTAGCAGATATTATAGGTCCAAGTTGCTTGGAGAGGATTACAATTGATGGATGTGGGAATTTGAAATATCTTAAATTGAATGGTTTTGAAAATTTGAAAAGTGTTTCAAGTAAATTTGAGCTCACACAACTGTACATTACTAAGTATCCCGAGCTTGAGGACTTGCCAAGTCTTTTCAGACTGAGTTACTTGGAGCAAATTTACATTTACTTTTGTGAGAAACTACAAAACCTTACACTGCCAACAACACTCATCAGGTTGTCTGTACTAAGGTGCAAAGATTTGCAAAGAGTAGCATGAACTAGTGATCTTTCAAAGTTTACACAGATGTACATTGCTGAGTGTCCCGAGCTTGAGGAGTTGCCAAGTCTTTCCAAACTAAGTTTCTTGGAGAAAATTTATATTTACTCTTGTGAGAAGCTACAAAACTGTAGGCTGCCAACAAAACTCATCAGGATGTTTGTACTAAGGTATAGAGATTTGCAAAGGGCAATAGGAACTGGTGATCTTACAAAGCTTACACAGTTGTACATTAAGGAGTGTCCTGTGGTTGAGGAGTTGCTAATTCTTTCCAAATTGAGCTTCTTGGAGGAAATTGACATTGACTATTGTGAGAAGCTATAGAACCTTACACTACCAACAACATTCTTTAGGATGTCTATAAGAAGGTGCAGAGATTTGCAAAGAGTAGTAGAAACTGGTGATCTTACAAAGCTTACACAACTATACATTAAGGAGTGTCCTAAGCTTGAGGAGTTGCCAAGTCTTTCTAAACTTTGCTACTTGGAGGAAATGGAGATTGAGTTTTGTGAGAAGTTATAGAACCTTACACTGCCAACAACACTCATCAGGTTGTTTGTAGGAAGGTACAAAGATTTATAAAGAGTAGCAGGAATAGGTGATCTTACAAAGCTTACACAGCTATACATTGCTGAGTGTCCTGAGCTTGAGGAGTTGCCAAGTCTTTCTAGACTCAGCTGCTTGAAGGAAATTCACATTTACTCTCGTGAGAAGCTACAAGACCTTAGGCTGCCAACAACACTCATCAGGCTGTCTGTACTAAGGTGCAGAGATTTGCAAAGAGCAACAGGAATTGGTGATCTTACAAAGCTTACACAACTGTACATTAAGGAGTGTCCTGTGCTTGAGGAGTTGCCAATTCTTTCCAGACTGAGCCACTTGGAGGAAATTGACATTGGCTCTTGTGAGAAGCTACAGAACCTTACACTGCCAACAACATTCATCAGGATATCTATAGGAAGGTGCAGAGATTTATAAAGAGTAGCAGGAACCGGTGATCTTACAAAGCTTACATACTTGTATATTAAGAAGTGTCCTAAGCTTGAGGAGTTGCCAAGATTTTCCAGACCGTGTTGCTTCAATGAAATTAAGATTGACTCTTGTGAGAAGCTGCCAAACAAATTAGGTAATGAAAAGTTGCTTGCATTACAATGAATGAGACTTATTTATTGCAGCAACGCAATAATACAAAATTGCATTGATAAGTTGAAGGTAATGATTTCAATAATCCTTTTTAATAGGCAATCATAAATATCATTTTGAAGGGAAGTGTTATTTATTTCGTTATTGACCTTGAGCTTTGTTTTGTCATTTGTTCTTAGAAGATAGCCTTGTTATCACCCAGATTTCTACCTTTGCTGTAGTTGTGAAACTTTAGTAATCTGGAGTAACATGGGAATGATCTCAAAGTGTGGGACCTTGCAAAATGAGATCAGACCTCCAGAGAAGGCCGGATTCCTTGACTGGATATCACCTAAAACTACTAAATCTTCAGAGGAAAAGGGAGAAGGAATACTTTTTTTTTAAATGAAAGATAAAAATAGGAAAACTAAAAGTAAGGGTGATGCACCAGACTGATTAAAAGAAACTTTCATAGAACTGAGAAAAGCACAACATAACTAGATACAACAAGTAAGCATACATAGATTCAAATGATCCTAGCAGAGGTGAGAAACATAATGATTAAGAGGAATGAAATATTCATAGACAATCACATGAAGATTCACACTAAAACTAAAAATTAGTAAAAGAGGTAAAATAGCTTGCATATATTTAATAGAAAGCTCAGTTATAGTAGTAGAAAGCTCTGTTTGGAAATAGAAAGCTTGAAAGCCAAAAAATTTCCAACCTTATTTACAACATATGAATGCATATATATAGCATTTCAATCCGACCTAGGTTACAAAATTCACTCCATGAGCTGTATCAGAAAATATCTGCCTTTGAATGACTGTCCACCTGCAAGAAGTTATGGTGCAGAAGATCTGGAACTGGGTACATGGAAGATATTTTTAGCCTTTAATATAAGCTGCTGAATCACCTTTGTGCAACAATGAATCAGTGAAAGATATTCTAGGCATCGAATGCGAGTAGCTTCCATGTCTATCTTCAAAAATGAACATATTAAATATTTGAAACAAGGCGGTGGAGAGATATTTTCAGTTATTAATGCGAGCTGCTTCATCTTGGTGCAGCAATGAATGCAAGAAATATCTACATCTGCTCAATATGGTCACTGAAATGTCCACTCACCCAAAACATGCAAATCTAGATCTAAAATTGAAAAGTGACAAAAACCCCCTGAAAAACCCTGCCAAATGAAAGAGGGGACAAAAACATGCATCTTTGCCTTTTGCAGCATGTGGAAATTCGCTAGAATGGAGGAGATACAGGCGGTCAAAGTTTCAGTCAACTACCTGTATATATCGCTTTGCATCTATACTTGTATCAGCCTCTGAAACTATCTCTGAGTCTGCCTTTGCATGTACAAAGCACCTGTATGTATCGGGCTGTCAAGATGACCTCCAGTCGAGCTACCGATGTATAAGGTCATGCCGAAAATCCCTTGTATATCCCTTTGCTTTTGGCGCCTAAACGGTCTTTTGAAATCTCCATATGTATATGCATTTGAAACTACATACAAACATGGGCCTTTACCTTTTGGATTAGCCCTTGTATCACCTACCACGTCGCACCACTTGATTCGCCGCCGAGCTGAAACGAAGAAGCATCGCTGGAAAACTGTATCTTCCTCCTTGCATATTTCGCTTGTATATCACATTATATACACAAACATACAATCGCAAATATACAAACCATATGGAACTCAAAAGATTATGAAGCAAGCTTGAAATTACCATCGGATCCAGTTTGCATGTACCTTCTTTGTATATTGGCCTATACAATGCATATAACATGCAAGCCAGATACCAGCCACTTTATCAATCGGATTGGGAGAAAATTGAAATCCGGGCCTTGTATCTTTATTCTTTGTATATCAGCATATACAAACGCCATATACATGCAAGCCGCGGACCTGAAACCATTATGAAGCATATTGCAATCGCCATCGGGTCTGAGCCATGCATGTTCCTCTTTGTATATAACCAATGTATGTCGCATATACAATGCGAACATACAAGCAAATTATACATAAAAACTACCGAATTCTACCCTTTATCAATTGGAATGTATGCTCCTTTCAGATCTGGCTTGTATATTAGGAATGCATATTCAATTGTATGTGCAAACATACAATCGCAAATATACAAGCGGTGGGCCCCAACTTTGAATCACTTTCCCTTGCATGTTGACTTTGTATGTTGTCCCTTGTATATTTCTTTTCTACCGCATATACAAACTGATGTGTATATGACCTTGTATGTTGTCGATATACAAAGGCTTTTGTATACATTTCTTTTGTATGTGCCCGATGCATGCTTTGCTTGTATGTCCAAACACACAATCGCAAAATGTACATTTGGTGGACCCCACCCTTTGCATCTCCTCCTTGTATGTTTGGCCCTTTGTATATTAGCTTTGTATATGCAAACATATAAAGTGAAATATACAAGCCACTGTTACAGCTACCTTACTATATCGCATATGCATATCTCCTTGTACCTTTGGTGAAAGTCCTTTGTATGTTCTGCCGATATACATTGCAAACGTACATCGGCCTTTATATGTTGGCCTTGTATCTTTGACTTGTATTTGCAAACATACAAAAGTACATATACAAACCATTGTTCCGATATACATTGGCCTTTGAATGTTCCTCCTTTGTATGTGGCGAATGTATATTTCACTTGCATCTCGCACATACAAACCCCTTTCACTGTAGCGAATGCATGTTGGCCTCTTTGTATTTTTCATTGTATATACCCATTGTATGTGCAAACATACAAACCCGATCTACATTCTATCCTGATATACAAGCGTAGAATATTCTAGGAATCTTTGATAGATTCTCCAAATGCACATACAAACCCGATGTACATACAAAGATGCATACAATCACTTTTCACTTTTTTGAAGGCCGACTTAACTCCTTTTTTCACCCGCCAATGTACATCAACACTTGTATGTCAATCTTGCATGTTTGTCGATTGCATTTAGGCCTTTGCATATTGCGAATGTATATTCCAAACATACAATGGCGAATGTATATGCAAATGTACATTCAAAAATGCATATTGAAATACAAGCATGAAACTGAGAAATCCCAGTGATAGAAAATACTTGAAGATAAAAGATTTCTGGGTTTCATGCAAAGACTCTCCAGGTGAGATTTTGGCAAATTTGGCAAGGCAGAGCTTGAGTAATTGAAGAATTTACGCCTTATACATGCATTTTCTAAAATATTTTCAAGGAAAATACAAGGTGAACTATTTATGTTTACTAGCTCATTCCCAAAAGTCTGTAGGATATTCTCTATTTTTTGTTGGCTATTTTTAATCTCTTTCAACTCTTGTGATGAGCTAGAAGCAGTATTTTCAGAATTGGCAGTAATTGGCAATGTTGCTACAGTAGGTAAAGGGGCAAAATATGGATTGGTAAGGGCATTGAAGCTTGAATCTCAGAGAAGATGGGCACTGGTGGTCTAGGTGCTATTTTTCCAGCCTGAATCAAGTTATTCTCTGCTCTAATAGCTATTTCATATGCATTAGCTAGGCTTGTGCCTCCCAATGATTGAATCATTACTGAAATATCGCTATTTAAAGCTTTCAAAAAATATAAGAATGCATATTCAGTTGGCGGCCTTACCATGGTAGGAATTATGTCCCATGTCCTCTGAAATCTGAAGTTGAAATCCATCATTTGCTCCTAGGGAGCTCTCTTTACTGTAGTCATCTCTTCAACCAATGACAAGTTGTCTGATTTATCTTGAAATTGCTTGTTTAACTTATCACCTAGACCATCCCAGGTTGTAATGGTCTGCACTAGTAAACTCCTAAACCATTGCAACACTTTTCCTTGAAAGAGGTAGCCAGTAGCCTGATGGCAACATTTTCTTGGATTATATGATGAACTCCGCATGGAGAAGCCACGTCTCTAATGTGCTCAATTGAGGTAGTTTGATTCTCCCTTGTGAAATAGGGCAGACTCTTCAAAGCTGTCATGGGTATAACATCATGTACTGTCATGTTTAATGGGCTGCCCCCATAAAAAATGACAAATGGCTGATTCCTTACCATTTGAGCGGCTAGAGGTAGGATTGCTTGAGCTGGTATAAGTACTACAGGTGCAACTGGCCTGAAATTTGGTGGAGTCGATTGTATCCTTTTAGAAATAGGAGTCCTTGCTACAGCTCTCCCATGTCTTCTAGGTGGTGACAGTTGTAGGTAATCAGGCCAACTCGAACTCTGAGTTTGAATCTTTCTCATAAAATGTAATAGCAGAACTGATCTGCTTGTCTTTCCTTAGTACAATTCGCCAGATATGCAAGTTTTAACCTCTTATAGGTCTGAAAATCACTAGTTGCATATCAAACTAGCAATAAAAGATAATATTTGATTGTTTCTCTAACTCTCAAGTAGTGTCCCACCGGGCGTGCCAAAGTTGTTATCACCCAGATTTGCACCCCTGCTGTAGTTGTGAAACTTTAGCAATCTAGAGTAACATGGGAATGATCTCGAAGTGTGGGACCTTGCAAAATGAGATCAGACCTCTGGAGAAGGTCGGCTTCCTTGACTAGATATCACCTAAAACTACTAAATCTTCAGAGGAAAAGGGAGAAGGAATGTTTTTTTTTTAAAATGAAAGATAAAAATAGGAAAACTAAAAGTAAGGGTGATGCACCATACTGATTAAAATAAACTTTCATAGAACTGGGAAAAGCACAACATAACTATATACATCAAGTAAGCATACACAGATTCAAATGATCCTAGCAGAGGTGAGAAACATAATGATTGAGAGGAATGAAATATTCACAGACAATCACATGAAGATTCACACTAAAACTAAAAATTAGTAAAAGAGGTAAAATAGCTTGCATATATTTAATAGAAAGCTCAGTTACAGTAGCAGAAAGCTCTGTTTGGAAATAGAAAGCCTGAAAGCCAAAAAATTTCCAACCTTATTTACAACATATGAATGCATATATATAGCATTTCAATCTAACCTAAGTCAGTTACAAAATTCACTCCATGAGCTGTATCAGAAAATATCTGCTTTTGAATGACTGTCCACTTGCAAGAAGTTATGGTGCAGAAGATCTGGAACTAGGTAGATGGAAGATATTTTTAGCCTTTAATATAAGCTGCTGAATCACCTTTGTGCAACAATGAATCAGTGAAAGATATTCTAGGCATCGAATGCAAGCAGCTTCCATGTCTATCTTCAACAATGAACATATAAAATATTTCAAACAAGGTGGTGGAGAGATATTTCTAGTTATTAATGTGAGCTGCTTCATCTTGGTGCAGCAATGAATGCAAGAAATATCTACATCTGCTCAATATGGTCGCTAAAACGTCCACTCGCCCAAAACATGCAAATCCAGATATGAAATTGAAAAGTGACAAAAACCCCTGAAACACCCCGCCAAATGAAAGAGGGAACAAAAACATTGATCTTTGCCTTTTGCAGCATGTGGAAATTCGCTAGAATGGAGGAGATACATGCGGTCAAAGTTGTGGTCAACTACCTGTATATATCGGTTTGCATCTATACTTGTATCAGCCTCTAAAACTACCTCTGAGTCTGCCTTTGCATGTATGAAGCACCTGTATGTATCAGGCTATCGGGATGACCTCCAGTTGAGCCACCGATGTATAAGGTCATGCCGAAAATCCCTTGTATATCCCTTTGCTTTTGGCACCTAAATGGCCCTTTGAAATCACCCTATGTATATGCATTTGAAACTGCATACAAACATGGGCCTTTACCTTTTGAATCGGCCCTTGTATCACCTGCCATGGCACCACTTGATTTGCTGCTGAGCTGAAATTGAGAAGCATCGCTGGAAAACTATATCTTCCTCCTTGCATATTTCGCTTGTATATCGCATTGTATACACAAACATACAATCACAAATATACAAACCATATGGAACTCAAAAGATTATGAAGCAAGCTTGAAATTACCATCGGGTCTGGTTTGCATGTACCTTCTTTGTATGTTGGCCTATACAATGCATATAACATGCAAGCTGGACGCCAGCCACTTTATCAATCAGATTGGGAGAAAATTGAAATCTAGGCCTTGTATCTTTATTCTTTGTATATTGGCATATACAAATGCCATATACATGCAAGCTGCAGACCTGAAACCATTATGAAGCATATTGCAATCGCCATCGGGTCCGAGCCATGCATGTTCCTCTTTGTATATAACCAATGTATGTCACTTATACAATGCGAACATACAAGCAAATTATACATACAAACTACCAAATTCTACCCTTTATCAAATGGAATGTATGCTCATTTTAGATCCAGCTTGTATATTAGGAATGCATATTCAATTGTATGTGCAAACATACAATCACAAATATACAAGCGGTGGGCCCCAACTTTGAATCACTTTCCCTTGCATGTTGACTTTGTATGTTGTCCCTTGTATATTTCTTTTGTACCGTATATACAAATTGATGTGTTTATGACCTTGTATGTTTTCAACATACAAAGGCTTTTGTATGCATTTCTTTTGTATGTGCCTGATGCATGCTTTGCTTGTATGTCCAAACACACAATCACAAAATGTACATTTGGTGGACCCCACCCTTTGCATCTCCTTCTTGTATGTTTGGCCCTTTGTATATTGGCTTTGTATATGCAAACATACAAAGCGAAATATACAAGCCACTATTACAACTACCTTACTATATCGCACATGCATATCTCCTTGTACCTTTGACGAAAGTTCTTTGTATGTTCTGCTGATGTACATTGCAAATGTACATTGGCCTTTATATGTTGGCCTTGTATATTTGACTTGTATGTGCAAACATACAAAAGCACATATACAAGCCACTATTTTGATATACATTGGCCTTTGAATGTTCCTCCTTTGTATGTGGTGAATGTATATTTCACTTGCATCTCGCACATACAAACCCCTTTCACTGTAGCGAATGCATGTTGGCCTCTTTGTATTTTTCATTGTATATACCTGTTGTATGTGCAAACATACAAATCTGATATACATTCTATCCTGATATACAAGCGCAGAATATTCTGGGAATCTGCGACAGATTCCCCAAATGCACATACAAACCCGATGTACATACAAAGATGCATACAATCACTTTTCACTTTTTTGAAGGCTGACTTAACTCCTTTTTTGGCCCGCATGTTTTCTGATTGCATTTAGGCCTTTGCATATTGCGAATGTATATTCCAAAAATACAATGGTGAATGTATATGCAAATGTACATTCAAAATTGCATATTGAAATACAAGCATGAAACTGAGAAATCCTAGTGATAGAAAATACTTGAAGCTAAAAGATTTCTAGGTTTTTCTGGGTTTCATGCAAAGACTCTCCAGGCGAGATTTTGGAAAATTTGGCAAGGTAGAGCATGAGTAATTGAAGAATTTATGCCTTGTACATGCATTTTCTAAAAGATTTTCAAGGAAAATACAAGGTGAACTATTTGGCTTTGGACAGAGGAAAAATAGGTCAACAAGCCTATTTTTTCGTAAGTAATGTTCTAAGTGATCTATAAATGAAAATAATTTGCCATGGATAAAGTGAGTATTTTGTCTTTTATTTCAGAGTGTGCTGCCATAGGGATTGATATGATTGGAAGAGGAGTGGATGGAGCAAAGTCAAGTCTAAACGAAGATCTATTTTGTGAGGCTGATATTGGTGCCTATGCACTCACTCAATTACCTCCTTTATTTTGTGAAGACTTTGAAAGAAGTGTTTATTATTGGCTGCAAAAAGTGAAAGTATTGAGTGTAGTTATTGTATGTTGTGTGGTTGTCGTTGATAGCTCTACTTCGGTAGATGATATTGTTATGTTAGAAAATGTCCCCTTGGGAGATTTTCCCTCTTAAGGTTTAGCTCTCGGGTCCTTAGAATGCATTTAGAGCATCTTGCATGTTAATTTTGACTCCCAATGAGAAAACCCTAAAGTCTTATGGCAAATAGGACCTAGGAGTGCTATTTTAATGATCCTTGAACAAAAATAATAGGGTGGATTTGGGCGCTAGCGCCCTAGTCCTACCATATTTTGGGTCTGCCCTAAAATATAAATGTCAGTTTTATGACTGTTATTTGGGTCCTATGTCGACATCTCAAGTTTGAATTATGAAATTCTTAGTGAGAATCTTTGTAGTTGCATATATAAGCATGTTTAGGACTTCATTTGCAAACTAGATGGAAACTAGATGGATAGGGTGAACTTATGACTTTGTGTGAAAGTGATTTCAAGACCTTCATTGTGTAGAAGAGCAGTACTTTGTTGTTATTGTGTTTGTAATTACAGATTTGATTCCATCTCCTCATGGCATGAAGAGCATCTTTCTCCATGAGATATACACTACAAGGTGATATCTATTGTGTTTTTGATCATTTATCATTTGGATTTTGCCTCTATCCTATAGGGATACACACTCTTTATCTGATAATGGTTTTCAGAAGACTTGAATGTCTCTCCAAGGCTTGACTGAGGCAAGCCTCTAAACACCACAACCCCCTTCCACACTCCTTTGTGATTGTAGGTTTTAGGTACCAAGTTTCATGGAGTGGAGTTGCAGAAAGGAGGTTGTAGGCAACAAGGATTCAAGATCTGAAAGAAAGAGGACAATGTTCAACATTTCAGGACTTGGGTGCTAGTGCTAGTGTCCACCTTTTTCAGGGCAGAAATAGAAGATACAGTGCAGATCAGTGTTGGAAGGAGATTCAAGTTTCGTGCAGAAAATAATACCTTGGACAAGGGTGCTAGTGCCAGTGTCCCTGATTGTTCCACATTTTGTATTTCAAAAAATTGTGAATTAATAATCTCTGTCCTTTACCTGGGCTTGAAAGGATTTGTCGTAATTCATTAATTTGCTTACTATTTTTCTTATTTAGGGTTTTAAGAGTAAGTGAGCATTAAATTGGGATATTGTTTGATACATCTAAGCTTCTACATCGTTCCAAGAGGTAGCCCAACCTGATAGGTGAATGTTCTCTTTTAGTGGAGATTCAACTTGGTTGATATGCCCTTGAATGCTTGGTGAGAAGGGAGGATTTTCCTTTGAAACCTAAACCAAACCCATCCCCCTTTTTAACCCTAAATAGATATAAATCAATCACTTTTACTCTATGGACTTGAGGTGTGTCAAGGCAAATGGATAATTACAATGGTCGATAACTGTTGCTTCAACCTCTTGAACCGTATTGTAGATATTTTAAGGAGGTATGGAATAATGAAGAAGGGGTTTTGGTTAGAGGTGAAGAAAGGTGAAGAGTGGAAAAGTATGGGTGTGTTACTTACAATTGTTGATAGGTTACATCATTTATGAATGGAGGGTTTTATTTATTTATTACTATGCATCCTTTATTTTTTATATTGAAGAAATGCAATAAAATACAAAGGAGAAAACAGTAAATAAGTGACTGTAAAAATAGTACAAAAACAACATAAAAACTACATTCAGCACCAGTGCTCTAAACTGATGCAACAACATCATCCACTGCTACAGTAACACCATGCAATCGATAACTCAAATTCATGATTCTATCAACTGAACAAGAGGGTGTAGAGCCTTAAAACCCCACCATGGTGTCATATGACTCAAATATATAGTTGAAAAACTAAAAATTACATATTCATAACTGCAAATGAGACCACAACACAGTGTAACAACATGCACTATTGTTTGATAATCTGGCTTTGATGGTCCATCTTCATAAACTTGATTCATAACCAACACAACCCAACATGGATAGTCCTCTATCTTTCCATCAAGAACCTCTACCCTATTTAGCTGTAGCTTGACCATGAGTAAGAGATGTCATCGTGAGGCTTTGACATATACAACCTGCTTCCCAATAGCATCAGCAATGTACACTAAACACTTAGAATCAACATAAAATTAGCATCCAACCAAATCTATTAATCACAACATTATGGTGCACATAGGTTGTTTGCCATCATGTGGAGTAGATAAACTGTTTGACTTATTGGCCTCTTGTCCAGATTATCATTAAAGAATGAAGCAAACTTATGGTACATGGACAAGGTTGAAGATGACTTCCTTCCTTGAATGATATCACACTACCTGAAGCTCATAACTAGTAAATTATAACCTCTGAGAAGAATCTAGAAAACAACCTCAATTGTAGCAGCCAACATAATATCATTTGAGCAAATCAAAACATAGCACACAAGGCCCTGACCAGAATCACAACATGTAGCCATCTAGAAGAATAATGCTTGCAGTCCTCGGGCTATCCCAGCTCTGTTTTGCTTAGATCAAGAGATTCATGCATGTCATGCCCTGCTCAACCTTCCATCTCATAAGCAAACTTAAGAATAATAGATCACATTCAGTCTTGTAGATTTACTAGATCTTTGTAGATTGCAAGACATTCCAAAAGAATACAAAGTGCATGACAATGAAAATGAACAAACAACAGGCTGATAAATTGTCATTCCAGTACTGAATCAAGAATCACAGTCTAAGGCTCCAAGGGCTCTGATACAAGAATATGGGCCATATTGGAAGAAAAACCCAATAAGAGCAAGATACCACCTAGAAACATGAACTGGCTCTACTCACCAAGTCTAATGACAAATGTGTATCTAACTCACATAGCTATGATTGAATATACAACAGACAGATAAATTGACCAGTACTCCATATTTGTCATTTCAACTATGACAACCCAGTGCAACAAGGGGAACAAAAGTCACTCAAGTGGAAAGTCTAATAAGAAGTCCTTCTTAGTCTTCAGTAGCTGAAATTAAAAAACCTTGCCCAAGATGACCAATCTATAGAACCTGTTTGCGGTGTATACTATCAGATGTAAGATTTGACTGTATTGGCCTTTTGTCCTGTTGTAACTGAGATAGTTGAGACTAATGAGCCGAACTTGAGTGCCTAATATCAAATCTATCTTCATAGCCTTCTGAAGCTGCACAAATAAAAAATCAAGACAGAGAAACATGTCAGAGTAAAGCCTTACAATTCTTGCTTCCTGAGAATATATGGAATTAGAAAAAAATTGCCATACATTTGCTTTTCTAAATATGCATGAGAATAACCTGTCAAATAGAATTAGCAATAATATTATGAAGGCCAACACCCAAAAAATCTTCTTTGATGCTAAAAAATAGCACGTAAAACATTAAAAATGGCCTTCCATTAACTCTTAGTAAAAGAACAGTCCAAAACAATATGCTTCATACTTTCCTGAAAACGATAGAAAGAACACCTAGGAACTTGGATTTTAAAGCATTTTTAACTTTTTACCAATAGGGAGTTTACAGTGCAGAATTTTTAGATTCAAAACCTAAACATTTGCATCCATTTTGGATTTCTAAATAAGAGCACTCAAATGAAACCAAAATTTCTCATTAAATTTTCATTTTCATTTAAGATTCAATCATGGATTAAGAAATAAACAAAGGAGAAGCTGACAATATATTCTCTTCAATGGAAAGGTAGTGAAATAATGAGATGAAAGCCATCTCCAATCCTTCAAAAAATTACAAATAATAGGGGTACACATTTTCATAGAGAGCTCAACAGGAACCAATGATTGGAAAAAGATAAGGAATTGTTTATATTTATTGTTCAAACCAAAATGACTCTTAAAAACATCCCAAGGTACCCAATCCAACACATCAAAATCCCAAATATCACTAAAGTGATGAATCCCTTTCTTAAATAAAAAATATGCATGCCAGGGAAATCTAACAGCTAGGGGTTGTCCATGGTACTGAATATGTTTATTCCACCATATAGAAGAAGAAGAAAAACTAAACCCATGTTACAAAGATGAATCCCTCCACTCAAGTAGATGACAAACACGTTGCCAGGCCTTCCAAATAGTTTGTAGAGGAGATGAAGCTCGAGTTTGAAAAAAAGGAGCAAGAAGAATCTTATCACACCAATTGACTGATTGCCATTTTCCTTTAACTAAAGTAGAGTTAATACAATGCTGGATTAGAATTTTCCAAGGTTCCTCTCCATGGACCGCTCTAATAATCCATTTGGTAGCCAAATAGATTCCTTGCATTTTTGGATCAATAAGTCCAAGACCACCTTTACTTTTGGGTTGAATACAATGTGCCCAGGAAGTGGCTTTAAACCCAAAACTACCATCCCATTTAGACAACAAAAATTGATGAATAGTTTTACTTAAATCTTCATAAGCTTTTTTGGTGGGCATCCAACATGATGAATAATAAACATGAATGGCAATAAAAATTTTGTTTACAACTTGGATTTTGCCATCTAAAGATAAGAACTTATATCCCTAGTTAAAAAGTTTATTCTTAAGCCTATCAAGGAACCACTTCCACATATCAGAAAAGGAAACCTCTATTCCAAAAGGGATTCCAAGGTACCCAGTGATCTCACACTGTTTGATTTGTTTCCATTACTTGGGAATCCACTAGGGAATAGGTCCAGATTGAACCATCAAAAACTCAATTTTGTTATGGACAAGCTGTGAACCGGAGATGGAACAGTATAGCTCAAAAATTTCCATAGTATTGGTAATTTCTTCTTTAGAATTTTGCAGAAATAACAAGCTGTCATCAGCAAAATGTGAGTTAATAACCACATTATTTTTAGGGATTGATATTCCTAAAATAAGATTCAGCTGATTAGATTTTTGAAGAAAATATCCCAGGGCATCAGCAGTAAGCACATATAAGAAGGGTGATAAAGGACATCCTTGTATGATCAAATGATGTAATGGAAATACATCAGTCATGGAACTATTGATTACCAATTAAGCATTGACATCCATAAATAACATTTATACGTGAGCCTGAATTTTAGGCCCAAAACCAAGTCAGTGCATCATTTTAAGAATAAAATTCTACCGAATTCTATCGTAGGCTTTGTCAAAATCTAATTTGATTAATATAGCATTTTGACATGTCTATTGTGCCCATTCAGCCATTTCCAAAGTCAACATAAGGTTATCAAGAATAAATCTAACCCCAAGAAAACTAATTTGTTTAGTTGGATTAGTATGAATGATACCTGTAGACACCTGAAATTGATTTTCTCCACAAACCAATTTCCCGTATCTCTACACCACAATTACCCCTCCTATTAATTAAATAAATTTATTTTATTTAATTAATTTATCCCTAATCATCTACCCTTAACCATTTATCCATCCTTTGTGATCAATTAATTCATTTAATTTATCACTATACCTTACAACACTATCCTTCATTAATTAAATAAATATTCTCAATCTTTATTTTGTTAATTTGTCCATCTCCCTAATCCTTATTAATTAAATAAACCATACTTATTTAATTAATCTACCCTACCAGTCAACCTCAACCTAGCCTAGTTGATTAAATAACAATTATTCAATTAGCTACCCTAGCCTACCTATCCCCTAGACCTAAATTAATTAAGCTAAACACTTAATTAAAATTTTCTTAACTTATTCTCCCACACACTTTGAATAAAAATCATTATTTTATTCAAAGGGTCACATCTTCCTCTTACACATGTAAGTGTACATGTGTCCTTGACCTTCCCACTTGTCCTAGTCTCCATTAATGGAATTCTTCCCCATGAATGGAACTCTTCCCCATGTTAATGGAACTCTTCCCCATGTGAATTAAAAAATTCACATCTAACATGTCATATCCAACTCTTCCCCCAAAATGAATTTTTAATTCATTTTTATTCCCATCCTCACACTCTCCCATGGAAATGAATTTTTTATTCATTCCTCATCCTTCCCAATGTGAATTTAAAATTCACAAATAATGGGAGCCATCCAATCTCATTGACCAAATATTAACCCTTGATCTCTCTCATCCAACCCTCTTGTGACACTTGTCACAAGGCTACAACTCTAATCCAAACCCTAATCCTCAAGCATTCCTAGCCATTGATCTAAACTTTCAATCCTCACCCTCCATCCTTTTACCAAAAATCTATAAATGGAATCGTCATCTAAGCCATTTAGACAACTTCTTCATCTTATCCTCATCATAGGGTGTTGAAGAACAAGGAGCAATCCACATTTCTCTATCTCAGCATTAGGTAAAGCTAGGAGAGCTCTTGGGTGCACTTTCCTACACCTTATCAAGGAGAAGGAAAATCTTGAGGTATAAACATTATGTTTTTGCATTTTGTTTGTGTTTTCTAACGTTTAGATTTCTCTTGCTCTCATTTGGTATGCCTGGTGGGACCCCATGGTCCTTAACAACTAATTTTGTGTGAGTTTTCTTGTGAAAAATACGTGTTTCACAAGTTATGGTGCCAAAAGCTTACTATTTGGTGCTATTTTCAGTTTCTGTGGTGCCATTTCATCATCCTGTGGTGCTATTCGGCTTTGTTTTGGTGCCATCTCTCTGTGACATCATACTAAATCTTTGTGCTTGAAAGTTGTTCTTAATAGATTTTTAGAGGTTTTTGGTGGATTTTTAGCCTTTCTCCTCTCTATTTTTATCAGACTAACATAGAAACAAGGGGTTATAATGTCAAAATTTATCTAGGGATGCATGTTTTTGAAGAACTATGACATTTTAGTGCCATATTTACGTAGTTTGGCACTATCCTCTATTTTGGCGCCATCTTCTGGTTTGGCACCATTCTTTGTTTTGGCACTATTTACCAAACCTCTGGTGCCATCTTCCAAATTTTTGACAATATCTGCTGTTTTGGCGCCATTTATCTATGTTTTGGTGCCATTTTCTAACAATATTTTTTGAGATCTATGCAGGTATCAAAAATGTTTGTCCAAGATCAAAATCAAAACTACTAATAGTGTTTGTAGGGTTTTTAATAGCTTAGACACATCTTCTTTTGGTGCACTAAAATGAACATTGTGTGCTTAACTTAGAAAACATTTACTTTTGGTGCATTAAAATGAACCTTGCTTACAAACAAATCTAGGAACATTTGATCTTGGTGCTTAAAAAGAACATAGCTTCTACTTGACGTGTCTTGTGTGCTTGCACATTCGTGTTACCCAAGGGATAGAATCAAAGTATACTCTCCCCTCACCTTCAAAAGGATCTTGGGTGAAGAGAAATGGTTCTACTCTCTTTTTCTTTTTAGGAGGTGCCTACCCTTGAGACACATCCGTAAGGAGAACTCATTGGCAACCCCAAGCGGTACTTTCCATTCAGTCCACTATATAAAAGGCCTAGGTGAAAGCTAAAGCTTCTTGGCAATGTATTCTCATTCAAACAGTTCCCCAGTATCCACACACTTGTGTGTGAGATATGTCAACTCCATTCTCTCCTTGCAAAAGAATTGATGTAAGTGGCTGGGATAGGCTCTTAAGTGGATCACTGCCGCATGAATGAGCATCAATTCCCTGAATTTTCCCCCTCTAAACACCATTTATTTTAAAGACTAAAATCCTTCTACTTGTTGGTGCAGGAGGTCAGACCTCTCAAGTCGTCCTACATTCTTGCAATTCAAAGTAGAGATAACAAAATCCCTTGAGATCTACGCATCTTTTGGGATTTAAAGCTTGGTGTGCTCAAGAAGTGATTGTCGTGTAAGGAGGAGTAGTGTCACCAAGCTTCTAAGTTATCCACCTTGAGTAAGTGTGGCTGGAGCAATCCAAGTGGGAATCCAACAAGTATTGTCCTTGCCTCACCTTAGGTTGTGCATGTTTGATAAAAAATTCATATTTTTCACAAATAAAACCTTTGGCCATTGTGTTTTCTTACTTGATTGTTTGTCTACTTGCCAAGAAAAATCAAATTCATCCATCAATCCAACCGTTTCCAAAACTTCACCAATCTTTTAGCGCCATTTTCCACTATTTTAGCACCATCTTCTCATCCTTTAGCACCATATATTCATCTTAGCACCATTTCCCTATGTTTCAGTGCCATTTCCATTTGTTTTAGCACCTTCTTCATCCATGTCCAAAAATCAAATTTTCCCATCAAAACATCAATTTTATATGCTCATTTTTTCAAAAAATTTCCATTTTTCCTCCCTTGCACCCCCTCATGTCGAGCTAGGTTTTCCTCCCAACACTGCTAACCACCCGCCCATTTATCAAACCCCATGAATTGAGCTTACCCAATCCCTTTATTTGAGCTTAATCAAATTCATCCTAATCTACTTCATCCTTAGTTATAGCCTATCTTCATCATCCTAATCATTCTTATCCACCTCATCTTAATCCAATCACCCATCTATCCTAATCATCATAACCATCTATCTTATCCACATCATCATTCAATCCACGTATCACTTTCATCCAAATCATTCAATCCAATTCTATCCTAATCACATCTACCTTATCCTTAATAAAACACATTTATCTCCAAAATCAAACATCCCAATCCCTAATCCTTAATCAATAATCATCCTTTGCAAATCAAACATTGGTTAAGGATTTAGTCTCCTTCATCCTCTATCAACCCTTCATCCTAAATCCCAATCACAATCATCAATATCATTATCAAAATACAAATCCAAATCAACCCAATCAAAAATCAAGAGCTTAGTTGATCATTATCAACCTTTATCCAAATTTGCTTGAGATCATTAGTCTATCTCAAGTAAGTCATCCAATCAACAATCAAACCAATCAACTCTATTACTTAAGTGTCACTAGTCTACCTTAAGTATAGAGAATCATCCATCTTTTGAAGAAAAACAAATCATCCTAAGGTCTTGAAATTTGATCCCCAACATCACAATCATTCATTATCCTCCATCATCTCATATCCTTCCAACATGGATCCTTATGTGGCAATGCAACATTTACAAAGAATTAAATATGCCTACGAGGATTTTGATCCTATCACTAAGGAGAAATGTAAAAAAATCATTAAAGATATCCCCTTAGCACACCTCATCATTGGAGAATCCCAAAACCCTACCCCAACTTCACCATATCAACCTTCATCATACCAACCTTCATCCTATATATCCACCCCATCAACCTTATATCAACTTTAAACATCTTACATATCCACCCCATCAACCTCATATCAACCTTTACCCTCATATCAATCTTCACCCCCTTATATATCTATGCCATCATACCTATCCAACCAATCAATACCTCCAGCTTATCCATCCATCAACCTTTGTCATGATAACTTTGATCAAGGGAACACCAATCTAGGACACCTCATCACCGAAATTCAAAGATTATATCAAAAACCATTATCCTATATGAATCCCCCATCCTCCAATCCCTCCATCACAATATCCCTCTAATCCTATAAACCTCAATCGATCACCATACCTATCTTACAATCCATCAATTGCTATCCCCCCACCACAATATCCCTCCAATCTTACCAACCTTAACCTATCATCCTATGTATCTCACAATCAATCCATCCCTATCACCCATCCACCATCTAATCCACCATCAAACCTTCCAAATCTTAAGCCAAGAACACCCAATGAATCCTTGAGGGATTTTCTCCAAAGAAAAAGAGAAGCTAGGGAGTCCTCCAAATCCCCCACCCCTCCAACACCTATCCTTGAACCCATCCAAGAACCATCACTACCTAATCCCATCACCCACATATCTGATCCCAACCCTAATCCTACACCATCCACCCTTACTATCCATCCATTAAATTGTTCTTCAATCCATACACTCATGAAGGATGTCATCCATTAGCTACTAGCAAGGAATCAAACACCCTCATGCAATCCAACACCCACCAAAACTCTTGAACAATCTCCTATCATATGTCAAGTACCATCATGTAGCCATGTTCAAGAACCCATAAGTCAAGCACCTATCACATTCATCTGAGCACCCACCACATCTATCCAAGTCACTCCCACTTCTATCGAAACACATGAGCTATGTCAAGAGTCAAATCCAAAGCATGTTGAAGCATCAGCGTCCTATCCTAATCAAGACGTAAGAATTTCATATAATCCCATCCCTGATCCCGTCTCATCTAATGATCAACTTATTGATCCCACACCATCTTCAATCACCCCTTTATCTACCAATTCCACTCTAAATCCTTCCCCTTATCTACTTGGAAAAAGTAGCTTCATCTGTGGTGGCTCTCTCATAGGAAATGAACAACTCCCTTCCACCACCTATCCTCTTCCAACAAATAATGGACTCGCATCTTGTTTCCAAAGCACTAAACATCCCATTGCATTTTGTATGCTCCAACATATGAACTATCAAGGCAAAGGCTTACCTTCACGAACAAGGTATCTTGGAGCCCATCCACACTACATTCCATTCATCCTTGCATGGCCTTGGCTATACATCCCAAAGAAAACAATCTAAACATGTTGGTACCACTCACACACCTTCCAAAATCCATTCATCCAATCCCAAACATTGTGCACCTCATCGCACCTCCAAATCATATGTCGCCATCCCTCGTCCATCATCATATAATTTGCAAAAGCATGTGACCATCCATCTTCCCCCATCAAATTTACCTCCACTACTTCCAACTCCAAATATCCCTATTAAATCCACTTTATCTCCTATCCTACCAACTCCAAAAATCCCTATCAACAAATCCTCTTATCCTCCCATCCTCCCAACTCCTAATATCCCTATCTTCAAATCCCCTCATCCATTTATCCATAAATCCACTTTTAACCCCTCCACCCATAAATCCCCTAAAATTCCAAATCAAGACCAACAAAAGCACACATCATTCAAACATGAAGCTTCCACCAAATCTATGGGATTCAAAAGTAATAATTTGAATGCCTCAACTCATAAAGCATGAAAGCATAAAGGTGTTATCCCTCCCAAGCAAAATCAAAAATCCAAAAGGCTACCAAAACCTACACCATCAAAGGAAAAACAAAAAACAAAAATGGTGTGGGTCCCTAATCACAAAGCAAATAAACAAAATGAGGCATCCACCTCCCAAACCACCCCAAAATCCTAAACATCTCGCTCCCCATCTAAAAGTACCACAAATCCTAAGTCTATTTGGATCCCTAAAATCCCAAATCGACCATTCAAAAATCCCCTATCCCGATCCCCATTACTACACACCCCTCATCTAAAATATAAGCTTCAAAATCCAAAGCGGTGTGTGCAACTGTTGTTCTTGGTTCCCCTCCACCACATGGCATTCCCACATACCCCCATCCCTCCATCTTTCATCAACTATCCTACATATCTTCCCCATGACATGCCTATGGTCCATGCTTTTGCATAAACCTTACATAATCCACATCATAATCCACTATCCACCATCCATCCCATATTCTCCTATCTACTAACATCCATGCACATAATTCTATTTCCATCTACCTCACAACTATCCAAAATGGGACCATCTTCTCCTCGCGATGGAAACAGACACTAGAGTCCCCATTCCATCCAAAAAGAAGAAAAATCAAAACAAAAAGTAAAGAGAATAAAATATGTTCAAAGGTGAAAACCACTCCTTGTGGTGCCTTGGGAAAGTACCATGATGAAAACTCCTTGTGGGTATAATGCGTAATCCCTTCCCCATCCATTTGTGCCCTACACTTGGGGGCAAAATCATCCACATCCATAATAACTTCTTGCATATCTTATCCACTATCTTATCATATTCCAATCCACCATCTTCATCCATCCTATCCATTACATCTTCCTTTTACCATCTCCCTCCTTAGATCTTGATAAATACTAGGGGAAAAATATCAAGAACATGCTTTGGACACCTCTCAGTGTACGTCCCTTTCCAAGCATATACTCCATCCATCTATCTACATCAAAGTCCATCCATCCAAACATAAGTCCATCATGCATAGGGCATATGATTCCTTGCAACCTAGCCCTTGGAGAAAATCCTCATCCCCATCTTCCATCTATCTAACATGCATCTCTATCACTTGTCAATTCATCTATCATGAATTACCTATCCATCACCTTTCATTGCCAATCCAATCTAATCCTATCACTTTATCTACCTTCACCTCTAGACTTGGTGTTCCCTTGTCATTGTTATCTAGTACTTAGGCTATCTAAATGCAATCCACTGCAACCATCCCACAATAAAACCATACCCCATCCAAAACCTTCAAAATCAAAATATCCCCAAAAACAATACAAAAATCCCAAAACACCAAAAAAAATAAAAAAAATCCTAAAAATAATCCCACAACATCATCACAACCACCCAAATCATCCAACACATCATCTTCCAACATCATCACATCTATCCTCAACAATCCCACATCATCACCACGAATCAGAACTACATATCATCACTACCTGCATCTTAATGTGCCTTGATCGCATGGAAACAGGGTATGTAGGCAGTCTAGAATATGAAGGAAGTTTCCAGTACTCAGGTACATAAGATGCACCCATCCAACCCACTTGGATGGTCCCTATCCCCTAAGCTTACACTAGCTCCAAACATAATTTCCAAACATTGCATCACCTATCAAAATTGTTGGCAAGAGACACTGTGTGGCTTCATGAGTGTTGTCATTGATGGAAACAAAGTCTATTGCACACATCCGTAATACATAGTATGCATATACTGAAAGTCAAATTGAAGATTGTTTTGATCCAGTGAACAAGAATAGAGTATGCAACAAGGTCTGACAATCAGGTCCAGATCTCTCAGATGGTGTAACTTAGTAAGTTGCAGACTTGGGAAATTCAAGAGGGGTATCATGACTACTGTATTCCAAAGATTTAGCCTCCAGTAGTAAAGCATGTAAAAGATATGAGCATCTGAGTATTAGGTTCCTGTCAAGTAGAGTAGACAGAGGAAGAACTGATCGGCAAAGTATCAGACTTCAATCTGGATGAGTAAATGATGTTGATCAAGTAATTTGTGGGATCATACTGTTGCAAGTATGAGGTGAGCCATTGTTGTCATTGATGTCAACATACTCACACTGCATTGACAAGAAGGATTTGATGAACTTTGTGCTGAGGATATTGAGAAAATTAGCCTCAGTCAGGAACAGTGAAGAACAGTGATGAGAAGAAGGTAAATATACTGTATAGGATGAGAACCGGAGGATGCGGATTAAAGGGTTAGTAGATATGAATCTTAAGATGCTACAGTTAAGATTTCAGAGGTCCGCATGAAGATCTGAAGGAGTTATGGCTGCCGGTATAGAACCGGGTCCGGCAAGTATCCGGAGGTGACAGAGGATCACAAAAAGGTCCGGTGAGGTCCGGAATTGTATTATCATAATCTGCGGATTGGAAGGAGTGTTTTATATGTCCTTGTGATGTTTCATCCTGATTTGTGTGTAATTTGGAGGTCCGGATGTACCTCCTGCATTATGACAGTGGCGACAGACTGTGTTCTTGAAGTTCCGGATGAGGAAGACAAGAGATCCCAGTAAGCAGAGAAAGTGCGGATGTATCCGGACATTCAGACAGACTTGTGAAGGTTCTTGAATCATGTTTAAGTTGTGTTGTTGGTCCGCATTGATGGCAGAGCCCGGAATTGAAGTTATTCTTCCGGATGAAGTTATTGCTCTGTTTAGCCGACCGGATGAGTTGTTCATCCTGCGAATGTTCTTGTGATAGCCGACCGGATGTGTTATTCATCTTGCGGATACTCCTATGGTTGTTTGCCGACTTAGATGCTTGTTCCTAAGTCGATGTCTTGTATAAATAATGATTTGTGAATTCATTTCAGTGATGTAGCATGTGGATGAGTATGGAGTAGCGAAGAAAGGTGCGAAAGGCAGAGCAGAGATTGTTGGGCTTAATTGGAACTGATCCGGACATGGTAGAGATGTCATTCTCCAGTTCAAGACTGTGATTTTTATCACTCTGTAGACAGTGTGTCTCCTTGTAGGCAGTGGGCCTCTTTGTGAGCAGTGTGCTCGGGCAGTGAGCCCTTATTGGCATGTGCCATTCATTTTTCCTTATTCTTCTAACAGAGAATAATTCTTGGGTTAATCACCCCGTGGTTTTTCCCTTAACCGGGTTTTCCACGTCAAAATCTTGGTGTTCAATGTGTTGATGCTTATCTGCTCTTGTGTTTATGTATTGTGCTTCCATGAATGATTATTTGATATGCTGCTAACTAACAACAGAGAATTAAGTGTTTGAAAGAGAACAAGTTCTATACAACTGATTCACCCCCCCCTCTCAGTTGTATGCCCTAGATCCAACAATTGGTATCAGAGCAGAGTTCCTCTGATAGGAGCTTAACCGCTTGAGGTGATCCAGGATGTCGTCATACAAGAAGGATAGTCCGAAGTTCGATGGAACCAACTTCACTCTCTGGAAAGGTCGCATGAAGTGTCATTTGGAATGTATGGGAAAAGCATACTTGGCTATGATTTCAAAACCATATATACCCCCACAAGGTGGTCCGACAACTCCTGATGAAACCACAGAAGCTGAAAACAATCTGCGGACCAAGGAAGCTCTTCTAAGCGCATTGAATGACTCAGATCTCTCGAATGTCATTGACCTACCAACTGCATATGAGATCCTAACTAAACTGGAACTTCTGTATGAAGGAGATGAGTTTGTCAAAAGTGCAAGGTTGCAAAGTCTGAAAGGGAAATTTGAAAGATTGAAAATGAGAGATGATGAAAACATTACTACCTTTATGCCAAGAGTAAATGAGCTGGTATGTGGAATCAGAAATGCTGGTGGAACTCTAGATGAAAATGAGATTGTCTGCAAAATCCTAAGATCCCTTCCTGCTGTCTACAAAATCAAAGTTGCTGCCATTGATGAATTCAGAGCCCACACAACTGTCACAAGAGAACAATTGGCTGGCAAACTAGCTGCATTTGAAATGACCGAGTTTGGAGATGATCCACCCAAGACTGAGTCTGCTTTTAAAGCCAGTGCCTATGTGAAAGGCAAACAGAGATTTGATCCGGGTGAAAACTCATCAAGGAAAATGTCATGGTATGATCAAGCAAGAAGAGACATGGAAGAAGAAGAAGCAGAAACAGCTCAACTTGAAGCCCTCATTGCAAAGAGACTGCCAAGAGGATCCGGTAAGTATGAAGGAAAACTACCCTTTAAGTGTTTTAACTGCAATAAGATTGGTCATTTTGCCTCAAGATGTCCGGAGAGATCTGCAAGATCTAATACTCACAGACAAAGGTTTCAAAAGAATTGCTATTATGTTCATGAAGAAGATGACAATGAAGGAGTAACAGATGATGAATCAGATCCAGGAAGCAAATCCGGAAATGAGTGGGTGTTTATAGCCATCAAGGAAGAAGATTCCTTGCTCTCTGAATCTGTCAATCACAAAGTTGTTGAAAAAGCCTTGGCTGCTCAAGTGGAAGAAAAGGATGATTGGGTTATTGACAGTGGATGCTCTCACCATATGACTGGTGACAAGAATAAGTTCTTAGATTTGGAAAGATATGAAGGAGGAATGGTAAAGTTTGGTGACAATTCTGCTGGCAGAATCAGAGGTAGGGGAACTATTTCCTTTGATGGTAAGAGCAAAACAGGTAATGTACTATATGTTGAAGGATTGAAGCGCAATCTTCTCAGTGTTGGTCAGTTAGTGGACAAAGGCTATGATCTCCGGTTCAAGAATGGAAAATGCAGAATCTTTACAAGCTCCGGAACTGAAATTGCATCCGGTACTCAGACAAGAGGTAACATCTTTCATCTGGTTGGTTCAAATAAAAGTTGTTTGTTTGTTCAAATTGATCAGAGTTGGTTATGGCATAGAAGAATGTGTCATGTAAATTTTGATAACATCATCAAAATTAGCAATACTCAGGCTGTGAGAGATCTTCCAAAGTTGATAAAACCTACAAACAGTGTGTGTAAAGAATGTCAGTTAGGCAAACAAAGCAGAGTCTCTTTTAAAAGCAAAGATCAGTCTTCTACCGGATTGTTGGAATTAGTACATACTGATCTATGTGGTCCGACAAGAATCAAGAGTCTGCAAGGTGATAGATATTTCATGTTGTTAATTGATGATCATTCCCGGATGATGTGGGTTACCTTTCTGAAAGAAAAATCAGAAGCTTTTGAGAAGTTCAAAATCTTCAAAGCTATGGTGGAGAATCAAACCGGATTGAAACTAAAGTGTCTAAGGTCTGATAGAGGTGGTGAATTTACATCTGGTGAATTCATTGACTTTTGTGAGAAACAGGGTATAAGGAGACAATTGTCTGCTCCTAGGACTCCACAGCAGAATGGAGTAGTTGAGAGAAAGAACCGGACCATCCAGGAAGCTGCTAGGACAATGATGTTGGAAGCAAATGTTCCTCAAATGTTTTGGAAAGAAGCTATCAGCACTGCAGTCTACACTCTCAATCGAGTTCAAATCAGAAACAACACCGGTAAGACCCCCTATGAACTTTGGTTTGGCATCACTCCTACTGTGAAATATTTCAGGGTATTTGGTAGCAAGTGTTATATTAAAAGAGATGAAGATCTAGGAAAGTTTGATGCTAGAAGTGATGAAGGAATTTTCTTGGGCTACTCCACTCAAAGCAAAGCATATCGGTGTTACAATAAGAGATTGAGGAAGATGATAGAAAGTACCAATGTAAAGGTTGATGAAGGAATTGAGAAGCCTTCAAGATTTTATGAATTTGATGAAGATGACCAAGATAGTGTTCAAGGAACTCAATCCTCTCCGGTGAAACAGAGTCAGCCTGATCCGGTAAATCAGGAAGAAGAGTTAGGTTTAAATGAGCCTGATCAAGAAACAGCAGTACTGGATACTCCCAAAATTCCAAGGTATGTAAAACTGAATCACTCTGAAGATCAGATCATAGGTGACAGAAGCAAAGGTGTACAAACTAGAAGGAATATTGCTCAAGATCAGAATGAATGTTGTCTGATTTCAAGGATTGAACCTAAAACAATAAATGAAGCCTGCAATGATGAAAATTGGACCAAAGCAATGGAAGATGAACTGATGCAAATTGAGAAAAATCATACTTGGGATCTTGTTCCCAGACCTAGAGACAGGAATGTAATTGGAACCAAATGGGTCTTCCGGAACAAACTAAATGAAGCTGGTGAAGTAATCAGAAACAAAGCTAGATTGGTCTGCAAAGGCTACTCTCAAATAGAAGGAATTGACTTTGAAGAGACTTTTGCTCCGGTAGCAAGAATTGAAGCAGTCAGATTACTTCTTGCATTTGCTGCCTTCAAAGATTTCAAGGTATATCAGATGGATGTCAAGTCTGCCTTCCTAAATGGTGATCTGGAAGAAGAAGTCTACATTGAACAACCGGATGGATTTCAATTGTCTGATAATAATGATATGGTCTGCAAGTTGAAGAAAGCTTTGTATGGATTGAAGCAAGCCCCAAGAGCATGGTATGAAAGGTTGGATAAGCATCTTGTGCAGATTGGATTCAACAAAGGTACTGCTGACAGCAACTTATATTTCAAAATTGATCATGAAAACATTCTGATTGTTGAAGTGTTTGTGGATGATATCATTTTTGGAGGAAGAGATAGTATGTGTAAAACTTTTGCAAATCAAATGAAAAGTGAGTTTGAAATGTCTATGCTTGGTGAAATGAATTTCTTCTTGGGTCTGCAAATTACTCAAACAAAAGAAGGGATCTTCATTTCTCAGACCAAATATGTGAAAGAATTGTTAAAGAAATTTGGTATGGAAGACTCAAAGCCTATGAACACTCCTATGGCAACCGGATGTAAGTTAAGCAAAGATGATGATTCTCCAAAGGCAGATCAGACAAAGTATAGATCAATGATTGGTGGATTGTTGTATCTCACTCAAACTAGACCAGATATAATGCAAGCTGTTGGTCTTGTGGCAAGATTCCAGGCTGATCCTAGAGAATCTCATGTTATGGCAATCAAAAGAATTTTTAGATACTTGAAAGGGACAGTTGAGTATGGTCTATGGTATCCTAGAGATCCGGATTTTTCTCTTCATGCTTACACAGATGCAGATTGGGCAGGAGATGTGGATGACCGGAAGAGCACTAGTGGTGGAGCATTCTTTTTGGGGAAGAGATTGGTTTCTTGGCTAAGCAAGAAACAAGATGCAATATCTCTGTCTACAACTGAAGCAGAATACATTGCAGCAGCAGGTAGTTGCACTCAAATCTTGTGGATGAAGCAGATGCTAAGAGACATCAAAGTTGAATATGAGGAGCCTATCACAATTTTCTGTGATAATTCAAGTGCAATTAATATTTCCAAGAATCCGGTATTGCATTCTAAGACTAAGCACATATCTATCAAATTTCACTTTTTGAGAGAACAAGTAAACAAGGAAGAAGTCAGATTGGAGTATGTTCCCTCCAAGGATCAGATTGCAGATATCTTTACAAAACCTCTTCCCAAGGACTCTTTTGAATATCTCCGGGAGAAGTTAGGGGTCATGGCCCCTCCGGTGATGAACTAAGATGCACTGATGTGCATCAGTCCGGTGGCTATCACAGTCATATCTTGTGATCCGGACTAATGGGGAGCTGCAACTAAGGGGGAGCAGCTGGTATTATTCTGATGCATGAGAGTTGCAAGTATGAGCCCTTTGCCATTGATGTCAAAGGGGGAGAGAAGACATGTGAAAAACAAGTGGTTGATGATCAAAGGGGGAGCAGCAAAGGAAGACATGTGAGGAGTTGTTGTTGATAGGGGGAGCTGTGACAGAAAAGAGAAGTTCTTGTCTTGATGGTTTTTCACATCATATGTTGCCATCAATGACAAAGGGGGAGATTGTTGCAAGTATGAGGTGAGCCATTGTTGTCATTGATGTCAACATACTCACACTGCATTGACAAGAAGGATTTGATGAGCTTTGTGCTGAGGATATTGAGAAAATTAGCCTCAGTCAGGAACAGTGAAGAACAGTGATGAGAAGAAGGTAAATATACTGTATAGGATGAGAACCGGAGGATGCAGATTAAAGGGTTAGTAGATATGAATCTTAAGATGCTACAGTTAAGATTTCAGAGGTCCGCATGAAGATCTGAAGGAGTTATGGCTGCCGGTATAGAACCGGGTCCGGCAAGTATCCGGAGGTGACAGAGGATCACAAAAAGGTCCGGTGAGGTCCGGAATTGTATTATCATAATCTGCGGATTGGAAGGAGTGTTTTATATGTCCTTGTGATGTTTCATCCTGATTTGTGTGTAATTTGGAGGTCCGGATGTACCTCCTGCATTATGACAGTGGCGACAGACTGTGTTCTTGAAGTTCCGGATGAGGAAGACAAGAGATCCCAGTAAGCAGAGAAAGTGCGGATGTATCCGGACATTCAGACAGACTTGTGAAGGTTCTTGAATCATGTTTAAGTTGTGTTGTTGGTCCGCATTGATGGCAGAGCCCGGAATTGAAGTTATTCTTCCGGATGAAGTTATTGCTCTGTTTAGCCGACCGGATGAGTTGTTCATCCTGCGAATGTTCTTGTGATAGCCGACCGGATGTGTTATTCATCTTGCGGATACTCCTATGGTTGTTTGCCGACTTAGATGCTTGTTCCTAAGTCGATGTCTTGTATAAATAATGATTTGTGAATTCATTTCAGTGATGTAGCATGTGGATGAGTATGGAGTAGCGAAGAAAGGTGCGAAAGGCAGAGCAGAGATTGTTGGGCTTAATTGGAACTGATCCGGACATGGTAGAGATGTCATTCTCCAGTTCAAGACTGTGATTTTTATCACTCTGTAGACAGTGTGTCTCCTTGTAGGCAGTGGGCCTCTTTGTGAGCAGTGTGCTCGGGCAGTGAGCCCTTATTGGCATGTGCCATTCATTTTTCCTTATTCTTCTAACAGAGAATAATTCTTGGGTTAATCACCCCGTGGTTTTTCCCTTAACCGGGTTTTCCACGTCAAAATCTTGGTGTTCAATGTGTTGATGCTTATCTGCTCTTGTGTTTATGTATTGTGCTTCCATGAATGATTATTTGATATGCTGCTAACTAACAACAGAGAATTAAGTGTTTGAAAGAGAACAAGTTCTATACAACTGATTCACCCCCCCCTCTCAGTTGTATGCCCTAGATCCAACACATACATTGTTGGCTGACATGATTAATGACTTCTATGTCTATGTTTTGATACGCATCACAAACCAAGCATGGATTTAGCCGACAGAGTAATTACTTGAAGTGTTATTGTTGCTGACTAGGAAGTTGATGAGAATCCTTTATGCGGATATATATACTAGATGGACTCCAGTATGTAGGAGTGTGTGGAGAAGCAGGGATGAAATAAAGTGCGAAGAAAAGTAGGAATAAGTGTGAAAGCAGCAATTCAAGTCCGGTATGTGACAAAGCAACAACACTAAAACAAAGGAAGAATGAAGTGCATTAGATCAGTGTATTGAGCCTAACCGGAACTGAACTCTTGCATTTGTGGATGCCTCTCATCAGTTCAAAGACCTGATTACCTTCTGCAAGTTTTGTAGACAGTGAGTCTCTTGTAGGTAGTGTGTCTCTTGTGATCAGTGTGCTCAGGCAGTGAGCCCTAATTGGCAAGTGCCATTTTGTACTCCTTTATTCTTTTAATAGAGAATACAATCTTGGGTTAGTCACCCCGTAGTTTTTTGCTTAACAAGGTTTTCTATGTAAAAATCCTTGTGTTATGTGTGTTGATTTTATTTCTGTTCTTATGATCACATATGCTTATACAATTTGATACTGCACTGATTATTAAGATAACAAAAGAAAAGAAAGTTAAGGAAATTTTGAGATAACTAATTCACCCCCCTCTCAGTTATCTGCCTTGTTTCCAACAATTGGTATCAGAGCTAAGTTCCTCTAAACAAAGCCTAACAGCTTGAGGAAGATCTAGGAATCTTAATGGATATATATGGTATGAAGGAACAACTTCAGTCTGCCCTAGATGATCTTGAAAAATCTCATTCTGAAGTCAATAATTTGAGAGAAAGACTCAAAGAAGCTGATGATTTCATAAATGAGCTAAGAGAAAAACTTAGTATCTCTGTGAAAAAGAGAAAGGAACTACTTCAAAAATTAGCCAATCAGAGTGAAGACAATGATGCTAATGAAGATCTGAATGAGAAAAATAAGCTATGTGAGAAGCTGTCAAAAGAGGTCATTATGGTAAGGCATGAAATGGAATTAGGGGTTATGAGATTCACCAAAGAAATTGAAGAAGAAAGAAAAAGTGAAGATAATCTAAAACAATCCCTCAAGGAGAAGATAGAGGACTGCCACAAAATGGACAGAATAATTAGGCATCTTGAATCTAATCTTGAAGAAACTAGAGATAATGAAGAACAACTTGAGAATCAGTTAGACACTCTTAAACAAGATATTCAAACAACAAATGAATACAAAGAGAAATTCAAGATAAGCTCAGCCCAACTTGAAGTTCTTCTTGAAAGCCAAAAGAGGGTAGATGATAAGCGTGGCTTGGGATATGAGAAAGGTGAAAGCTCTAGATCCGGTCAGAAGAAATTTGGATCAGGAAATCAAAGAAATAGGCCTAGAAGACCTCCGATAAGGCAACCAAATGCTCAAAGATATCCATCCTTCAATGGATATTGCTTCAATTACAATAATTTCATTCATAAAGCAACCCAGTGCAGAAGGAGAATGAATCAGACTAATCCATCTTTCTCCGGACAATGTTTCAACTGCAAAAGGTATGGTCACAAATCTCATGAATGCAAAAATATACAAATAAACAATTCATTCAATGGTAGATGCTTTGCATGCAATAGAATGGGACATATGGATAATCAATGCAGATCAAGAGGATATCAATCAAATATGCAAATAAATGTTGTCTGTTACAATTACAATAGATCCGGTCATATTGCCAAATTCTGTAGAAGTAAAAATTAGGATAAAAAGGGTCCAGTGCAACATAATAAAAAATAAGATAAGGGTAAAGGTAAAGTGAATGCAGATGAAGTTCAAAAGGAGATGAGTAAGATTTGGGTGAAGAAGTGTATAGAAAATATTAGGGATGGATCCGCACCAGAATCCGGTGCTGATATTCCTTCCAGAAACTGAACAGCTGAGCTCTGGCTCATGGGGAGTCACAGAGAAAAACAAATTCCCCTAGCCAGTCAATTAGTGCCTAAATTTGGCACATGGAATGCTGCGGATTAAAGGGTTCTCATAAAAATATCTATATAACCCTCAGTAAAAATATGAAAGATCCGTATGGAGTTTTGCAAGAGTTTAACTGCTCAAGTTGATTCGGTTTGACAGCCATCTGGTAAAGCACGATTTTCACAGACAGATCTGGTATGATTCAGAATTAAAATACTTTGATCTACAAACCCATGGCATGACCGAAGAAAAGAGGACACATTGTCAATCCTCACTAACAATGATTCTAAGATCAGCACAATGATTTGAGAAGAACTCTCTTAAAACAGGGTAACCGAATAACTTAAGTTGTGCATTTATTACAAAAGGAAATTAGAGTTTGCGCAAGAATAAAAGGGTTCTTTCACTCATCATTTGTACACTTGCATTCGCGAAGAAAATAAGAAGAGCTCTGCAACTAAGTTTCTACAATTCACTTAAAGATCAACTGGAAAATTGAATTCAACCAGTGATTTGTTTCGGCTCCTATTTCAAACCCTGAAGAGTAAAAAGGTACTTCCATTCTAAAAATCTCTCTCTGAATCTTTTGCAAGATGGCTACTCCAGTGGTTGTAAAGATCACTGATAGGCCACATCCTAAATTCAAGAAACACCCCTATAAATCTCTAGAAGTTGATCCTTTAGGTGCATTTTCTATCATTCCGCATGGGGTATTGCATGTAGAAGATGTTAGGGTCTATATCCATGCAAACATTGAGGAATTTGGAGACTCTAAATTGATGGACATCTTGTTGCAAGTATGGGCCTAAGTGGTGTTGTCATTGATGTAAACATACTCCTGTTGCATTGATGATAGGGATTGGATGAGCTATGTGCTGAGGATATTGAGAAAATTAGTCCTAATCAGGAACAGTGGAGACAGAGAGGTAAAGATCCCAACTAAGATGAAGATCAGAGGATGCGCTTCAAAGGGTTTGAAGATATGTGTCTTAAGATGATCCAGTAAAGATTTTAGAGATCTGCATGAAGATCTGAAGAATTTATGGCCACTTAAGTAAAACTGGCTCTGGCAGATGTTTAGAGGTGATAGAGTGACACAGATAGGTCCGGTAAGATCCAGAAGTGCAATATCTTGTTCTGTGGATTTTGTGGAGTGTTTAGGAAGTCAATGTGAATTGACAACTCAATTGGTTCATGATCTGGAGGTCCGCAAGCATCTATTCCAATATGACAGTGATGACAGACTATGTTCTTGAGGTTCTGAATGAAGGAGAGAATGATTTCAGTGAACGGAAGTACTGTGGATGTTCTTGGTGATTCAGGCAAGCTTGTGGAAGTATTTGGATTGTGTCCAGTTCATGTTTGTGGTCCGCATTAAAGATTAAGCTCGTAATTAAAGAATTACTTCCGGATGATGGTGTTCTTCCTAAGTCTGGCTGACCAGATGAGTTACACATCCTGCAGATGATCTTGAAGATGTTCTGTGAAGAATGGCATGTTCCTAAAGAAAAATTGAAGACTCGGATCTATGTGGCCGACAGTGTGTTGATCTGCGTGAAGTCTTTTTGTAATTAGTCATATTGTATTTATGTATTTTCTCTGTAATATTTTCTAACTTGGATGATTATCCCTAAGTTGATGTCTTGTATAAATAAGGAGTTGTAAAGTCATTTCAAAGGGATCTTGTGGAGATGAGAGTGTGGTAGAGAGGAGCAGAATGAAAAGGCAGAGCAGAAGTATTAAGCTTAAATGGAACTAACTCAAGCATGGTGAAGATGCTATTCTTCAGTTCAAGTATGTAATACTAATTATTCTGTAGACAGTGTGTCTCCTGTAGGCAGTGGGCCTCTTGTGAGCAGTGTGCTCAGGCAGTGAGCCCTAATTGGCATGTGACATTTTGTTCTTCATATTCTTCTAATAGAGAATACAATATTGGGTTAGTCACCCCATGGTTTTTCCCTTAACCAAGTTTTCCATGTCAAAAATCTTGGTGTCTTATGTGTTAATATGTTTCTGCTCTTGAATTATTGCATTAGGTTTCCATGATTGATTTATCATTATGTTGCTGAATTAAGTAAAAGATTTAAGTGATTAATTGGAAGAAAGTTTTGGACAAATGATTCACCCCCCCTCTCAGTTGTCTATCCTAAATCCAACACATCTATCACAAACAACTAATAGATGAGAGTTTTGAACTCAAACCTCAATTCAAGGCCCTCCGGGATAAACACTTCTGACATTGCATACACTTTCCCTCTTTTACAGAAGATGATTGGGTCCAGTATGTCCTAAGCAAGATGCATGATAATTTCATGTGGTTAATGAGGCCCTTCAAGATAAAAAAGATGCCATCAGAGCAGTGATTGGACTGCATTCTTCCGATGGGTTACCTGCACTTAAATCTGTCAAGAACTAGATAGTAACTGAAGCCACCGGATCTAAGTTTGACAAAAGAGCAATGACCATAGATGACATCACAGATCCAGATGTCAAGTTTGCCTCAATGATAATTGGGTACAAGATCTATCATTCTAGCAGGGAGAATTCTGTGTCTGGGACAAGAATCTATGCAGCATATCAAATGTTCAGGGAAGATGCAGATTATGACCTATGTGAACTTCTCCTAAATCATCTGTTAGAAAACCTATAGAAGATAAAAAAGGATAAGAAGAATTCCTTTAAATATGGTTGTCTAATACTGTGTCTATTCTTCTATTACATGAATGAGCTACCCGGATCAAGTGGTTGGGTTTGGCAAAATGACAAACTAGTTGCAATCCAGATTAGAGATTATATGTATGGACTTGGTGATGCTAAAGCTTAGAACATAGCTCTCTAGGGTTACTTTAAGAACTTCCAAAGCATGATGCAACCCAAAGAGAGGATACCTCAATCCATATTTGAGAAATACAAGGACACAGTGTGCTTCATGGTTGACATTGATCAATGCCTAATGGAGGCAGTTGAGCCCAAAATAGTGTGGATAATGCCTATGGGATATGAGGTCGATGAGAAAATCTTGGAGCTACATATTCAACACCTATTGAGCCAGCCTAAGGACCCTGAGGCAGAAAGGTTTGGAACCTTTCAAGAACTAAGTGTAAACATACATGTTGAGTTAAGAGAGCCAGAGATAAAGAGGAAAGTAAGAAGGGAAGTAGAGGAATTTGCCAAAAGATTTGGCATATCAAAGGAGGCTCTTGATGCTAACAGAGAGAAAATGGAGAAGGCAAAAAAAGAAAGAGAAGAAGGAAAGGAAGAAAGTGCCCCTGCACAAACCTCCTCTAGGACTAGATCTTCCAAGAGTTCTGCTCCTGTCACTTCCAAGAGCTCAAAGTCTACCAAACCGGAAGTCAAGATATCCAGAAAAGTAGAAAAGAGGATGAAGACCAAAGCCTCAAGGAAGTATAAGAGCCATAAAGATGATGAGGAAACAGAATCAAATGAAGAAATCTAGGAATTAAAGAAAAAGAGAACATCTGGGAAGTTCTTTGCTAGCAAAAAGGAGGAAGAGAAGGTAGAGGAATTTGTAGAAAAGTCCACTCTTTCTATTGATGACATCATCAAGGCAATCACTGTGGATGGGAACCTACAACCGGTGACTGAATTCTATGATGAATACAGTGATGCTGACAAGAGAATTTTGGAGAAGCTATTGTTAGGTACTTGAACATTTACAATAAAGCCTTCATTGAAATAATATCACTAATTCCTAAGAGTCTAGTGTCATGCTCACATTTCCCATGCGGTCATGACACAAAATACACGTGTCATGTCCACATTTGCCATGTGGTCATGACACGAATTACGAAAAACTTTTCTACCTATCCCTAGGAACCCCCTCGCATGAGTCTGCGTGTTCGGTGGCAATACGCATAAGGCGTAAACATGTCAACATAATTCAGGGAGATGCATTGTCCCACGTAGTCCCCTGCGTGATGATAGTTGTCTAGGGGGTATGCAACACGAAGTGTGTCAGTTTTAGGGTTAGAACGATTTTAATCCTGACCCTAAGTTTCCTAGGTGAGAAGGGGATTTTGTCAGATTTGAAACCTAACCCTAACTCGGAACAAAAATGAAATCAAAATAATGATTAAGAAATAATGGCATGATGGATGCATGATAAAATAGAATGGTAAAATAAAAGTTAATAAAATATCGTAAAATTAAAACCTTAAAATCTAGGAAAAATTTGACAGTATAACGTGTTTTCAATAATCAAATTAAAAAATAAAAAAAATAAAAAAAATAAAACTCCAATAAGAAAATTAAGCAAAATTTTAAAAAATAATAAAATAACTTAAAAACAATCTAAAATTTAAATACTTCACCAAGGCCAAATAAATCAACTTGCAATAAAATATTAAAACTTGAAATAATTAATAAAATAACTACGTGACGCTAAAATAGATTTCAAATTTGAGTCCATTAATAAATAAAATTTTGGCATTATATTTATTAACTAACTCGAAATAATAGGGAAGGGAAGAGATTAAAATACTCTTCCCATAAAATGATAGGAAAATCGATAAAAGGATAAAATAATTGAAACATGCTAGGGAATAAAATAACTACCCCAATTAATCTGAAATTAAGAAAAAACAAGGGAAACACCCTTCTCACTTTAAACAAAATCAACCCATTCCCTTTTAAAAATTCATCTCCCAAGACATTAAAGCAAAAATGCAAAACCCCAATTAAATTTAAACAAATTAAATGTAGCTCAAGAATAAATAAAAACAAAGGCAAAATAGAGAATTTGAAATAAAGGATAAAACAATTCCTCACATCTCCACTCAACTAATAAAATAATAATTTTCTTTATGGAAACCCTAGCAATTATTTTATTGTTTTCTTTTGGTGGTTGCCCTAACTTCTCTATCTCATTCTTTCCTTCTTCATCACTTCTTTCATTTTGGTTTGCCTACATTAGTTTTCTTTGTTTTGTTTTGCAGGTTTGGACTCCATGGCAGCCATGGAAGGCTACCACAGAGGTATAAATTCATCCTCTAAGGAGTAATTTTATATACCCATGATCACATTTTTTTTGATTTGCATGCTTATTTATGAAACTAGAATAGAAGTTAAATGTACATTGTTGACAGACAAAAATGTGTATATATATATACACACTTTATTTTCTGCAAGGACAAACATTATGGAGGAGAGATGGAAGGGCCGAACGACGGCTGCCATGGAAGTAGAACGTGGTTTTAAGGAGGCAGTGGCACTGTGTTAGTTTGAGCGTTGTTTAGTGTAAGGTAAATGGTGGGGAGGGGGTCGAAACCCCCACCCACACCCTTGGGTGTGGGTGGGGGTTTCAACACCCTCCCACACCCTTTATTTGCAGCGGCGGCAGTTATGGGGTCTGTGGTGGGCGCCAACGCCCACCACAGCCCCACCTCTCCATACTTCATTTGATTTAAATCCGCGGTGCTAAAAGTCCGCCATACGTTATATGACCTCCCTCTGTTATTTTATTCTATATTTTTTTTGGCACATAAGAAATGTATATTGACTGTTTCATAATATCTATATATATATATATGTATATATATTTGTATATATGTATATATATATATACATACATATATATATATATATATATATCTACATATATATATATCTACATATATATATATGTATATATGTATATATATGTGTATATATATATATATACATACATATATATATATATATCTACATATATATATATATATGTATATATGTATATGTATATATATGTACATATATGTATATATATGTATATGTATATATATGTACATATATATACATATACATATATACATATACATATATATATGTACATATATATATATGTATATATATATATATACACACAGATTGATACATGTAGTTTATTTTTTTTTTACATCACCGCATATATGTATTTTTTTATTATTGTATGTATATATATATATGTATATATGTATGTGTATATATATATTTTAATATATACAGAAAATATATAAGCTTTAGTTTTTCATCTAATCTCTGTGTATACACAGTAATAAAAAAACAAAAAAAATAGAAAACTAAGATTAAAAGAAAATGAAGATGTATATATATATTTATATACATATATATTCCCATATATATGTATATTTATATATATACACATAAACTAACTTTTCATTAACACTAATTTCGATTTAACATTTAATACTAACTTTCTATCTAGAACATAAAATAATACAGAAGCATTTTTCTTGACAATATATTATTCAAATTTTTTTTTTTAACAGTTCACACACACACACACACACACACATATTTTATGCAACCTATAAGGTAAGAAAATTACAATTTTCATTTAAATTTCTAACAACCCATTTTTTTATAGCAGCAACTAATAACATGGAAATTTCAATACAAGATAACAGAAAAGAATACATTATATTTCCCTTCATAATTTTTAGTTTGCACTAAAGCATAGTAGACAACATATATATATATATATATATTTGCAAAGAACAAATGACAACAATTAAATCATCTCTTATATTTCTCTAAAACACACAAACTCCATAGCATAGAGAATAAACAACTTTTAAATAAAACAAAAAGAATGTTTACATTGCAACACTTATTACAGCCAACACCATGGGTAGAATAACTTGACAAAACTTACAATAGGGCCACAAAGGCCATGGCTCAAAGCAGCCAACAACATATGACCAAAGCAACACAAAAATAAACTTCTCTAAAGCTCCATTTCTTCAATAAGCACCTGTAATAAATACACAACAAGAAGGGAAATCCCAGCCACTTCGAAATGCCCTCCTCCCTACCGTAGACCCGCAAGTGGGTCACCCCCGAGTTAGGGAGGTAGGGATTCACACGGTTGTAAACACACCACAACAAGTATCAAGCAACAACAACACAAAAATTAACCCCAAGGATGAACACATAACACAACTCATGAGAATGAGTTTGATAGGGGTAGGGAATGGACCCCTCTACTCAAAGGCCACACCAAAAATACCAAAATAACAAGTCTCATGGCCTCAAGCCAAAACCTCCAAAACCACAACTCTTCAAATATTTCACAATAAACTTCTATGGCACTCTTGCCATCCAAAAAATCTCAACACCAAGTAAAAATCCCTCAAGGCCATAAGTAACACAAAATATGGGAGTGACCTTGAGGAGGTTCCTTTCCCCTACCCCAAACAAGTTGAGCCTTACCTCCAAATGGAGGTGCTCTCACCAAACTCCCATCCCACACAAAAATGAAACAACAAACAACAAATCTACAAACACATCATAATAAAATATGCAAGGGTAAAGAACATAGTCATGAAGCTTACCTTCAAAATCCCTATAATGGAAGCACGTTTGGTGATGAGCTCCAAGCTTCTCTAAACCTTCCAATCTCCAAAATCTCTCTAAATTTCCCCAAAAATTGCTCAAAATAGAAAGAAATCTCCAAAAATGCAAGAACCCCACACTCCTCAACAAGAGGAGGTAATATAGGCCTTCTAAATTGGCCTTGAGGAATGAGAAGGTGACACTTGTCACCTTCTCCTTCCTCCTCCTATGCCACTTGCAAGGGAGAGGAAATGTGAGGGTGACAAGTGTCATCCGCCAATTCCATCTCATTCCACACCTTATCCACTTGTGCTCTCACACATGTGTGAGAGAACAAGTGGTGAGGTGGCATTCCCCTTCAAGCCTCCATGAGGATAAGGGATGCCATATGGCATCCTCTTATTCTCTAAGAGAGTCATCTCCCTCCAAGATGCTCTCACACGTGTGTGAGAGTCTTGGAGACCTCCCAAGTCTTCCTAGAGAAGGGATTCCCAAACTTTGGGAAGGGAGATGAGTCTTTCCCAAGGCATGACTCATCTCCCACCCTTTTCTAATTCAAATTCTGTCATTTTAACTAAACCTCAGTTTAGAGTGACCAAAAGTGAGTTATTCCAAGGTTTAGTTAGTCAAAATTGACCCTATACCCATGGGTAACCACCTAGGGTAAATTTTTGGGACACTAAGGTTCACCTAGGGAGTCATAAATCCACTTTAAATGGCCTAAAAAATAAAAACAATACCAAGTGGTATAAGTCAATAAAAATTATACAACACATGATATTAATTAATTAAACAAAGGGGTACTAGGCCAAAATGATAAAAGAATAAACAATCACTTAATCAACACTCAATTCAAACGTGATCCTCATCCCTCTTGGGAATGGATCGGTTTCACAGGGAATAACATATGTGTGTATACTACCTCTAATTTCCCGTGGCCTGGGAATGTAATCCTGCAAATCTTGATCAAGTGTTAATCATATCATGAATAATCATAGCCGAAGCAACTGGAATTAAATTCATGCCATTGAATACAACAATAATAATTTATAACATAATTCTAGATTAAACTGCAGTTTTTCTATCAAATGTTACATAATCATCATCACATAAATAACTAGAAATCACATCACAAAACATCATCTAATATATCTCGCATGTCTAATCACAAAATAGCATCAAAATATGATCAAATCGAATCACCATATGTCTAGTCAATATCATATCAAAATCAAGAGATATAATCAAATCTGCATAATGAAACCATATTCTCTAAAAGTCTGATAATGTCATCCACTGAAATGTAAAATGATCAAAATAAGGAAGAAAAAATAATCGGCCTCACATCCTCCCCCCCTAAGACTAAACTTCCTCCTAGAAGTCGTCAAAAAGGTGAGGATAGAGTGCCCTCAAACTAGCTGCATCCTCCCAAGTCGCTGTGACCTCATCATAACGATCCCACTGGACCCTAACCTGGTCCATCTCTCGACCTCGAAGGTCCAGTGTCCGACGAGCCAATATGCGAATTGGCTCCAAAGCCAACTGCCTGTCTGCCTCTACCTATGGAGCACTCTAGTCCAACACATGAGATAAATCAGATATATATCGCCTTACTATAGAAATATGAAAGACATCGTGGATACATGACAGGCTAGGTGGCAACGTTAGATGATAGCCAACAGGTCCTATCTACTCCAAGATCTCAAAAGGTCCTACAAACTGTGGTACGATCTTAGAGCCCTTTCCATAATGGATTGGACTCTTGTGTGGCTGCACTCTAAGGAAAACCCTGTCACCCACTGAGAAGCTCTGATCAGTCCTCTTAGCATCGAGATACTTCTTCTATCTATCATGTGCCTCCTAAAGTCTCTGCCTAATTAGTGTGATCTGCTACTCCATATCCTAAACTAACTCTGGACAAATGGCAACCTTGTCCTCTATCCGATCCCAACTCAATGGTGTCTTGCATCGTCTACTGTATAAATCCTGAAAAGGAGGCATACCCAACGAGCTGTGATGCCCATTATTGTAGGCAAACTCAACCAGATACAGATACTCCTCCCATCTAGAATGATGGTACATAACATACATATGAAGCATGTCCTCCAACACCTGATTCACCCGCTCTGTCTGTCCATTTGTCTCAAGATGATAAGTGGAGCTAAAGTTGAGCTGTGTGCCCAACGCCTGCTGCAAGGCTCTCCAAAATGCTGAAGTGAACACAGAATCCCTATCAGAAATGATGCGGTGAGGTACTCCATGTAATCTCACAATATTGTCTAAAAATACTCTTGCCACTGCTGGTGCATTGTACGTCGTGCATATAGGTGAGAAATGTGCCACTTTGGTCAACTTGTTGACTATCACCATGATAGCATCATGGCGATGTGAAGACATAGGAAGACCAACAATAAAATCCATGGAAATGGTGTCCCATTTCCACTCAGGTATCTCGTGAGAGTATAAAAGACCTGCTAGATGCTGATTCTTGGCCTTGACCCTCTGGCACTCAAGGCATCGAGCAACAAACTCTGCAATATCCCATCTCATACTCACCCAATGGTACAGTTGTCGTAGGTTGGCATGCATCTTCTTCACCCCTGGATGTGCTGCATATGGTGCTTTGTGAGCCTCTGATAACACTACAGTACATAGGTCACCTGCGCGGGGTACATAGATGCGCTATTGATGACAAAGTAACCCATCTGCCTCAAGTGAATAGCCTGCAAACTTGCCCACAAGGCCCCTCTGTGAACTGATCTCATGCTACACCTCAAGAAACCACTCATCCTCAGGTAGATGCTGAATAATGCGTCCTCTCAAGTCCACACTCAGAGTCAAGGTCAAGAGATCATGGCACCTCCAACTCAATGCATCAGCAACCACATTCTCCTTCCCTTTGATGTAGTGGACATCAAAGTCATACTCATAGAGAAACTCCATCCAAAGCCACTGACGGGCGTTCAGATTTAGCTATGTAAAGATATACTAAAGACTGTGGTGATCTGAATGAAGCTCAAAGTGATGACCCAATAAGAAATGTCTCCAACGAACTAGAGCATGAACCACTATCGCTAACTCCAAGTCGTGAGTGGGGTAGTTCAACTCATGGGTCTTGAGCTTTCGTGACTCATACGCGATCGCTCTACCACCCTTCATAAGTACGGCTCCCAAACCCTCAAGTGATGCATCCATGTAAACCATAAAATCTACTGCAGGATCAGGAATCGCTAAAATGGGAGCACTGGTGAGATGCTCCTTGAGGACCCCAAAGGCCCTCTCACACTGCTCAGTCCATAAAAAGCTCTTCGCTTTCCAATGAAGGGAAGTGATGAGGTGCGCTATCTGAGAAAAACCCTCAACAAAGCGACAGTAATAACTAGCTAACCCCAAAAAACTCCTGACCTCTGTCACACTGGTGGGTGCTGGCCAATCTCTGATAGCCTTGATCTTCGATGGATCTACTGAGATTCCATCACCAGATAGGATATGCCCCAGATACTGTACCTCTGTCCTGAAAAATGCACACCTCGCCAAGTTCCCATAAAGATTCTTCTCCCTCAAACACTATGGAACTTGACGTAGGTGCTCCTCATGCTCCTCCTCGGTCCATGAATAGATCAAAATGTCATCGAGGAAAATAATCATGAACCGATCCAAGTAGGTATGAAACACCCCATTCATGAGACTCATGAACATTGCAGGGGCGTTCGTCAAACCGAAGGGGACCACAGTGAACTCATAGTGGCCATATCGAGTCTGGAAGGTGGTCTTATGGATGTTGGCCTCTGTGATACGTAACTGATGATAACTGGACTTCAGGTCAATCTTAGAGAACACCCTGGCTCCCTGCATCTGATCAAAGAGATTGTCAATCCTGGATAGAGGATAACGGTTCTTCACTGTCACCTTATTCAACTACCTATAATCCATGCATAACTGAAGAGACCCATCCTTCTTCTTCATGAAGATGACAGGAGCGCCCTAAGGTGAAACGCTCGGTTGGATGCGCCCCTTCTCAAGCAAGTCCTCAAGCTGTAACTTGAGCTATGTGAGCTCATGAGTGGTCATCCTGTAGGGTGCACGAGAAACTGGATCAGCACCTGGCTCTAAGTCAATATGAAAGTCTACCTCATGACAGGGTGGCATCCCCAGTAACTCTATTGGAAACACATCGGCAAACTCTCTAAGGATGGGATGATCATCCAAAGATGCCTCAGGCTCGTCATCTGATCTGTCACTCACTATGATAGCGAACATTTGGCATCCCTTCTGCATTCAGCGCTTAAGCTGCTGAGCGGATTGTTGGCAAGAGACACTATGTGGCTTCATGAGTGTTGTCATTGATGGCAACAAAGTCCATCCCACTCATCCGTAGCACATAGTATGTCTATACCGGAAGTCAGATTGAAGAGTGTTTTAGTCTGGTGAACAAGAACAGAGCATGCAGCAAGGTCCGATAATCAGGTTTGGATCTCTCAGAGGAAGTATCTCAGCAAAGTGTGGACTGGGGAAGTCAAGAGGAGTACCATGATTGCTACATTCCAGAGATTGAGCCTCCGGTGATGAAAGAGTGAAAAGATATGAGCACCTAAGTGTTGGGCAGAGTAGACTGAGGAAGAACTGACTGGTAGAGCATCAGACCTTAATCCGGATGAGGAATTTATGGAGATCAAGCTTCTTGAGGGATCATTCATGGTTGGCCGACATGATTGATGACTTCTACAACTATCTCTTCGATACACATCACTTAGTAAGCAAGGATTCAGTTGACTGATCAGAGTTTGAGAAAATCTTGAGTATTCTGGATGCCGACTAGAAAGATGTTGAAATCCTTGGTGTGGATATATATACCAGATAGATTTTGATGAGAAGGTGTGTGTTGTGTGTTTAGTATGTGAAGAAAAGTAGAGAGCAGTGTGGAAGCAGCTATCCGGTATGTAACAGAACAACAGCACTAATTAGAGGAAAATGAAGTGTAGCAGATCAGTATATTGAGCCTAATCAGAATTGAATCTTAGCATATGTGGATGCCCCTGATCAGTTCAAATACCTGGTTACTTTCTATATATCTTGTAGGTAGTGAGCCTCTTATGAGTAGTGTGCTTGGGCAGTGAGCCCTAATTGGCAAGTGTCATTTTGTACTTCTTATTCTTTTAACAAAGAATACAATCTTGGGTTAGTCACCCTGTGGTTTTTCCCTTAACAGGGTTTTCCACATCAAATCATTGTGTTATGTGTGTTGATTTTATTTTTGCTCTCATGGTTATGTATGCTTATAGTTTTGATACTGCACTAATTGTTAAAGAAGAATAGAAAGTTAAATTATTTAAGATAATTGATTCACCCCCCCTCTCAGTTATCTACCTTGTTTCCAACAATTGGTATCAGAGCTAAGTTCCTCTAGACAGAGCCTAATAGCTTAAGGAAGATCTAGAAATCTCAATGGATATGTACGGTATGAGGATCAACTTTAGTCTGCCCTAGATGATCTTGAGAAATCTCACTCTGAAGTCAATAACCTAAGGGAAAGACTCAAACAAGCTGATGATTTCATAAATGAACTCAAAGAAAAACTAAGTATCTCAATGAAGAAAAGAAAGGAACTACTTCAACAATTAGCAAGTCAAAGTGAAGCCAATGATACTAATGAAGATCTGAATGAGAAAACCAAGTTATGTGATAAGTTATCAAAAGAGGTTATTATGGTAAGACATGAAATGGAATCAGGAGTTATGAAATTCACCCAAGAAATTGAAGAGAAAAGAAAAAGTGAAGATAATCTAAAACTATCTCTCAAGGAGAATTCAGAAGACTGCCACAAAATGGATAGAATAATTAGGCATCTGGAATCTAATCTTGAAGAAGCTAGAGACAATGAAGAAAAACTTGAGAATCAGATAGACACTCTTAAAAGGGATCTTCAAACAACAAATGAATACAAAGAGAAATTCAAGATAAGCTCTGCTCAACTTGAAGTTTTTCTTGAAAGCCAAAAGAGGGTAGATGACAAGCAAGGCTTGGGGTATGAGAAAGGGGAAAGCTCAGGATCTGGTCAAAAGAACTCCGGATTAGGAAATCCATGGAACAGGCCTAGAAGACCTCCGATAAGGCAACCAAATGCTCAAAGATATCCATCCTTCAATGGATACTGCTACAACTGCAATAACTTCGGTCATAAAGCAAATCAATGTAGAAGAAGAATGAATCAGACTAATTCATCCTTCTTCAGACAGTGTTTTAACTGCAAAAGGTATGGTCACAAATCTCATGAATGTAGAAATATGCAAATGAACAAGTCATTCAATGGTAGATGCTTTGCATGCAATAGAATGGGACATATGGCTAATCAATGCAAATCAAGAGGATATCAGTCAAATCTACAAAGAAATGTTGTTCGCTACAATTGCAATAGATCCGGTCATATTGCCAAATTTTGTAGAAGTAAGAATCACGATAAAAGGGGTTCGGTGCATCATAATCAAAATCAAGACAAAGGAAAAGGAAAAGTGAATGCGGATGAAGTTCAAAGGGAGATGAACAAGATTTGGGTAAAGAGAAGTACAGAAAATGTTGGAGATGGATCCGCACCAGAATCTGGTGCTGATATTCCTTCCAAAAACTAAATAGATGAGCTCTGGCTCAGGAGGAGTTACAAAAGAAAACAATTTCCCCCAGCCAGTCAATTGGTGCCTAAAATTGGCACATGGAGTGTTGTGGATTGAAGAGTTCTCAAAGAGATATCATAATAACCCTTGGTAAAAATATAAAAGATCCGCAAGAAGTTTTGAAGAGGTTAATCATCCAAGATTGATCCAGTTTAACAGTCATCCAGTAAGAATAGGATTTTCACAGTTACATCCGGTATGATTCAAAAATTTAGGTATCTTGATCTGCGGATAAATGGAATGATTGGAGAGAGGTAGATAGAATGTCAATAATCACCAAGAATAACTCTAAGTACATCTTAGTGATCCGGAAAGATCTCTCAGGACAAGAAGAACAAGACAACTGGAATAACTTAAGTTGTGCATTTATTGTAAAATGGAATTAGGGTTTGCGCAGAAATAAAAGGGTTCTTTTGTTCATCATTTGTACATTTGCATTCGAGAGGAAGAAAGAAAGAGCTCTGCAACAAGATTACTTCAACTCTCTCAAGGATCAACCATAGAAGTTGATTCAACCAGTGATCTTTTCAGCTCTTATCATGAACCCTAGAAGTGTAAAAGGTATTTTTTGCTCTTGAATATCTCTCTGAATCCTTTGAAAGATGGCTACTCTAAATGTTGTCAAAATCACTGATAGGCCTCACCCTAAGTTCAAGAAACACCCTTACAAATCTCTAGAATTTGATCCTTTAGGCACCTTCTCTAGCATTCCGCATGGGGTTTTGCATGTAGAAGATGTTAGGGCATACATTCATGCGAATATTGAGGAATTTGGGGAATCCAAGATGATGGATATTTATCACAATAAGTTAATAGATGAATCATTTGAACTCAAACATTAGTACAAGGCCATCCAGGACAAACATTTTGGACATTGCATCCATTTCCCCTATTTTGTAGAAGATGAATGGGTCCGGTATGTTCTGAGTAGAGTGCATGACAACTTCATGTGGTTGATGAGGCCATTTAAGATCACAAAAGATGCTATTAGGGCAGTAACCGGATTGCACTCATCTGGTGAGTTACCTACTCTCAAATCAGTCAAAAACCAAACTGTAACTGAGGCTACTAGATCAAAATTTGACAAGAGAGCAATGACAATAGAAGATATCACTGATCCAGATATCAAGTTTGCCTCCATGATAATTGGCTACAAGATATATCACTCCAACAGGGAGAATTCTGTATCCAGAATTACAATTTATACTACTTATTAGATGCTAAGGGAGAATGCAGATTATGATCTTTGCGAGATTCTTCTGAGCCAATTGTTGGAAAAATTGCAAAAGATCAAAAAGGACAAGAAGAACTCATTCAAATATGGTGGCCTAATATTATGTCTCTTCTTCTACTACATGAATGAGCTCCCCAGATCTAGTGGTTGGGTATGGCAAAATGATAGACCGATTGCCATACAAATCAGAGATTACATGTATGGGCTTGGTGATGCCAAGGCTCAAAGTACAACACTCTGGGGATACTTCAAGAACTTTCAAAGTATGATGCAGGCCAGAGAAAGAATCCCCCAATCATTGGTTGAGAAATATAAGGATACAATGTGCTTTATGGTAGACATTGGTCAATGCCTAATGGAGGTAGTGGAGCCAAGGATAGTCTGGATTATGCCAATGGGGTATGAGGTTGATGAGAAAATCCTAGAGCTGCATATCCAACACCTGCTGAGTCAGCCCAAGGACCCTGAGGCAGAAAGGTTTGGAACCTTTCAAGAATTGAGTGTGAAAATTCATGTTGAACTGAGGCAACCTAAAATAAAGAGAAAAGTCAGGAAAGAAGTAGAGGAAATTGCCAAGAAATATGGCATATCTAAGGAGGTAGTTGATGTAAATAGAGAAAAGGTAGAAAGAGCAGAAAAAGAGAGACAAGAAGCTAAAAAAGAAAGTGTTCCGGTGCAAGCCCCCTCCTAGACTAAATCCTCAAAGAGCTCTGCACCTGCCACCTCTAAGAGCTCAAAAGCCTCAAAACCGGAAGCAAAGACATCCAGAAAAGGAGAGAAGAGAACAAAGACAAAGGCTACAAGGTCATACACAAGATAAAAGGATGACGAAGAGACAGAGACTGATGAGGAGATCAAGAAAATAAAGAAGAAAAAGAAAACATCCATGGAATCCTCTGTCGACAAACATATAGAAGAAAAGGTAGAAGAATTTGTTGAAAAGCCTACTCTTTCATTGATGATGTTATCAAGGCAGTCACTGTGGATGGAAATCTGAAACCAATGACAGAATTCTATGATGAATGTAGTGAAGCTGACCAGAAGATCCTGCAAGATGCTACAGTCAGGTATCTAAACATCTATAATAAAGCATTCATTAAAATCATATCTCTAATTCCCAAAAGCCTAGAAAAGGAACTTGAAATGAGAAAGAATAATGCTAAGGCAAAGGATCTAGAGATCCGGGAATAGATAGCTATTCAGCTCTACCCCTCCATCACTACAAAACAAATGAACATGATCTTCAAGGACTGCAAGGATGAGTTCTGGAGCAAAGCAATAATGAACCAGCTTACGCTTGGAGAGACTAACCAAGTGGCAAAAGAAACAAAAGATATCCTCTGGAATGCATTTAAAAGATTCAATCTTCCTGTTATAGAGGACTTAGGTGATGAACCTTCTGCCATGGATGATGAAGGACTGAGTACATCAAAAGAAGAATCTACTGTGAAAAATGTAGAAGAGCCAAAGGACATAGGTGAGGAGAGGACTCAGGACTTGGATTCTTTTGCTCTGAAAGAGGAAGTTCCTGAAGAAGTAAACATCTCTCTTTCGGATCCCCTTGCTGACTCTGGAACTGAAGGAGAAGAAAGAAAAGATGAGAAAATTAGTCAAGAAGAAGAGGTCAAGGGAAGAGAAAAAGCTCAAATAGAGAAAACCCCAGATGACAGTTCTGAGGCCACAGAAGGAAAGAAAACTCTGTCTCCAGCAAGAGACACTGCAGAAGCAATTAAAGACTTCCTGACAAAAAAAATGATGGAATTAGATGAATCAAAGCTATTCCAAGGACCACTCAATTTTGACTCTCTCTGTCCGGTCTAGACAATGAAGGTAGCATCCTTTGCTCAAGCCAAAGCAAAAGAAAACCTTATGAAGTCTCACATGGAAGACTATGAGTTGATAGAGACTGCATCTGGTGTGTTGGAAAAGATCATGCCATCCTTCCAGAAGGATCTTTTGGCCTCTTCATCCGGTAACTTGAAATCTCTTGTTAACTCTATTAGCACACATTTTGATCCTTTGGAGAAGTCAGCAAAAGAGAAAGTCCGAAAAGAGTTTTTGGGTAAGAGGTTCTCCGAAGTACAGGGACTTCTAACAAATGATAGGAGAAATCTGGATATTGGAATAGAAAATGCTCTTAAAGATGGCGGAGAAATATACAAATTTTGTCTATCTTGGTCCATAGTGATAGCAGACATTGCCAAGAAGGTGGAAGAACAAGAGGGTAAACTATTAAGTTTATCTCAAAATTTTGATCCTATCACCTCATCCATAATGAATCAAGAATGCCAGGCTATTGCCACTATGAATGAGATAAAGAGGCTTGAGAAGGAGAAGAAGAATAGAATAACCAGAATGAGTGATCTAAGAGGGATAATTATCCCTAAGTTAGAAGCCATGCATGAGGCTCTAACTGATGCTCAGACTACAGCCCGGACTAGTGATCTGGTAGATTTAAAAAGGGTAGAAGCTTTTGCATTTCTATTGAGTGGCCACATTTCAATTTTGGATAGGATGAAACAAAGTTGGGTGACCGAAGTTATACAGTTGAAGACCACCTTTGCAGATATACTTAAGTATATGTAAGTATAACTTGTATATATACTTATGCGGATATGTATAGGCTAATTTTTGGAAATTTTGGTGTGCAGATTCTACCCTTTGCCATTGATGTCAAAGGGGGAGTGAAGAGTAGTGAAAAATGTGGAATCCAGCTAAGGGGGAGCTCCGATAAAAGTATACATAAGATAGAGCATCAGCCAAGGGGGAGTTTGTTATGACAGTCATTTTTCACTAAGTGTTGCCATCAATGCCAAAGGGGGAGATTATTGGCAAGAGACACTATGTGGATTCATGAGTGTTGTCATTGATGGCAACAAAGTCCATCCCACTCATCCGTAGCACATAGTATGTCTATACCAGAAGTCAGATTGAAGAGTGTTTTGGTTCGGTGAACAAGAACAAAGCATGCAGCAAGGTCTGACAATCAGGTCTGGATCTCTCAGAGGAAGTATCTCAACAAAGTGCGGACTTGGGGAAGTCAAGAGGAGTACCATGACTACTACATTCTAGAGATTGAGCCTCCTGTGATGAAAGAGTGAAAAGATATGAGCACCTAAGTGTTGGGCAGAGTAGATTGAGGAAGAACTGACCGACAGAGCATCGGACCTTAATCTGGATGAGGAATTGATGGAGATCAAGCTTCTTGAGGGATCATTCATGGTTGGCTGACATGATTGATGAATTCTACAACTATCTCTTTGATACGCATCACTTAGTAAGCAAGGATTCAGCTGACTGATCAGAGTTTGAGAAAATCTTGAGTATTCTGGATGCCGACTAGAAAGATGTTGAAATCTTTGGTGTGGATATATATACCAGATGGATTTCGATGAGAAGGTGTGTGTTGTGTGTTTAGTGTGCAAAGAAAAGTAGAGAGCAGTGTGGAAGTAGCTATCCGATATGTGACAGAACAGTAGCACTAAGCAAATGAAAATGAAGTGTAGCAGATCAGTATATTGAGCCTAACTGGAACTGAACCTTAGCATATGTGGATGCGCCTGATCAGTTCAAATACCTAGTTACTTTCTATATATCTTGTAGGCAGTGAGCCTCTTATGAGCAGTGTGCTCGGGCAGTGAGCCCTAATTGGCAAGTGTCATTTTGTACTTCTTATTCTTTTAACAGAGAATACAATCTTGGGTTAGTCACCCCGTGGTTTTTCCCTTAATAGGGCTTTCCACGTCAAATCATTGTGTTATGTGTATTGATTTTATTTCTGCTCTCATGGTTATGCATGCTTATAGTTTTGATACTGCACTAATTGTTAAAGAAGAATAGAAAGTTAAATTATTTAAGATAATTGATTCACCCCCCTCTCAATTATCTACCTTGTTTCCAACATGGATATCATACGCACTGTTGTGGGCTTTTGCATAACCACTATCTCAACTTATGTACCATGATTGTCTAAGCTGCTAACTGCCTTTCGGTGACAATCTATCTTGGCTTGATGAGCCGCAAGCCAGTCCATACCCAAAACCACATTGTAGGATCCTAATGTCATAACTCTAAGGTCACAAACTGTGGCAAAGGGTCCCAAAGAAATCTCGCAGTCATGGACTAAGGCATCTACTGTCATCTTGGCCCTAGAGGCCAACTCAACCACCCACCCATCACCCTGCCTAGAGGCCACCAGCCTGCAACGCTCCACTAACGATAGAGATATGAAAGAGTTAGTAGCACCAGAATCAAAGAGAATAGAAATAGGACACCCCCTATCATACCTGATGTCTCAATCACTGATGCCTGAAAATCAGCCTGGCAGTTATCAACTGTTGCGAACATACGGTGGGACTTACCCACATCTCCAACCATCTGCTCTGATCCTCCTGCATGAGGCTGGCCCCTGCTGTAAAGCCCTGTGGACACTCTCTGGCTAGATGTCCTGCTCCACCACACACATAACATGGGTCCCTAGCCTGTACCTATCCAGTCTGAGTCCTACTCGACTGCTGTTGTCCTGATCTACCTGTGGACCCCTGTATGACTGCTGTGACCTCGCAGGTCCCACAGGTGGTCCCTGTTGCCTCTGATCTCTATGTGGGCCTTGCTGCTTCCAACCTCTATTATACCCCCCATGTGCCCTCTATTGTGTCCTGGCTCTCTGCTGCTGCTGTGGGGACCTAGGAGGTAAGGGTATGGAACTAAATCCTCCCTTATGAGGTGGCTGTGGTGGTCTGCGGTAACTCTGCTGATGCCCACAATCCTAAAACTGAGGGTGTGAACTCTGCCCTTATCCATGTATCTCCTTAGCTATGTATGCCTTCTTGGCAGCATCACTCAAAGTCTGGGGGTCTGCCATGCGAACAGGCCCTGCTATGCTATGGTTCAATCCTCTGATAAACTTATGAACCAGGAGTTTCTTGTCATGGAGATACTCCATATATTGAGACAACTCAATAAATCTACCCTCATACTGAGCAACTATAAGTCCTCTCTGCTGAAGGTCATGAAAATCGTCTATGCGATACTACCTGCAGTGATCTGATAAGTGTCGCGCATTGAAGCACTCTATGGTCTCCCATGTGAGTGTGTCCAATGATAGATGGCGCTTGCACTCCTTAGTGCACCACTAGGTAGCTGCTACATCTCGCAACAGGTGAAATTCCACACGAGCTTTCATGTTGCCCTTGTAAGGATGTAGCGTGAAGCATCTATCTAAGCTGATGAGCCAAGCCTCTGCCTCAGCTCCCTCTGTGGTCCTGATGAATGTAGGAGGATTCAGCCTCAACAAATCCCTGATGGGATCTCCTCAGGCTCTGTGCCCTCTGATAGGCTCATCTGCATAATAATCATAAGGACTGTGAACAATATGCTCCACTCGCACTGCCTCCTCATGCCTAGCATGATGTGGAGGGCTCCTACTACGGGTCTTGTCGGCCGATCCAACATCCTCTGCTATCATATCTGGCACCTCAACATATGGCTCCACATGTGGCTCGACACAGGACTCTGCTCGTGGCTCCACACGTGGCTCCTCTCACGGATCATCGTGGGGCTCAACACGTGGCTCTATGCGTGGGTCAACTATGGCCAGTGGAAGCCTATCTAATACTACCTGTAGTGCCTGTAATATCTGTGGCCCAATATCTGGTAGGGCTGGTGGTGCCTGCGGTACCTATGGGGCTGGCGGTGCCTATCCCTCAGCTGAAGAATCACTGTACACCTTGGCGAATGTAGTGTGGCGGGACTGCGCTTGCTGAACTCATCGGGGAGGCATCCTACAAAAACAAGGTAACCACAAATTAATCAAAGTTGTGGAGATAATAATGTGCGCTAAACAAGCCCAGTGTTTAAGCTTGGGCTCTAATACCAAATGTCATGGCCACATTTCCCATGCGGTCATGAACACAACACTCGTGTCATGTCCACATTTGCCATGTGGTCATGACACAAATTACGAAAAACTTTTCTACCTATCCCTAGGAACCCCCTTGCACACGTCTGCATGCTTGGTGGCAATACACAACGCATAAACATGTCATCATAATTCAGGGAGGTGCATTGTCTCACGCAGTCCCCTACGTGATGATAGCCGTCTAGGGGGTATGCGACAAGAAGTGTGTCACTTTTCAAGTTAGAACGATTTTAATCCTGACCCTAAGTTTCCTAGGTGAGAAGGGGATTTCGTCATATTCGAAACCTAACCCTAACTCGGAACAAAAATGAAATCGAAATAATGATTAAGAAATAATGGCATGATGGATGCATGATAAAGTGGAATGGTAAAATAAAAGTTAATAAAATATCGTAAAATTAAAACCCTAAAATCTAGGAAAAATTTGATAGCATAATGTGTTTTCAATAATCAAATTAAAAATAAAAAAATAAAACTCCAATAAGAAAATTAAGAAATTTTTTAAAAAATAATAAAATAACTTAAAAATAATCTAAAATTTAAATACTTCACCAAGGCCAAATAAATCGACTTGCAATAAAATATTAAAACTTTAAATAATTAATAAAATAACTATGTGATGCCAAAATAGATTTTGAATTTGAGTCCATTAATAAATAAAATTTCGGCATTATATTTATTAACTAACTCAAAATAATAGGGAAGGGAAGAGATTAAAATACTCTTCCCGTAAAATGATAGTAAAATCGATAAAAGGATAAAATAATTGAAACATGCTAGGGAATAAAATAACTACCCCAATTAATCTGAAATTTAAAAAAAACAAGGGAAACACCCTTCTCACTTTAAACAAAATCAACCCATTCCCTTTTAAAAATTCATCTCCCAAGTGTTGGTGTGAATAGGGTTAACACCTAACCGGTTTACCCTAGTGTGGATAATTCATCTTATTTAACTATTTACTAGTTAAATAATATTCACACATCACACATTAATCACACATGTTAAGTTGACTTAGTGAGTCTACTAGATGTCTAGTTGTGTCTAGTTAAGTCTAGTTGTGTGTTGAGTTGTTGAGAGTTGGAGTGAGTTGTCTTATCCTCCACATGTGCAATTAGTTATTATCCTCTAATTGGCACATGTTGTTGGAATATCTCCACTTTCCACTCCACCTCTCTAGCTCTCATCTTGCCTTTATAAGCAAGTCTCTCTTCATGTATTATGTAATCAAAACAACAACAATAATCAATCTTTTGCATTCAATGATAGAATAGCATCATTCTTTCATTTGATCTCTCTTGTGCTTTCATGAAGTCCTAGATCCTGGGTGGCTCCAATCATAGCCAACTCTAACATGGTATCAGAGCTCTAGGAAGAATCACTTTGTGTTAGCCATTTTTGAGAGATCTTGAGTGCAAGTCATGGTGGATCTTGATGGTTGAGTATGCTCTTCTCTTGCATCGCATGATGACCTGGAGAATTAGAGAAACTTGATAGAAATACCAGTTTTGTCAAGGTTTCCCTTACTTGCACTTGTATTACGGGTGGATTTTGGTGTGTGTTGTTGCAAATCAAACTTCACCATTGCATTCGGAGCAGCCAAAATAATCAAGATCGCCTTTTGTTTCGTCCAAATCAGACATCGAAGGCAAAATTGACGAGGGTTTCAATTTGGGGTCTTTGGCGTGATTCAGAGGTACCAGCAATTTCAGAGTAGTTTGGCACAAATCAGACATCACCATTGCGTCTGGAATGGCCAAATTAGTATGGATCGACTGTAAAATCATCCAAATCAGACAAAGTTGTAGCAAAAGGCAAATTTTTTTTGCTTCTTGGTCGTATGGATCTATTGTAGAGAATATTCTTTGCATTAGCGAAACATCCTTGCGTCAATGGATCCTACGGGTAATAAAAAAATATATATTTTTTTCTTCTGCTGATTAATACCTATTTACGGTTTTTAAATCTATGTTTGGGGAAGTTTTTTTTTAAATAAATAGGGCCAAGGTACCGACAGGGTACTGACGTCCCTGTCGGCCACTGGTACATCCAGCCGTAGCAGGGTCATATCCCCCTCGACCCCTATGTCACAGGCTTCGGCCTTAAACTAAATTCTACAGATAGTACTACCTATGATCTGCAGGTGTTTGCAAAATCCATAGGCGGGCGCCGTGGCATGGGTCCTGCCATATATTTTCGTTGGTCTTCAATCAAGTACGAAAATCAACATCATCGTGGTCTTTTAAGACTGCAGGTTCTATTAGCAGTGGTGGCCATCTTGACCATCAAATACCTGATCAAAATTCTTGGTAGTCTGAGTTTTCTCGGTAGCTAGATCTGGCATCATAACTCGCAGGAGGCTTAAAGTCCATCATTTCATAAGCTTCGATGATCTTTGCAGAGGACATTTCAATTCGTCAGCGGTTCCTTACCTTATGCGATTTGTGGCATCTACCGGTGGGATCTGCGGTGGATCTAACGAACTCATCGGTGGCATTCATATCATTTGGTCGGCGTTTTCTCAGCGATCCACTGTCCACTACGCCAGAGATTTTCTAAACTCTTCGGTTGTCCTGATCGGTATATTCCTGTGGGTGTAAATCACCATCGACAGGTAGTTTTACACCTCCACGGCGGTCAGTATCATCTCCACCATTTCTGGCAATCAATAAACGGCAATTTTAATATATGATCTGCAGAAATCAGCAGGCATCATCTCAATTGGCAGTCTCTTTGACGAGCTATTTCAAAGCCCCGATCGGCGATCACACACCAAAGCCCGGCCTTTGTAGCTTCAAGATCTTCACTAGCGGACACTCTAATTCTGACTGGCATCTTCAAAACATTTGCAGGCTATTCACAGTCTACAGTAACAATATCCAACGGCCATACAAGCAGACTCTTCGCAGTGGTCGTTTAAACATTTTTGGCATCAGAACTTTTCAAAACTCGTCTGTTGATCCCATCGGCGTATTCCTTGAACTGGGTAAGAGTTCTATACCCGCGTATTTCTGGCATACTTCTAGCGGCAGCTAAGTTTAAGCCAGCAGTTTCTAGGACATAAACCCATGTCCAGCAGTTTCCCGCCCAAAACTGGCATCTTTTTTACTTTCCAGAGGCGGTTCCGTGACATACCAAGCGGTTTCAGTCAACAATTTGGCGGTAAAAACAAAACAGTGATCAGTTTCCAATTCTCACAAGGTGGTTTCCCATCATCATGCTTTTCTAGGGGGGAGGGCATTTTTTTTCTGCCAAAAGGGAATATTCTGAGAATATTCTGCTGACATCAGCGTGACATCAACACAAGGGGCCATTTTTGCCCCTCAAAGCCCTAAATAAGAGCTTTTTTTCATTTTTGCATAACTTTTGGCCATGGAGGCAAAATTAGGAAAATGAGATATTGTCAGAAAGCTGACAGAGAGAACTTCACAGTGGTGTCAGTAGTTTTCTAAAATTTTGCTGCAGGTGACTGCTACAGCAGTTTGGAGACAGATCTTCATTTTTTGCTTCCGAGCTCACAACTTCCTGCCACGATCTCTGATTTTCACGATTTTTGCGGCATCAAAAATGTATTCAAGAGCTCTTCAAATCCATCCATTCACTTTTCTCATATTCTTCTCCAAGTTCATTTTATTTCATTTGTCATTTTTTTGGCTTTTGAGTGATAACTTGGGCATTCTAGCACTTGAGGAAGTGTAACTTGTTTTGAAGGGATCTATTTGTTGTGGTTAATCATTGTGAGCAATTGTAATCTCCTTTGAATCTCAGTTTTAAGAGATTTTCATGCTTTCCCAAATTTGTTCCCTTGAGGACGATTGTAAATCGAACTAAGTATAAAGTGCCACAATTATTCTTTTTTGGGGGGGTGATATCTTTGATTGAGTAACAGGGGGGTGTCTTGTGTTCTTTTTTGTACTCTTGCATCATGGATTCACACAAACTTCCTCTACTCACACCATATAACTATCATGAGTAGAAAACTAAAATGGAGATTCATTTAAGAAGTTTGAAAATTCATCAAGTAACAATGGGTACAGAAATTGAACCAACAACAGCTGCAGAAAAGAGAAAGTGGTATAATAGATGTGATCAAGCCTATGGAACACTATGCTTGTCTATCTCTCCTAACCTTCTTTTTCATGTTGAATCTTGTACTACATCCAATGAAGTGTGGACTACCTTAGAAAAGCTCTTTGGTAAGCAAGATACAATGAGAGGTTTCAAATTGGAGAATGAATTAATTGGTTTGAATCCAACCAACTTTGCAAGCATCCAAGACTTCTTCACAAAACTCAAGTCACTTAGATTGCAGCTCAAACAATGTGGAATTGAGAAAGAGGAAACTCAACTGATTCTTTCAATCCTTGCCAAGCTTGGTCCTGACTATTCAGTTTTTGTTTCTACCTTCTATGCTACAATGGATACACTTGGGAAAGCTTTCACAATGCCTTCACTTGATGAGTTTGCTGCATCACTCACAAGGGAGCAAGCTAAGTTAGTACACATGGGCACATTGAAGTCTCCTAGGAATCAAGCACTTCTTGCTAGTCAAAATTCTAAGGATCAAAAGACTTCAACTAGCAAAGGCAAGAAACAGAAAAATAAGGATTTCAAGAACAATGAGCAAGCAAAGGAGTCAACAAAATCACCTAAGTCCTCATCCTCTCCCAAGGAGGAATCAACTAAGAAGGAGAGACCAAAGTGTGCATATTGCAAGAAACTAGGACATGATGAGCATCAGTGTTATGAGAAGAAAATTGCTGAGTTGACTCACATTATTCAAAAGCACAATATCAAAATGCCATCATCATCACCTAGTCCATCCTCTTCTTCGACACCATCATCATCTACACATATAGGGACATCAAGCATTGCAAATGGGAAAGACAAAGGAAACAGACATGTACTCTTTGCTTCTACAAGTCTTCAGTCAGAGAGATGGCTTCTTGATTCAGGGGCTTCTCATCATATGGCATCTTCACAAGGGATGTTCTCTTCATTTGAGTCATGCACTTCGACACCTATCTTGATGGGTAACAACACATACATGCATGCAACTGGTAAAGGGATTATTGATGTTGGCGATAGTACATTCAACAATGTGTTGTGTCTACCTTCCTTGACATCCAATCTCCTTTCCATCTACTAGATTACTCATTGTGGTGCAGGAAAGATAGTTGAGTTCACTCCTGATTCAGTGATCATTCGAGACTTGGAGAGCAGAGATATCATTGCAGTTGGGATGGCTGATCATGCATCTCGCTTGTATACCTTCTCCCATTTTGTTTCTTCTGATGATGTAGATCCATTGATGGCAATTCACACTCATGCATCAAGTGTGAATCATGTTTTTGAGGCAAAGTTTGGTCACTTGAACCTTGGTGTTCTTTCACTCACTTTGGTTCATGAGACTAGTGTTGAGCTTCCATCATCTCATCCTCCTGCTTCTTCAGAGATCGACATCGACATGGTTTCTTTGGTTGAGCAGGATACTACAGGTCTTTCAGACACAACTTTGTGGGATACTTTCTTGGCAGGTATATCTAACTTGTTTTGTGAGTCTCATATTGTAGATTTGGAGGACACACTTGAGGGGATATCTCTCCTCTTTGATGACAGTTACAGCTCAACTGTTTTCCTATCTACTTCGTCTTTGGAGGTTGTTCTTCATCAGTCTACACAAGATTTTGGATTGGACACACATCATTGCATTGTGGCATTCTTTGATTCTAACATGTGGACATTTCAGCAGTCTTCAGAGGCATACATCATGAGGCTTTTTCCCTCATTCCTTGAGATGGAGTTTGTTCAACATCAGCTTTTGGATTTGTTTCTTCCTAAGGGGAGAAATGTTGTTTGTAGGTACAGAACATTTTCTAGCGTTCATCTTTAGGCATTCACCATCAGCACAAGAGCCTCTCACACTTGCTCTCCTATGGGGGGGTATTTGATTGTATATATGTGATAGAAGTTGTCCTTGGGAGGTCATGTTGAGTCCTACTATCACTTCTTTCACTTTTATTGTTTCATGCATTCTAACTTTTGGAGAGGAGTTTTTTCCCATGAGGTTTTCTCTTTTTCTCCACTTAAGATTTGTTTGTACATGGGTACCTAACATGGCCTAGTAGCCGGGACCCATCCATCTTTTCATCTTGCTTTAGTCAACTACTCCCTAAGTTGCACTTAAGGGGGGGTGTTGGTGTGAACAGGGTTAACACCTAACTGGTTTACCCTAGTGTGGATAATTAATCTTATTTAACTATTTACTAGTTAAATAATATTCACACATCACACATTAATCACACATGTTAAGTTGACTTAGTGAGTCTACTAGATGTCTAGTTGTGTCTAGTTAATTCTAGTTGTGTGTTAAGTTGTTGATAGTTGGAGTGAGTTGTCTTATCCTCCACATGTGCAATTAGTTATCATCCTCTAATTGGCACATGTTGGAATATCTCCACTTTCCACTCCACCTCTCTAGCTCTCATCTTGCCTTTATAAGCAAGGCTCTCTTCATGTATTATGTAATCAAAACAACAACAATAATCAATCTTTTGCATTGAATGATAGAATAGCATCATTCTTTCATTTGATCTCTCTTGTGTTTTCATGAAGTCCTAGATCCTGGGCGGCTCCAATCATAGCCAACTCTAACACCAAGACATTAAAGCAAAAATGCAAAACCCCAATTAAATTTAAACAAATTAAATGTAGCTCAAGAATAAATAAAAGCAAAGGCAAAATAGAGAATTTGAAATAAAGGATAAAACAATTCCTCACATCTCCACTCAACTAATAAAATAATAATTTTCTTTATGGAAACCCTAGCAATTATTTTATTGTTTTCTTTTGGTGGTTGCCCTAACTTCTCTATCTCATTCTTTCCTCCTTCATCACTTCTTTTATTTTGGTTTGCCTCCATTAGTTTTCCTTGTTTTGTTTTGCAGGTTTGGACTCCATGGCAGCCATGGAAGGCTACCATAGAGGTATAAATTTGTCCTCTAAGGAGTAATTTTATATACCCATGATCACATTTTTTTGATTTGTATGCTTATTTATGAAACTCGAATAGAAGTTAAATGTATATTGTTGATAGACAGAAATGTGTATATATATATATATATATATATATATATATATATATATATATATATATATATATATATATATATATATATATATATATATATACGCACACTTTATTTGCTACAGGGACAGACATTATGGAGGAGCGATGGAGGGGCCGAACGGCGGCCACCGTGGAAGTAGAACACAGTTTTAAGGAGGCAGTGGCGCTGTGGTAGTTTGAGCGTTGTTTAGTGTAAGATAAATGGTGGGGAGGGGGTCAAAAACCCCCCCACACCCTTTATCTGCAGCGGTGACGGTTATGGGGTTTGTGGGGGGCGCTAACGCCAACCATAGCCCCACCTCTCCATACTTCCTTTGATTTAAATCCATGGTACTAACAGTCCACCATACGTTATATGACCTCCCTCTGTTATTTTATTCTATATTCTGTTTTGGCACATAAGAAATGTATATTGATTGTTTCATAATATATATATACACACACACAGATTGATACATGTAGTTTATTTTTGTTTTTACATCACAGCATATATGCATTTTTTATTATTGTATATATATTTATATATATGCACATATATATATATATATATATGTATATATTTATATATATATATGTATGTGTATATATATTTTTTAATATATACAGAAAATATATAAGCTTTAGTTTTTCATCTAATCTCTGTGTATACACATTAATAAAAAACAAAAAAATCAGCAAACTAAGATTAAAAGAAAATGAAGATGTATATATATATTTATATACATATATATTCCCACATATATATGTATATTTATATATATACACATAAACTAACTTTTCATTAACACTAATTTCGATTTAACATAGAATACTAACTTTCTGTCTAGAACATAAAATAATACAGAAGCATTTTTCTTGAAAATATACTATTCAGAAATATTTTTTTTTGAACAGTTCAAATACACAGAAATATATATATATATATATATATTTATGCAACCTATAAGGTAAGAAAATTACAATTTTCATTTAAATTTCTAACAACCCATTTTTTTTATAGCAGCAACTAATAACATGGAAATTTCAATACAAAATAACAGAAAAGAATACATTATATTTCCCTTCATATTTTTTAGTTTGCACTAAAGCATAAACATCAACACACACACAAAGACACACACACACACACACACATATATATTTTTTGCAAAGAACAAATGACAACAATTAAATCATCTCTTATATTTCTCTAAAACACACAAACTCCACAACATAGAGAATAAAAAGCTTTTAAATAAAACAAAAAGAATGTTTACATTGCAACACTTATTACAACCAACACCATGGGTAGAATAACTTGACAAAAATTACAATAGGGCCACAAAGGCCATGGCTCAAAGCAGCCAACAACACATGACCAAAGCAACACAAAAATGGACTTCTCCAAAGCTCCATTTCTTTAATAAGCACCTGCAATAAATACACAACAAGAAGGGAAAACCTATCCACTTAGAAATTCCCTCCTCCCTACCGTAGATCCGCAATTGGGTCACCCCCGAGCTAGGGAGGTAGGGATTCACATGGTTGTAAACACACCACAACAAGTATCAAGCAACAACAACACAAAAATTAACCCCAAGGATGAACACATAACACAACTCATGAGAATGAGTTTGATGGGGGTAGGGAATGGACCCCTCTACTCAAAGGCCACACCAAAAATACCAAAATACCAAGTCTCATGGCCTCAAGCCAAAACCTCTAAAACCACAACTCTTCAAATATCTCAAAATAAACTTCCATGGCACTCTTGCCATCCAAATAATCTCAACACCAAGTAAAAATCCCTCAAGGTCATAAGTAACACAAAATATGGGAGTGACCTCAAGGAGGTTCCTTTCCCCTACCCCAAACAAGTTGAGCCTTACCTCCAAATGGAGGTGCTCTCACCAAACTCCCATCCCACACAAAAATGAAACAACAAACAACAAATCTACAAACACATCATAATAAAATATGCAAGGGTAAAGAACATAGTCATGAAGCTTACCTTCAAAAGTCCTATAATGGAAGCACGTTTGGTGATGAGATCCAAGCTTCTCCAAACCTTCCAATCTTTAAAATCTCTCTAACTTTCCCCAAAAATTGCTCAAAATAGAAAGAAATCTCTAAAAATGAAAGAACCCCACACTCCTCAACAAGATGAGGTAATATAGGCCTTCTAAGTTGGCCTTGAGGAATGAGAAGGTGACACTTGTCACCTTCTCCTTCCTCCTCCTATGCCACTTGCAAGGGAGAGAAAATGTGAGGGTGACAAATGTCATCCTCCAATTCCATCTCATTCCTCACCTTATCCACTTGTGCTCTCACACATGTGTGAGAGAACAAGTGGTGAGGTGGCATTCCCCTTCAAGCCTCCATGAGGATAAGGGATGCCATATGGCATCCTCTTATTCTCTAAGAGAGCCATCTCCCTCCAAGATGCTCTCACAAGTGTGTGAGAGTCTTGGAGACCTCCCAAATCTTCCTAGAGAAGGGATTCCCAAACTTTGGGAAGGGAGATGAGTCTTTCCCAAGGCATGACTCATCTCCCACCCTTTTCTAATTCAAATTCTATCATTTTAACTAAACCTCAGTTTAGAGTGACCAAAAGTGAGTTATCCCAAGGTTTAGTTAGTCAAAATTGACCCTAGACCCATGGGTAACCACCTAGGGTAAATTTTTGGGACACTAAGGTTCACCTAAGGAGTCATAAATCGACTTTAAATGGCCTCAAAAATAAAAACAATACCAAGTGGTATAAGTCAATAAAAATTATACAACACATGATATTAATTAATTAAACAAAGGGGTACTAGGCCAAAATGATAAAAGAATAAACAATCACTTAATCAACTCTCAATTCAAACGTGATCCTCATCCCTCTTGGGAATGGATCGGTTTCACAGGGAATAACATATGTGTGAATACTACCTCCAATTTCCCATGGCCTGGGAATGTAATCCTACACATCTCGATCAAGTGTCAATCATATCATGAATAATCATAGCCAAAGCAACTGGAATTAAATTCATGCCATTGAATACAACAATAATCATTTATAACATAATTCCACATTAAACTACATTTTTCTATCAAATGTCACATAGTCATCATCACATAAATAACTAGAAATCACATCAGAAAACATCATTTAATATATCTCACATGTCTAATCAAAAAATAGCATCAAAATATGATCAAATCGAATCACCATATGTCTAGTCAATATCATATCAAAATCAAGAGATATAATCAAATTTACATAATGAAACCATAGTCTCTAAAAGTCTGATAATGTCATCCACTTAAATACAAAACGATCAAAATAAGGAAGGAAAAATAATCGGCCTCACATCTAGAAAAAGTACTTGAGCTGAGAAAAGATAATGCAAAGGCAAAAGACTTAGAGATTCGGGAGTAGATAGCAATTCTTCTTTATCCTTCCATCACTCCAAAACAAATGAACATGATTTTTAAGGATTGTAAGGATGAGTTCAAAAGTAAAGTAAGAATGAATAAACTTATGCTTGGAGAAACTGACCAAGTAGCAAGAGAAACAAAAGACATCCTCCGGAATGCTTTCAAAAGATTCAATCTTCCTATTATAGAAGAAGAACCTTCTACCATGGATGTTGAAGGATTAAATGTAACCAATAAAGAATCTTCTGATGTAGAAGGATCAAAAGAGATAGATGAAGAGAAGTCTAAGGACTTGGATTCCTCTGTCCCGTAAGAGGAAGTTCATGAAGCAATAAACACTAGTGACATCTCTCCTCCAGATCCCACTGCAGACATTCCACACTCTAAAACTGAAGGAGAAGATAAAAGAGAAGAGAAGGTGATTCAAGAAGAGGAGGTCAAGGGAAAAGAAGAACAAGCAAAGAAGACTAATGATGACTGTTCTGATATCCCAATAGAAAAGAAGACTCAATTACCAGCAAGAGACACTGTAGAGGCAATAAAGATCTTCTTAAACAAAGAAATGATGGAGATAGATGAACCTGAGCTATTTCAAGGACCACTAAATTTTGACTCTCTCTCTGGTCCAGACATTGAAAATAGCATCTTTTTCTCAAGCCAAAGCAAAAGAAAAACTCCTAAAATCTCACATGGAAGATTGTGAACTGTTGGAGATGGCATTTGGGATGCTAGAGAAGATCATGCCATCATTCCAAAAGGATTCTTCGGCCTCACCATCTAGCAACCTGAAATCTTTGGTAAATTCTGTTAACACTCACTTTGAATCTCTAGAAAAATCAGCAGAAGCAAAGGTCCGAAAGGAGTTTCTGGGAAAAAGATTCACTGAAGTACAGGGACTCATTGCTAATGATAGGAGAACCCTAGACATTGGAATAAAGAGCCTTGAAAATGCTCTTAAAGATGGTGGGGACATGTACAAATTTTATCTATCTTGGCCCAAAGTGACAGAGGATATTAAAAAGGTGAAAGAACAAGAAGGTAAATTGTCAAGTTTATCTCAGAATTTTGATCCCCTTACTACCTCTTTAATGAATCAAGAATTCCAGGCCATTGTCATTATAAATGAAATAAAGAGGCTGAACAAAGAAAAGAAGAACATAATAAACAGAATGAGTGAAATCAGAGGGATAATTATCCCTAAGTTAGAGGCAATACATGAGGCCTTGACAGATGCTCAAACCACAGCCCGGACCAGTGATCCGGTAGATTTAAGAAGGGTAGAAGCATATGCATTTTTGTTGAGTAGTCACATCTTCATTCTGGAAAGGATGAAGCAGAGCTAGGCCACATAGTTTGTATAGTTGAAGGCCACTTTTGTGGATATACTTAAGTATATGTAAGTATAACATATATATATATACTTATGCAGCCATATATAAGACAATTTTTGCAAAATTTTGGTATGTGGATTCTGTCCTTTACCATTTATGTAAAAGGGGGAGTGAGGAGTAGTGAAAAATATGGAATCTAGCTAAGGGGGAGCTCCGGTAAACAGTGCAAAAGATAGAGCATCAGCCAAGGGGGAGTTACTGCAACACTTAGCCATTTTTCACTAAGTGTTGCCATCAATGCTAAAGGGGGAGATTGTTGGCAAGAGACACTGTGTGGCTTCATGAGTGTTGTGATTGATGGAAACAAAGTCTATCCCACACATCTGCAGTACATAGTATGCCTATATCGGAAGTCAGATTGAAGATTGTTTTGGTCTGGTGAACAAGAACAGAGTATGCAATAAGGTCCGACAATCAAGTCTGGATCTCTCAGATGGTGTAACTCAGTAAGTTGCAGACATGGGAAAGTCAAGAGGGGTATCATGACTACTGTATTCCAAATATTTATCCTCCGGTAGTAAAGCATGGAAAAGATATCAGCATCTGAGTATTGGGTTCCTGTCAAGTAGAGTACACAGAGGAAGAACTGATCGACAAAGTATCAGACTTCAATCCGGATGAGTAAATGATGTTGATCAAATAATTTGTGGGATCATACATTGTTGGCTGACATGATTAATGACTTCTATGTCTATGTTTTGATATGCATCACAAACCAAGCATGGATTCAACCGACAGAGTAATTACTTGAAGTGTTCTTGTTGCCGACTAGGAAGTTGATGAGAATCCTTTATGCGGATATATATACCAAATGGACTCCAGTATGTAGGAGTGTGTGGAGAAGCAGGGATGAAATAAAGTGTGAAGAAAAGCAGGAATAAGTGTGAAAGCAACAATTCAAGTCCGGTATGTGACAAAGCAACAACACTAAAACAGAGGAAGAATGAAGTGCATCAGATCAGTGTATTGAGCCTAACTAGAACTGAACTCTTGCATTTGTAGATGCCTCTCATCAGTTCAAACACTTGATTACCTTCTATAAGTTTTGTAGATAGTGAGTCTCTTGTAGGCAGTGTGCCTCTTGTGATTGGGCAGTGAGCCCTAATTGGCAAGTGCCATTTTGTACTCTTTATTCTTTTAACAAAGAATACAATCTTGGGTTAGTCACCCCGTAGTTTTTCCCTTATCAGGGTTTTCCACATAAAAATCCTTGTGTTATGTGTGTTGATTTTATTTATGTTCTTATGATCACATATGCTTATACAATTTGATACTGCACTGATTTTTAAGATAACAAAAGAAAAGAAAGTTAAGGAAATTTTGAGATAACTGATTCACCCCCCCTCTCAGTTATCTGCCTTGTTTCCAACAAAAGCATCATCTCTTAACCAAAATAATCAACTATCAAATCAACATCAATTGCAACTTGTAACCATTATATCTTGCATCAATCTTACAATATCAACCATCAATATCATCCATCGATTCCTGCCTTAGGATATACCATTCCTACAATAGGAAGAATCCATCATCATCCATCTTGGCAAAAGATACAATGGCCATTTGTTGGGTTAGTTGGTCTTTTGGTCTTTGATTTTTATCTTTTGTCCTATTCAAAGATCACATCAAAGCTACCTTGATCTCACTGTAGACACCCAAAATTGGCCTAATTATCATTATTAATATATTTCACTCTTTTACCCTCTACATTTGTCTAATACATTTGAATAACTGACCTATTTTCTTTTAAATAATCTATTTCTTCTATTAATTAAATAAACTCATATTTATTTAATTAATTCCCTATCTATTTTCTTCAATCTATAATTAAATAATCTTTAATTACTTAATTATCCTTCTTATTCTTTCTATTTTAATTAAATAAATTTTATTTATTTAATTAAAATTCCATCTTAATCCTATCCTTATCTCATAATCCAATTAATTAAATAAAATTTATTTATTTAATTAATTTTCCAACTAATTATCCTCACCTCACCACATTCCAACATTTGTCCACCTCTCAATTGAATCATGTGTGGTAGTACTTTTTATGTACACTATCACACTTAAACGTATTAAATAAAGGTTTTTTGTGTACACAATCACACATGAGCTTTATTCTCTTCTTTCCACTTGTCATCTACACATTTATCTATGATCATGAATTCATCTCAACCATTCAATTATCTTTTCTTCTCCACTCTTGATCAACTCTTATTGAGTACTATATATGCACCCACTCATTATCATTATCATTATCTCACCATATAGCGTCTAGATAATCGTCTCAAGCATAACACCTCCATTAGAATCCATTGAGCATTTAATCCATCATCATGTCAGCTTTAACACTTATGATTGTTCACAATTGAGAAGCAGTCCATAAATCCAACTAAGGAATCAATAATCTAGGTGATTTGCTTTCAATTTGTTTGCATTTTGTGTCATTTAGATGGATTTTTTGAAGGTGGTAGGATTGGGTTTGATTTGTATTGCTTGATCATACTAACCTAATTTTTCCTGCTCACATATTCTGGCATGCTCAGTGGGACCCACGTCCTTGATTTGACATCTTTTTGTAGAGTTGTTTTTGTGAAGTTAGATTTTGCAGGGTTCTGAGCACAATTGATCCACAGAAAATTGTAATTGCACCACAGATCATCACAATTGGCAGAAAATAGAGCATAATTAATCCACAAAAACTTGCATTTGGTCATATTTCAAGTGCAATTACACATCAGTGCATCACATTTGGTCTTTTCTAGCTGCATTTTGTTCATTAGGGTTTTTGTCTTGTAGGTTAGGCACAACTATTCCAACCCGGCCGCAATTGAACCCCAAATCGTTGCATTTGTCTTAATCCCATACGCAATTGGTCGGTAAATTTTTGCATTTGGTTTTTATTTCATATGCAATTGCAACCTAGATCACTGTAGTTGGTTTTTCTAATACGCATTTGGCTGAATCTTATTTCTGCTTGATTTCTTTGGCATCTAATCATTTTATTGTGCAACATCTTATCCATTTGTCAAAGAAAGGAGGTTTTGAAACTACTAATCGATTTGTTGCAGCATCAATTGGTCTAAGACATATCATTTTTACCACTAATCTAGGAACATTTGGATTTGATGCTTAAAATGAACCATTGCTTGCTCCGTGTTTGCGTTATCTTTCTTGATTGCTTGTTGTGTATGTGTGTAACCCCAAATTTAATAACAAAAGTATCCTCTCCTCTTGCCTATCAAATGGATCTTAGGTGTATGAGAACTTGTTATTATCTTTAGAGGGCCTACCTTCCTAGTGTGAGAAGGGGATGACCCAAACGGTAACAAGCTAAAGCTAAGCTCTTCCAAGCCGCTATATAAAAACGTGTTTGTGGCAAAAACCATAAGCAACGGGTGTTGTTGTGTTACACCGATGAAAGTTTCCCCCAAAACCCCTAGAGAATAACCTCTTTGGGCTGGGAAGCATTCATTAACAAAGTGAATCATTGCATGTGTAGCCACCCGAATGAATGCCCATACTAGCAGCCTTTATGTAGTAGCCAAAAACCCTCTATTTGTTGTTACAAGAGGACAACTGATTAGGCATCTGATAACCATCCCACATTTTCATTGCTTATGGCATAGATAGAAAAGTATCTTAAGATTTGCGTGTCTTAAGGACTTGGAACTTGGTGTGCCTGAGAAGTGAGTGCACTATAAGGGGGAGCCCATGCCTCAAGTTCCTAGAGCTATACACCATAAGTAGAAGCGACTGGGTAAAATCAAATGGGAACTCAATAGATATTGTCCTTGCCTAGCCTAGGGTGTACATGTTTGTGACTGTTGGAGTGAGTATCTTCTTACAACCATCATTTTCTGTCAAACACAGTCTGAAACCGCAATTGAACAACATAAAATCGCAATTGAGCAGTAAACCCTCGCATTTGTTAGAAAACCATATGCAATTGAGACATAGTCTGTCGCATCTGGTCAAACCCATACGCAATTGGTCTCTATCAAATTTTGCTGCTAAAAATCCCTGTCAGACATATTTGCAAATTTCCATGCACAATTGAGCCTCAGTTTGTCACATCTATTAAAAACCTAGCCGCAATTAAACAACAGTCTATCGTAATTGGCTTATTCCCGGTCCCAATTGAGCTATCATTCATCGTAATTGAGCTATCCTGCCTTGCAATTGGTCATCTATAGACAGTCATCCAAAAATCTCTGCCAAAACCATCATTTCATTACTGTCTGAGCATCATTTTTGCTCCCCAAGCTTTATTCTAAGCATCCTTCATCTAGTCTCCATAGCAACCATTTCATTGAGCCTAGAATCATCATTTATGTTGAACTTTTGAGCACTTGTGTCCATTGAGACTCCCAAAACAACAAACCAAATCAATCATCAAACCAAATCACTGGCTTTCTGTAGCTGAAACCATCATTGAAGTTTGATTATCATCATTAGCATCCTATCAATCAGCAGCATATCCCTTGAGTTCAAGAGTCCATCTCTAGGGGTATCCTTTATCCAAAATCAAATCAAACAATTGGGCAACTATCTAATCAACCAAACATCCAATTCAATCAGCAATCCAATCAGCTTATCAACCAATCAGACCATATCAAAAAGCCATCAAAACAACAACCAATCTAATCAACCGATCAAACAATCCAATCCAAACCATCAAATCTATCAAACGATCAATCCAAGCAACCTATCAACCAAGCATCAAACAATCAATAATCATCCTAATCAATCTTGGAGTCTCAAAACTTTGTGAAACAAGTCCATCAATCTGGGCCAACATCATCCAATGCCTCAAACAAGGAGACAATATAAAGAAGCCATGGAGAGAAACTTGCAACAATTCCAAAACCCCCCTCTTAAGGATGCCTCACAATTCACAACCGAAATGAACCCGCAAGATTTTTTACTCGAAGGCTACACGTTAGGAGCTTCATCCTCTACTTAGGGGCCACAAGAACAAGCCTATGTCTATGAAGATTCCTTGGAAGATGACCAAATGTCCCTCCAAGGTCCAAAAGCCATGCAACATGCTAACAAGATCATAGATGCCAATCGACAAATAATACTTGTGAATTTGCTCAAAGGTGGAACTTTGCTACCAAGTGACTTTGATTTATCCACTATCCAAAAAGAAACACCTTCAAATGTCACTCTCGCTCTCATAACTACCATGTCCACTAAGCTCATAACCACACCATCTAACATTGTGTCACCATCCTTGGCTCAATTCCCTCCATTTCATACTCCCATCACTGAGCAACCTCTCATACAACCAACCGTCATTGCTAAAATGCATGAGTCTGTAGCTTCCTGACATCTATAACAAAAGGCAACGCCCATTTCACAAATGCTTGCAAGATCTACTTAAGATGTGCCTACAATCAATGCACCTCATGTCACACAAAGCACTACAACCATAGTCCAAACACCTCAAATTACCAATCTTTTGCATGTTGAACCATCCCAACCATCCAAAGCATCTTCCTCTATTAACACTATAACCACATCCCAAACCAATTTGGATGCTCCCCTCATTGACTTCAATCCTCCCATCACCAATCCTTCTCCACTTGATCAACTTTTCTTTGTGTCGCAACCTTCTAATACTCCCACTTCTTATGTCAATCCACCTATTGTCTCACAAACACAATTCCAAGCCAATCCATCTACCAATCCATCTTTCATATCTCCACCTCTACTAACAAATATATCTACGACATTACAAGTTAATCCATCTGCTGGTACACATGTATCATATACCAATCCATCCATTAATGTCCAACATATGCATATCATATCCCAAGCACCTATCATATCCTATGTTAATCCAAATCCTGTGATCCAAAATCCATTGACCATTTCCCAAGCTCCACACCACTCTACTCCACAAGTAACCTATGTCAATCCATCTCATGGTTCACATGCGACAGTTGCATCCAACCCCAATACCACTGCACATTCATTTGTTCCTCTGTCTGGTAGATAATGGCGCAATACATACATTCAATCCTCCAACACCCAACCAAATCCAAATCCGTAATACCTTATCCCACATCCAAACCATCAAAGTCATGTACAACAACAATCACAAATGATCACTTCTGGGGAACTTCGACAATTTTGACAAGATATCAAAAATATATGCAATTGGGCCGCACCAAGAAAATAGTTTCATTTGAGGAAGTGTGTCCCTATCCATTCGATAGATCATTGCAAATGACACCTTTTCCCCCACATATTGAAGTCCCTCAATTTGATAAATATAAAGGGAAAGGAGATCCTCATGACCATCTTAGAGCTTTCTAGTTCGCTTATCTAGACATTGCCTATGATGACACATACCTTTTTCATCTATTCCCTCGTAGTTTAGGGGGACTGGGGCATCAAAACTTTTAGCAAATTAGATGAAAATTTGTTGTCACACTTCTCTTTCAACATTGAAAATGAGATTTCCATGAATGACCTTGTCACAAACAAACAACACAATGGTGAGACATTCGCATCCTTTTTATAGTGATGGTGCAACATGGATAGCAAACTTCCTTGGCAAATGCCTGAAAAACAACAAGTCAATATTTTTGTACAAAATCTTAATCCATAACTTTCATTCCAATTGCAATTGCAAAGTGCCACTTCTTTTGATGAAATCATTGCCAAAGGAACAACTATTAAGAAAGCCTTAGTTTCTAAAGGTATGATCAAAATCTTCAAAGATAACAAAGACAACCCACAATCTTCCAATGACAAATCCCATTTTTGGAACAAGAACAAAAATGTTGTTAACAATGGCATTGTAGATGCAAAACATGTCCAAACTCTGAAAGCTCCCGTGTCTATTCAAGCTGCAACCAAAAGCACTCTAAACAGAAACACACCATTCCTCCCACAAGATCAAAGGCTAGAAAGACCACCAAGATGCCAATTTACTCCTTTGGGAGAACCTATTGGGGTTGTTTTGAAGAAGCTAATTCAATCCGGAGCCATTGTTCTACCAGAAGAAAAACCATATGATGAACCTCAATTTAAGCCCAATTGGTACAAGGATAACAAATATTGTGAATACCATAGGGTGAAAGGACATAACACCGCTGGATGCATGAAACTAAAACATCTCATTCAAAACCTGATTGATCGAGGTCTAGTTAATTTAGAACAACCTAAGCAGACATCAAACTATGATCTTGATGCTTCTAAAGTTCCTCTTCCTACTCATGGTAAAGCAAGTGCTTCCTCTTTGGGGAACAATGTCCAATACACATATGAGTCATCCACCATTTGCCGGATTGACCATGCTTGTATATCTACCATCTCCATACAAGTGAAAGCACCTATTCTTATCCAAGTTGTAAAAGAGCCCGATTGTGCCGTTACTACTCGTCGTGGTCGTGTGACGATCCAAACCACACCATCTAATACAAGATTGACTATGGGATACAATATCCTTGATCACCTAGGTAAAACTCCTACACATATCTCCATTTTGGAACTACTACGTATATCCCCTGCACATAAAGCTATCCTTGATCAAGCATTGCAAGAATCATCGGTCCCCAATAACATAGACACTACATAGTTTCAAGCCCTGTTAGCAAGCATCACATCCCCATATCGCTTAGACTTTTCTAAAAAAGACCTATCACCACTTGGTTCATCCCACAATGAAGCCCTCTACATTGAAGTCTTCATTAATAAACACCGCATTAAACAAATCTTAATAGATGGGGGAGTAGGTCTAAACATTTGTTCTTTAAGATTAATAAAATTATTGGGATATTCTGAGCACAAAATTGATGCATCAAAAAGCATAATAATCAAAGCATATGATGATGCCAAAGAGAATCAGAAGGGATTATAACTTTGCCGATCATAGTTGGTCTAGTCACTACAGATACTTGTTGCCAAGTCCTTAGCATTGAATTACCATATAACATCATTCTTTGTCATCCTTGGATTCATGCCATGAAAGTTGTGCCATCAACTTACCATCAATGCCTCAAATTTCCCCATAATGGAGGTGAGATCACCATTCCCATCGATCCCAATCCTTTTGAGTTTTGCCAAGTGTACCAAGATAAGTATCATACTCCTAATCATATACCTATCAACATTGAAGCATATCCATCCACTTCCTATGTTGACCCTACCGATCTCAATCAAGCATCCTCAAGAAAAGCCATCGCTAACATAGAAATCAAGTACAAGGATAAAGTGCTTGGCAAGTATACATTGCAAGAATCCTATTGTGTTGGAACGCTGCCTCAATCCCCAAAGACATATGGAAAACCATCCACATCTAAAGCATCATCATCTCAAGTAATTATCATAGTTGCTCCTACAGTGTTTATAAAATCAGGGCTACTAGATTATGAAGACATTCATTCATGGATTTTCTATGATGAAAATGATCAAAAAACACTTGAAGTAGAGCGTTACAACAATGGTTTCTGCATCATCAAAAACATGGGATACAAAGGACAAGGTGTTCTAGGACTACATGAGCAAGGACCTACAAAACCAATCACTGTGACCAAGAAGTTTAATATGAAAGGTCTAGGGTATGGACATGAGGACCCACCTTCTAAAGACATTGAATGTGTTCTCACATGGTAGCTGAAGCTTTCCCTGTAGACGAGACTTATAATCCAGATACCATCGATGACTCTTCCCTTCACCTCACCAAATTGTTTTATGACCTATCCATTTTCATTATCTCATTCACAACCTCTATTTCCCAACCTTCATCATCCGACCTACCTCTCTTATATCCTGACCTCGTCGATTGGGACCAACAAGGGGCACCCATATTAGATACATTTCAAAATGATGAAGCTCTGGTGGAATTCTTGGGAATAAGAACAGGTTTTCCACTAGGAGATCATAAGGTGGGCTACAAAATGGATTTACCTCAATTAGCATATTTTGGGGGAAGTGTCAATGCCTCTAGTCACAAAAGTGAAATAAGCAAAAAAGCAAATAAAAGGTCTCTAACTAGTGAAAACCGCAAGGCACCTCTTGAACAAGAAAAAGTAAAAATAAAGGATGTATCTGATGGTGAAAACCTCTCTAAGGCACCCGAGGATGGAGGACTTGACCTTCCTTTGAGGGAATATCAGGATCAATCACCTTTGCTAATTAAGAAGTCTCAAGAAGTAAATCTTGGTACAGAACAGAATCCTAAGATCATACACCTAGCTGCATCATTATCAAAGCAAGAAAAGTAGATTTCATGGCATTCTTCACAAAACACATAATCAAATTTTCATGGACCTATGTCGATATGCCAGGATTGGATCCGTCACTTGTGGTACATCATTTAGTAATATATCCAAACGCTAAACCAGTGAAGCAGAAACTTCGAAAGATGCATCCTCAAGTAGCTTTGTTAGTTAAGGTAGAAATTCAGAAACTTTTAGATGCCAAATTCATAAGACCCATTGATTATCCTAAGAGGGTGTCGAACCTTGTGCCAGTATCAAAACTAGATGGAAGCATCCGTCCATGTACAAACTTCAGAGATCTAAATAAAGCATGTCCAAAAGATGGCTTTCCATTGTCAAACATTGATATCATTGTAGATCTCACAGTTGGTCATGAAATGCTATCAAATAAATGGACAATTTTTTAGGATACAGTCAGATCTTAATTACTCCTGAAGATCAACACAAAACAACTTTCATCTGTTCGTGGGGTACCTATTGTTGGAGAGTGTTGCCATTTGGTCTCAAAAATGCTGGAGCGACATATCAACGGACAATGATAGTAATCTTCCACGACCTTTTTCATACCATAATGGAAGATTAAGTGGATGATATCTTGGGAAAATCTAAAACTTGAGAAGATCACTTGAGGGTGTTGGAACAAATCTTTGATAGATTAGAGAAGTATCGAGTGCGATTAAATCCAAAGAAATGCATGTTTGGTATAACATCAAGAAAGCTATTGAGCTATATTGTGTCAAGAAGAGGTATCGAGGTGGATCCTAAGAAAGTGAAAGCCATAATGGACATGCCACCTCTAGCCAATCTAAAACAACTCCAAAGTCTTCAAGGTAAGTTGTAGTCCATCCGAAGATTCATAGCACAGTTAGCAGACAAATGTCATCCTTTTCAACATTTGCTCCACAAAGGAGAAATCTTTAAATGGATGACAAGTGCCAGCAAGATTTTGATCAGATCAAGAAATACCTAGCAACTCCACCAGTGTTGATACCTCCTATACCTGATAAACCATTGCTACTATACATCTCCACAACAACAACAACTCTAGGTACTTTGCTAGCTCAACATGATAATCTAGGAAAAGAATAAGTCATCTACTACATCAGTAGAACCTTGGTAGGTTATGAGCTTAACTATTCGTCAATGGAAAAAGCATGTTTGGTAGTAGTGTTTGCTTCTCAAAATTTGTGGCATTATATGTTAAATCAAAGAACTAAGCTCATATCCAAATTCGACCCACTCAAGTATATGTTGTCAAAAGTAGTACTCATAGGAAGACTAGCCAAATGGGTAATGATTCTTAACAATTTTGACATAGAATTTGTTGATCGAAAGGCAATAAAAGGACAAGTAATAGATGATCAACTTGTAGAAGCACCTATAATAGATATTCATCCAATTCGTGCAGAATTCCCTGACGAGGAATTATTCAACCTATATCCTTCAATAGTTTGGCAACTATATTTTGATGGTTCATTCACACAACATGGATCTAGAGCAGGCATATTATTCATTAACCCATAAGGAGATTGTATACCTAAAACATACATGATAGCTTTTCCTTGTACAAACAACATTGCAAAGTATGAAGCATTGATCACAAGATTGTGTATAGCCCTATAATGGAACATCAAACAACTACAAGTCTTTGGAGAATCACAACTTGTGATTAAACAGGTCCTGGATGAGTATCAAACAAAGGATGAAAATCTTCTTCCATATAAATTAATGGTCGATGATTTCAAAAAGTACTTTTCCAAGATCACATTTGGACAAATTCCTAGGATCAATAACAAAGCAGCAGATGCCATGGCAATGATTGGTTCTCTTCTTGATATGCCCAGCAATGCACATAAATATGAGTTCTTGGTAGAACAACTTTTGATCCCAGCATTTGAAGTACCACAATCTGAGCTAGTATGTGAAGTTGTTGGTACCAATTCACCTTGGTATGAGGATATATATGAATACCTTCACAATAAAAGTTTTCCTCTCCACTTCTCAAACTCCCAACGCAAAACATTCATACGTCGAGCCTCTCGCTACACTATCATTGGAGATACCCTATACCGAAAGATTCTCGATGGTATCTTACTTAGATGTCTTGACTCAGAGGAAGCTAACACTACCTTACGTGAGGTACATGAAGGTGTCTATGGATCACATTCCGCCGGCCCTAATCTTACTAAAAAACTCTTGAGAGCAGGTTACTATTGGCCAACAATGGAGAAAGATGCACAACAATTTTCCAAGAGATGTCTACAATGTTAACAATATGGTCATCTTATACATGCTCCAGTGCATGAACTACAACCCCTCATAACTCTATGGCCATTTTCACAATGGGGACTTGACCTCATAGGAAAAATCCATCTGTCATATTCTAATGGTCACAAGTGTATCATTATAGCCATTGAGTATTTTACAAAGTGGGTGGAAGCCATACCTTTGACATACATCACTGGTAAGCAGATATCCAAATTCATCCTCCATTATATCATCTGCCGATATGGTATTCCTCAAGCCATAATCACTGACAATAGCCATTCATTCAAGAACCAAGAAGTCTGTGATTTGTGTCGTAAGTTCCACATCCAACACAGATTCGCTACACCATACTACCCTCAGAGCAATGGCCAAGCTGAGGCTTCAAACAAGACTATCATCAAGATTCTTAAGAAAATAGCCAATGAAGCTAGTCATGACTAGCACTTACAACTCAATCCAGCATTGTGGGCTTACTAAACTAGTGTCAGAACTCCAACTGGTGCCACACCTTACTCGTTGGTTTATGGAACTAAAGTTGTTCTTCCTATTGAGGTCGAGATACCATTGTTGAGAGTTTGCTTGCAACATATTGTCTCTGATGAAGATTACAGAAAGTCTAGATTGAGTGACCTTGAATTACTTGATGAAAGACGTCTAGCAGCCCTAAATCATCTTCAAGTATATCAGAATTGTCTTCGTTGTAGCTATAACAAGAAAATTAGAGAAAGAAGGTTTCAAGTAGGTGACCTTGTCCTAAAGGAAATTTAAAAGAATCAATAGGATCATGACAGAAAAGGCAAATTTGAACCAAACTGGCTTGGACCATTTATCATCATAGCAGTATACAGATCTGGAGTATATAAATTATCAACACCAGAAGGCATTCTCTTAGATGAACCTATCAACAATGTTCATCTCAAGAAATTCTATGCTTAATCCTCAGACTATCCTAAAAAAAAAAAGTAAAAAGTAAAGAAAAATTGTTTGTCCTACGGTGAAAACCTGGTAAACAGGCACCCTGGATAAGTACCATAGTGAAAACCTAGCAAATAGGCGCTATGTGTAGAAGGCTAGCTCCCACCATCTATTTAGTATTCATTTACCATATAACCCATTAGTTCCCTACATAATCCACATCATAATCCATTAGTTCCTTACATAATCCAGACCATAATCCATTATCTCTTTCCATAATAACGCTACATATCCATCTTTGCATGCTACCATGGTTTGGAACTGTTGGAGTCGATATGTTATTTCACCTTAGGCTACATCATCTAGGCTATTACTTGATCCATGAGCACTGCTTAATAAGTCCATCCCACACTGGGGGCACTTTCTTACACCTTGTTTCAAAGTGGATCTTCAAAGTGTCATTCTTAGACATTTTGTAAATAGTTGTAGATGCATTGTACATACATTGTCATCTTAAAACGTTCCAAAAATCCAAAAAAAATCAAATATTTCAAAAAATCCAAAAAAAAATCAAATATTCCCAAAAATCCAAAAAATCAAATATTCAACAAAAAATCCGAGCAATAAAATCAATCCATCTAATCACTCCTTTCAATCGGTCATATTCCTAATCCAAGCCAATCCAATCATCACTGCATTAAATCATACCAATCCTATTTATCACACCATCATCACCATTGCCATCAATAAAATTGTTATCACTGGGAATTGCACCCGTATGCAAAGCTTGTTAAAGTGCTGCAATTCCGTGTAACATGGGACTAATCTCAGGTTGTGGGTGCCCTATGACAAGATTAGACCTCCAGATTGTGGGCTGGTTCCCTTCAAATGTTCTATTGAGATGTATGTTTTTACTTTTTGGGAAAAGGAGAGAAAGAAACTAAATGAACTTTAAGTGTAAAAATGGTGATGCACCTAATATAGATAAAAATAATGCAATCTGATTCACAATGCTTGCTCAGAAATCTGACTTCTACACAATCCAGACTTGGCATAAATATCACAAAAATGATTCTAAGGAAGGTTGAAAATAGGTTTTTATGAAGGAAAATGGTTTTTCACAGCATAAAAAGACTATTTCTGGTTAACACAACCTAAGACCTATGATGAATTTATGCCTTAATGATGTAAACAATGAGGTGAGACAATAATTTTGAAGGTTTAATAATAAAACACAACAAACTTTCATCAAAATCACTTCAGCATTCCACACTAAAAGGAAAGGTAATTCAACTGATTCGAAATAACAAAGGAAAGCTTTGCAAAAAGATAAAACATAACCTGTAACCTGTCGATCTCTCAATAAAACTATAATAGTGAGCTACAAGAACTCTCCAATCTATCTGAATCAGAATGAGAATCAAGATCTAGCAAAAATAGACTTTTGCTTTACAATAAATAGGCTTTCTCTCTCCAACAGACATGCAAAAAATATAGACTTGCAGATAACTACCTCTAAAAATACTCATTCCTGAGCAACCTCAAAAATCCTCAAAATTAGGGTCTAAAACTGCCTTAAATTGAGCAAAAATAGCTTCAATTTGGGCCTCTCCATGTGTTTGACCAAAATTTTGACTAAGGACCCTAAAAATACTCCTAAAAGTCATGCAAAACCTCCTAGGTGGCCTAGTTAACTCAACTAATCAATTTGCATGATTTTGCATGAGCAAAATTGATTGTGAGTAAATAATAAAGTAATAAAATATTACTCTATTATTGGTTACAACTTGTCTATTTTTTATTTTACAATTTGTGGAAAATAATAAAGTAATTTATAGAATATTACTTTACTATTTATTTACAATTAATTAATGTGTAAAATCGTGCATGATTAGAAGAAAAAAAAACTCCTTATCACTCCAATACATTTGCCTATTTTGCAAAAAATAGGACCTAGGAAAAAAAATACACAATTCCTTATCACTCCAATACATTTGTGAAAAAAATAATCTCCCTCTGCAAGGAAAATAAAAGGACCAGTCACTCTTGTAACACTCCATGCAAAAGAAAAAATGCATAAATATCCATTATATGCTGCCTTTATCAATGGTGCCACCATGCAATTTCCACATCACCTATCATCCATATGCCATATTTCCACCATGCATAAAGAAATTTACCCTTGAACTTCCATGTATTTCATATGCATAAAATATTGCATCATTATAGATGCTCACCTCACCTTATCTGCCACCTTTGTAAACTCTATATCCATGCATATCATGTCTTAAAACATCCATCTCCTTGGTTGTTAGCCACCATGCATAATATTGAGATCCATCCTTGGATGCTTGGGCATAGAAAAAAGGACCTAAGGATGTGTCTTGTTATGTCTCCACCATTCGACCACCAAGGAAATCCATCATGCATAGTCTTAAGGCTTGGAGCGTCCCCACATATTATATCAGCCTTTTGACTTTTAAAAAGAACCAACCTCCAAAGGGTTGTTGTTGGCCACTATGTGTTATGATTGCTAGAAAAGTCTTGACCCTGACAGCAAATTTGGATAAGGTAATAATTTGGTTTTTTAAGTAAAAAAAAAAATACTTGAGTGAAAAGAAACTTTGACCAAAATAGGGAACCAACCCTAATTTATTGCTCATTCACTCATCTTTTTGGTTTCTTTCTTTTTGAGCTCTACAAAAATGTTGGCCGAGGGTTTGAAGTTGCTCCATGGTGGCTCTAGTTTTCTCCCTCATTGTTTTGAATGCATCGTCATTGCCATGAACTCCTCACTAGCTGGAAAGAAGGTAACCTTTCTCTTCTATTTGTTATAAAGCATTTGAATGATGTAGCTTCTTTCATCTGTATGGCCATGACCTTTTCTTTTGTTATAACAGCCTTTACTATTGTGCATTCTTTTAATGCCTTCATTCTTTCTCCATGTGATTTCCTTCTCAATGGTATTCTCCTGCATATTTGGAAATTTGAGGCCACTGTGAAGCTATGAGGATCCTTCTTTCTTGACAACAATGAGGTGAGCACTTGCTCTCTTCTCTGTAGTTTCATTCTTTTGATGGTCTCACTCTTGAGGTAGCATGACAAGCTATAATGGTTGTGGGTATTGCGTTTTATAACAAGAAATGATGAGTCTATGTTGGCCATGGCTGTATCTTTCTTTTTATCTTGATGGGTCTTCATAATGTAGAAACCTGAGGTTTTTGGAGTTTTGAGTTAGGGTTTCAAATTCTCTTGCATACCCAGAACTTCTACTTGCCATGGCTATGCTTGTCTTTGTCAATAGGCATAAAACTATAACTCACCAAGAGAGTTTGTAAGTTATGAAGTTAGGGTTTCGACTTCATTATGTATAAAATTTCTTATAATGCTACGACCATTGTTTTACTTGATCTCTTCTTCTGCTTTGTAAGAAATTAAAGAACTAGTGTATCTATGAAGAAATCCTATGAATTTGGCATATGGGTATACATTATTTCTTGTTTCTTGCTCTTCTCTATAGGTTATGAATGTATTATGGTGTCCTCTTTGAAATCTCTCTTTGAGCCTGCAAGAACATCACTAGGGTTTGATTTCTTGAACAATGATGGTATATTGCTTGTGTAGCATCACTTTGACTGTGCTTCTATCTCTTACTGTTGGCAGGAGTTAAGGGTTTTGAAGTTTTGGAAATGGGTTTTCTTGCTTTACTTCTCTTAATATTTCTCACCTCCTTGTGAATGCCTCATACACATTTGCTGATGATTTACTTGCTTTACATCTCACTGTGGCTGATGGGGAGAAGCATGTGTTAATCACTGTCATGACAGTAGTCTTTTGATATTCTATATAATGGTTTGACATTTTACCTCCATCTGCACCATTATAGCATAGCTTGTATCATACTATGAGGCTCTTTTGTAGACTATCTTTTCGGATTGCATGAGTGCAACCTTTATGAACTATGTGGTTGTATCATCATTTTTTGAATGTAGGACTGTCTCAGTAATAAATGGATGTATATCATGGCATAGAGATTAGTTGTCTTCTTCTTCATTGTTATCTCTCAACTGTGTCTTGGATAACATGCTTTCTTGTTTGTTTCTTGTTGTTTTTTCAAGGCTTACTGTAGCATAGATATATTTCTTTATCTCATCTCCTATGATATGCCTTCGTGCATCCTTATATCTGTAGTTATCCTTTTTGCATATTGTAATCCCTACTTGTAGCTTTCTCGTGCATCTTCATACCTGTTCTGGTTGTTCATATCTTTATCATTACTCATGCTTCTCTGTAGGTGGGCAATGATCATTATTGTGTATCATGAATGCTTCTTGCTCAGTTAAACCACTCCATAGGTCACTGCTATGACTGTTATGGTGATGGTGACTATACTCTCGTAGCATAATTGTCACAGAAGGAAAATTTATCTTCTTCTTGACTCTTTGTTTTATCATTGATATTCCTCTGTAGGTGAGCACTGATCATTTATGATATATCATACTACTTCATGATCACTGTCATGACTATCTACCATGATGATGACTGTCTTGTTTTTGCAATGTGTTTTTCTTTATGTCATCATTATATCTTTAGACTGCACCTACTCTTTGACTGCATCTTGCATGAATGCACTGTGTGCATCTACCTCTATGTGGCACTTCTTCTTGACTGCATGTGTTCCCTCCTTACTATGTTACATACATTCCTGTGTGACATCCTCTGTAGCTTGTAACCCCATTCATAACTGTTGGCTATTTGTTTTCTTGCAGCTTGCAACTTGCATACTGTATTGTATCTCTTTATTGATTTATCTTCTGTAGCTTGCAAATACATTTATAATTTTCTTTCATTTGATCTTGAAGGTTGACCTGACTATCATGTTGGAGGCCCATTCACTGTGTTGGGGTATATACTTGTATTACATACTTCATCCTTCGATGCTTGATTGTCTGAACATGTTATTCCATTTCAAATGCAACATTTGATCTTCATGTATCTTTTGATGGTTTGAAAATTCTGAGGCAATGGTGGCCGTCTTTTACAAAGTTTATATCTTCTATTTCAGATGACTGCACATCCATCTCATACATATTGTGGAGTCTTATTTGATGGTAGTCAAGTTGGCATATAGATTAAGCTATTTGTCTCCCATTATTCTATCTGTTGTTCATGTGGCATTTACTTGACTACTGCTTATGAGACACTTGTAACTTTGAATGTGATATAGCTGTTTTAAACTTTGATCATCCTTAGATAGTATGAAAACAACATGAAGAATACCTGGTATGCAATGCTGTTAGATCTCTCCTTTGTCATAATGAGATGACTATTCATGAGACCTGTTCTGCAACTTTTACACAAGTTCTTGTATCTTCCTTGCTCTGTCTCTCTTCTTCTTTATCAAGCACATAATTTGAAAACTTGTCTCACTCTTGAGATGACTGTAATCTAATTTTTTTTTGAATTTGTCTTTTGTCAATCTTGATTCAGCCATATAGTTCTGATTTGTTTCAATCAACTGTAATGATGTCATGATGACATTCTCCTTATGTAAGTTGATTAGATGATGCATGATGTAGCACAGAATGATGCATCCTATTTTTTTAATTTCTGGTACTCTTTTCAAAAAAAATGAAAAGAAACGTGCTGGGCTCAACCCTTTTGGGAGCCACATTTAATCCACATGTTTATTTGTCTTCAAATCAGCAACAAAATTTATCCTATACCTGCATAGTGAACAAACAAGTTAGCAAAAAGAAGTACCTGATAGCATTGATTGATCTCCTTCATGATTTCTTCTTGATCTGTATCGTTATCTGATCTGAATTCTTATTTGAATGCATGATGTGAAAATTAGATGTCTCTGTTTGATAAAAGCATGTGATAACTGTAAACATCCAGAGCACTAACGGGGATGTCCCAAATTTTTTTGCAGGTTTCAATTGGATGGTGGCTTGGATTGAAGCGTGAAGACTGAAGACCTTGAAGACCAGCTTCAACAACAACTTCCATCATCAGGGAAAGATGGATGTTTAGATTTATCATATGTTCTTTCTCTTTTCTTTTATCAAATAGATACATAGCTTGCATGTCTGCAATTGCTCAGTTAGTTATTCCCATGACTTGTGTGGGACACATTTGAACATTTATTTAAAACATGACCAGTTAGTTTCTTTGATGCATATGATGTATATGTATTTCCTTTTTAATCAATGCATGAGATAAAGTAACAGATACCTGGATGTATGTTCAAAACATGACATGAAATAATAGTGTAATACAACATCTTTCTCTCTTTTATTCAAAACTGATTAATCTGAATAATCAATTTAACTTATAACTCCTGAAAAATTAAACCTTGTAGAACAACTATGTCTCTTTGAATGATTGAGCCTTTGATGATTAATTCTTTTGTCATGATAACTTATCAGTCCTGATTGGACTGATGGGTTATCCTGCTTTTTCAGCTTTGTCAAAGTGTCAACCATTCAAGAATGCATAACCTTGAAGTTTTCTATGATTCATTCTAAACAATTACACATAGGTCCAACTAATTTTCAGTGTGAACAAAAAATTAGTAACATTTCTGGCAACCTCTTAGGGGTGTTTGCCTGCTAAACAGTTTAGAACTAGTAGCCTTTCCTTCTCATTGGGCATAGAGTCATTTCTGCCCTGAACTTAGAAAAATTCTGCAACTCATACTAATTGAAACAACAGCAACAACTAACTGAAAACTAAAACTATGACTGATTTGCTTAAAACAGAACCAACCACATGTACAGAAGCACTTCTTGGAAACAAAATAACAAAATTGAAACTAACTGTGCAAAAGCGCTTATTTGCAACATAAGGCTGCCTTACTTAGTAACATATCTTGAGGTGAATCCCATTAACTTGGATTGGCAACACCTCACCATCTAACTTAGCAAGCTGAAATGCATTATTTTGTTTACACTCTGTGATTATATATGGTCCATCCCACATTGCATCAAACTTTGTATGCTGACCTGGTCTACTTTTCAATTCATTCCACTTGAAAACTAGATCTCCTAATTTATAAACCCTTGGTACTGCTCTTCTATCAAAAGTCTTTCATTTGGGCCTAGTGTACCTCCAATGTTTTCAACGCCTCCTTTCTGATCTCTTCAAGTTCAATCTGCTGTGCAAACCTGATTTCCATTGGCTGTTCTTCAAGTAACTCTAGCTCTTTTATATAACCGAGTGTTGGCAACTCCACTATTATAGGTAACTTGGCTTATTTTCCATATGTAAGCACATAAGGTGAATTACCTGTTGATCTTTTAGGTGTAATCCTATCAGCCCACAGTGCTAACTTTAATTTATCATGCCAAGACCTCTGATTCTCATCAACTATTTTCTTTATAATCTTAATCATATTTTTGTTAGTTGATTCAACCTGTCCATTACCTTGAGGGTAATAATTTGATGAAGTATTCAAGAATATGTTATTTTTGATAGACCAATCAGATATTCTTAATCCAATGAATGCTAAAGCATTATCTGAAATAATTGAGTCAGGAGTTCCAAACCTGGACACTAGATCTTGATAAAAATTTAGGACTGATGTTTCATTAGCATCTTTCAAAGCAACTGCTTCAGTCCACTTAGTGAAATAATCTGTAGCAGTCAAAATCCACTTGTGTCCTTGGCTTGAAGGTGGATTGATAGGACCAATGAAGTCCAATCCCCACTTGCCAAATGGTTGTTCCACTTGAATTGGATGCAAGGGCATTGCTGCCAGCCTTTGTTTACCTACAAAAATTGAACAGTTAAGACATTTCTTTACCCATTCATAAGCATCCCTGAACATGTCAGGCCAATAGTAACCAGCCCTCATAATTTTTAGGGTTGTTCTAGCTGCAAAGTGACCTCCAATAGGTCCATCATGAAATTCCTCTAGAATCTTTTGAATCTGATCTGGTTGTACACATCTTAATAAAACATTGTTAAAATCTCTCTTGTACATAATTCCATCAATTATGGCATAAGGGATTGCTTGTAATCTGTAATATCTTCTTTTAGATCTGTCTAGGCCTTGTGGACAATCACCAGTGTGTAGATAATGAATCATATCATGTATCCAACTTGTAGGGGGGTCTAGGACAACAATTGTTTCATTGTTTTGAAGCACTATCTCAACCTCTCCTTCAAGTTCCTTGTTGTATCCTCCATTTCCTGCAAGCTGTTCACACAGTCCTTTGCCTCAGACCAGCTTGCTTACCTTAATTTGTATGTCATATTCTATGACCTTTGTTATCCACCCTACTCTCTTATCATTTAAATCTTTACTAAGCAAACATTCTTTCACTATTGGATGAGAAACCATTAATTGTATTCTATTCTTTGAAAGCGTGTGTTTGAATTTCTTCAAGCTCCTGATAACAACCAATACATGTTTTTCAACAAAAGAATATCTTACCTCGTAGTCATGCAGAACCTAGCTGAAAAATGCCACAGGTTGTTCCATTCCTTCACTGTTTTGCTGACATAGCATTGCTGATATAGTATCCACACTGCCAAATGCATATAAAATGAAGTCTTTATCAAAATTTGGATTTACCAGAGTTGGAGCAGCAACAAGTGCTTCCTTTATTTCTTCAAAACTCTGCTTTCCTTCTTTGGTCCAGCTAAAAGGAATATTCTTCTTCAGCATTGCTGTAATAGGTTGCAAAAGTGCTGCTATGTTTGGAATAAACCTTCTTACAAATTTAATTCTTCCTAGAAAGCTTTGTAAGCCTTTCTTATGTGTAGGAAGAGGTAATGCCAGTATTGCAGTAATTCTTTCAGGATCAATTGATATTCCATCTTTAGACACAACGTGTCACATCCGTTTGCCTTCATGAATAGAAAAAATACTCTTCTTTGGGTTCAATGATACCCCAAATTCTCTACATCTCTCAAAGATTAGTCTTAAATGATGAAAATGATCCTCGACTTTTTAAGAAAAAATAGTCACATCATCTAAGTATACAAGCATAATTTTATTAATCAGGCCTTGAAAAGCCATGTCCATTGCTCTCTGAAATGTTGCACCTGCATTTGATAAGCCAAATGGCATCTTTCTGTATGCTAGCACGCCCCATTTTGTAGTAAAATTTGTCTTGGATTGATCTTCCTCTTTCACAAGAATTTGGTTATAACCTGAATAACAATCTAATAAAGAAAATCTCTTTGATCCAGAAACAATCTACAATATCTGTTCCATAGATGGTAAAGGATAATGATCCTTTAAAGATGCTCTATTTAAATCACGGAAATCAACACATAATCTGATTTCTCTATTTTTCTTTCTAACATAAACCAAGTTAGAAACCCATGAAGTATGTTTGATAGGAAAAATGATATTACCTTCAATGAGTTTATTGAGTTTTGTTTTCATGAGTACTTCCAGTTTGGGATTCAATGGTCTTTGCTTCTGTCTGACAGGTTTAGCTTTGGGTTCTAGCTCTATTGTGTGTTGAGCTAACTCAGGGTTGAAACCTTTCAGATCTCCATATTCCCATGCAAAAATTTCACTGAACTCTTGACAAAGCTGGATGAATGCTTGTTGTTCTTGTTTTGTACATATCTTTCCTAGCTTGAGCAATTTTCCTTTAAAGATCTCAATAGGTTCATAATGTTCTTGTTTTATTGACAAGCTGGCCTTGTCCTTTCTTACTTGATCATCAGTATTAAAGATAGATTCCAAGGTCACTAAGCCCTTAGGTAACTTATTTGATCTTAACTGAAGTATTTGGTCATCATATTATTGCACAAAATTCTCCTGATTACCTACAAAAAATTTAGCTTCTTCCATTAAGAAATTTACAATCTGTTCATCACTGTCAAACACTTGCCAACTGATATTATTATCTTGAACTGATGGTCGAACAACAACTTTGGCATATAAAGGAGAGTGAATATTCTTCATTTCAGCAGGAATATCATATTTAGCTCCTATAGCAGCTGGTTTGTCAGCTTGCTTATTATCAGTTCTAGGTACATATATGAGATTAAATGCATCAAACTCTTCTATTATGTCCCAAACTCTATGTTTGTATAATTTTAGCAAGTCATTTTTTGTAGCAGCAAGGTTTCTGACTTGTTTAACCACTAACTCACTATCTCCAAGCACTTTTAAACATCTGATTTTTCTTTTCCTTGCCCATTCTAATCCATGAACTAAAGCTTCATATTTAGTTGAGTTGTTAGAATAGTTGAAAGCAAATCTGAAAGATGAATAATATTTCTCACCTGTAGGAGAAATTAAAACAGCTCCTCCTCTTGCTCCTACCTTGCTTCTAGAACCATCAAAAAATAGTTCCCAAACATCATTTTCAGATTCTACAGTTTGTTGTTTTTCTTCTTTAATCAGATTTGGAATAACTGTATTGTTTTCTTGAATCATGTACACACCAAGACCAATCTCATCCATGTGCTCAAATGGATCTTTTTCATGATTTTCTGCTGCCCATTGGTCTAGAACCAAATCTGGAATTCCTTCTAAAGGTGTGTTTGGATCTTGGACAAGAGTTAGATCCTCTTGATAAAAAATGGGAAGATTTGTATTTATAGAGCTGGGTGTGTAAGGTTCCAAATGATCTTTTGCTAATGGTTCAGATTTGATTGTAACCTTGGTTCCATATCTAGTTCTGAAGAATAAATGTGTCCAATCAGATGATAAATACCCTCCTAACCTTGTTGTAAAATCTCTGGATAAGCAAATGGCAAAGGTAGGTGGCAAATCAATGACATAAATGTCCTGGTATATAACAAAGTTTGGACAAGTATGCAGAGTAAGGCCTAAATTTTTTAACATTCCAACTGTACTTACTTCAGTTCCATCCATTTGTACAACACCTTTAACAACAGGTTCATATTTCAGACCTAACTTATCAACTAACTGCTTTGGCATAACTAAACTGTTGGCTCCTAAATCTATCATGCAATTATGTACTAAATAATCATCCACAATTAAAGTGACATAAAATCGTGGAGGTTTGCCTAGTGGTTTAGGATGTTCTATTATTTTTTCTGTTTCATTTACAATCATAATCTGAGGTTGACGTGATTTTTGTACCTCATTTGATAAAGGCAACTGAGATAGAGCATTTTGTAGCAAATCTTTTTGTCTTGGTATGTGTAAAGCATCTAAAATAGACATGCTTATTGTTGTCTTTTTCATATGATCCAAAATATTAAAGACAGGGCCACTAACCTTTTGTTGTACTTTTGGGACAATAACCTCTGGGTAGTCTTTTGCTGGCTGTCTTGACAAAATGTACAAATCTTTTGATGTAGAGGCTTGATTTTTCTCATTCTGAGTTGTAGAAACTATATTTTTCCCTTTCTCAGTTGGTTGTGATACATTTCCATCTTGTTGTTTTGTAGTTTCAGCTTGCTGATTTGTGTTTCTGGGCTGTTGCTGCAAGTCAACAGCTCTCTTTTTTGATCTTGTGTTCGCTGCAATATTAGTAAAAGATTACTTTTGACCTGGCAACTGATTTACACCATAAAATTCATTAGCCTGCCAATTCATTAAAGCTACATCAGGATTAACATACTGAGGTGAGTGTCCAGCTGGTTGTTTACATAACTTGCTAAATTTTCAGCAGCAACATAGTTATTCTGTACCATCAAAGCTTGACTTACTATTCCATTTCGACAAGTCACCTAATTATGAGGCTGATTACAGGGATAGCACCATGCATAGTCTTGAACCATGTTGTTCTGTATAGGCACTATCTCTTTTGATGTACTGACAGCATTTGGATTGTATTGTTGATTGGGCCTATTGTTGTAATTTCTTCTTTGACCCTAATAATCTGCCTGATAACTAGGTCTATTTGCTTGGTAAGGGGCTACTTGGTAAGGTCTGTTACTCTAGTTTGTTTGAATTTTTAGACTCACTAAGTCATTACTCACAGTCTGCAGTATTTTTGCAATGCTTTGTTGATTTTCTTTCAGCTCTCTAAATTCAGAATGAATGGGATCTGTATTATTTTGTGTGTTTGTTGAATAACCAAAAGATGGTATTGCTGAAATATGTGGGGCTGAAATTGGTATTAAAGGCTGTATATCTGAAAAAATTGGCATTGGGGGCCTAGGTGCCATCTTACCAGCTTGTATTAAACTATTTTCTGCTCTTATTGCAATATCAAAAGCAGTTGGTAAAGTTACCCTCCCATGGATTTTATCATAACAACAATATTTGAATTTAATGCCCTTAAATAATACAAAAAAACATGTTCTAGTGATGGTTTCACTGTTTCAGGAATTTTATTCCATATTTTTTGAAATCTAAAATTAAAATCTGTCATTTGCTCTTGTAGAGCCCTCTTAATAGTAGTTATTTGTTCAACTAATGATAAATGATCAGACTTGTCCTGAAATTGCCTATTCAAAGCAGCACCTAATTCATCCCAAGATCTAATTGAATTTACTCTTAAGCCTCTAAACTATTGAAGAGCTTTACCTTTTAATGATGCTGCCAGCAACTTGATTGCAATATTTTCCTCAGTGATGTGGTGAACAACACATAGAGATGCCAGATCTCTGATATGTTCAATGGGTGTAGTCCCATTTTCTCCTATAAAACTTGGCAAACTTTTCAACGCAGCCATTGCTATGTCATCATGCTGATTCAAATTCAAAGGGCTGCCTCCATCAAAAGACACAAAAGGTTGATTTCAAGGTGGTGGTGGATTTCTTCCACCTCCTCCACCACCTCTGGGTGGTGGTAACACTCCTCCACCACCTCCTTCAGGAGGTGGTAATACTCCTTCTCCTCCTCCTAGTAAAGATATTGGAGTGGGTAAAACTTGAGCTGGTGTTTGGACTGAAACTTCTTGAGATATTTCCCATAAAATAGGCTCCTCAATAGTAAACTTGAGAAGAAGTGGTTCCTCTTGGAAAATAGGAATCTGTTCTTCTGGGCTTGCTGGTGGGGAACTTAAAAATTCTGTTGATGAACTTGCAAACAATGGAGTCTGATGTGAAGCAAAGTTAGGATGTGTACTTGGCAGATCTGTAATAATTGATAAATCTACTGTGTTAACCTCTTTTTCTACTTTTATTCTCCTTTTTGGTGGAGATAACTGATTATGCTTCTTCTCAGAATTTTTACTTGACCTCGTTTGGTATTTTTTCATAGGCTGCAAGATCTGATCTAAAAAACCCGAAGCATTAGAGTCACCAGGTACTGATAAGAAACCTCTAAAAGGCTAGAATTCTGCTGCTCATACCAAAAACAACAAAAGAAATAAGTCCTTTTTGAACTGAAAGTCAATTCAAAGGTCCCACCGGGCATGCCAAAAATTGTTATCACTGGGAATTGCACCCGTATACAAAGCTGGTTAAAGCACTGCAATTCCGTGTAACATGGGATTAATCTCAGGTTGTTGGTGCCCTATGATGAGATTAGTCCTCTAGATTGTGGGCTGGTTCCCTTCAAATGTTCTATTGAGATGTATGTTTTTACTTTTTGGGAAAAGGAGAGAAAGAAACTAAACGAACTTTAAGTGTAAAAATGGTGATGCACCTGACATAGATAAAAATAATGTAATCTGATTCACAATGCTTGCTCAGAAATCTAACTTCTACACAATCCAGACTTGGCATAAATATAAAAAAAATGATTCTAAGGAAGTTGAAAACAAGTTTTTATGAAGGAAAATAGTTTTTCCAAGCATAAAAAGACTATTTTTGATGAAGGGGGTAAATCACAAAACACACAATAACAGATATTGAACACATCAAATAGAACTTTCTTTTATTGAACTGCAAAACTCATTACATTACAGAAGCTCAATTACAATTAGAGGATGAATCCTCTACTGGCTGCAACACATTACAGCTTTCCCAACCTCAAGACTCTAGAATCTTCAGCCTTCTGTAACCCCAAATCAGCTAGGGTTTCTATTTTCCCACCTATTCTTGACTCTACACTGGCCCCCCTTAACTCCCCCCACCACCCAGGGTTCCTAAAATAGTCATAAATAGCACTTTTTGGCAGCCTCCAGCCAAATTTCAAAATTTGCAACTCCCTCCAAAAGTAGGTCAACTTTCGGGAAGCATAACTTTTGATCTGGGTGTCCGATTGACGAACCGTTTTAAGCGCCGGAAAGCTCGTGATGTGAACTATCATGCTAAAAATTTGTAAATGGATTTCCATCAACTTTTTAGGATGTTATGAGAATTTTTAGTGCCTCATATCTCATTCCAGAAATTTTCAGGGGCTTTTCAGAAAATAAAAACTTTAATATCTTTCAACTCACAAATGGTCTTTTCCTAATTCCTTCACCAAAGGTCTTATATTTCTATTATGTAACTTTCTAGAACTTTTTTTCTTCATTACGTGCCCAAATGCAAACTTTCTAAAAATAGCAGGTACACTTTCCAAAATAGGCAGGTCGCTATTTTTAGTAGTTTTGGAAAAACTGAAAGTCCTACATTATTATTCTGGATATTATGGAACCAAAAACACTAATTATGGGAAGAAATGAGAACAACTACAATGGTTTTGAATTAACTTCTTTTTGGGTGATGCAAGATTGCCCTTACACCTCTGGATGCTCCTGCATCAGACACCCAGGGTAATTTGAGAAGTGACCCTGTCACGTCTCATGTGTTTGTGTGAGGAAAACCCAAATGGTCAACCTCTGCCTTAGACAACCAAGAAGAATCTTCAACAGGCCTTCCTTTCCATTTTACCAGATATTCTTCATATTGCTTGTTCCGAGTACTTCTTCCCACACTGCTATCCAAGATCTCTTCTATCTCCTCTGTTGAAGTAGATGCTGGAATACTCCACTGTTCTTCTGTTGGTCCATACTCTGTTCCACCTTCATGATATTCTGATAAATCAGAAATGTTGAAAATAGGGGAAATATTGATCCCACTCGGCAGCTCTACCTCATATGCATTTCCTAAATCATGTTTCTTCAAAATTTTGCATGGTCCAAATTTCTTCATTTTCAACTTATTGTATTTTCCAATTGGGAACCTTTCTTTTCTCAAGTGAACCATGACTTCATCTCCTACCTGGAATTCCTTATATCTCCTCTTCTGATCTGTCTTAGCCTTGTACTAAATATTCATTTTATTAATGTGCTTTCTCACCTCTTCATGCAAATTCTTCAGATGTTCTGCAAAGTCTTCAGCTTCAGCACTTGTCTTTTCTCCGTTGTCCAGCTTCCTTAACTCAGAAGCATTTCTTGGGCTATTGCCATATACAATCTGGAATGGTGATTTACCAGTACTCCTATTAACAAAATTGTTGTAAGCAAATTCTGCCTGTGGTAAAATCAAATCCCATCCCTTGGGCTTATCTCCTACTAAGCATCGTAGCAGGTTACCCAAACTCCTATTCACCACTTCAGTTTGTCCATCAGTCTGTGGATGGTGTGCAGAACTAAACTTCAAATCTGTCTTCAACTTCTTCCACAATGTCCTCCAGAAATAACCAACAAACTTGGTATCTCGATCTGAAACTATGCTCTTTGGTAGACCATGTAGTCTCACCACTTCCCTAAAAAATAACTCTGCAATATGAACAGCATCATTAGTCTTCTTACAAGGAATAAAATGTGCCATCTTTGAGAATCTATCCACCACCACAAAAATAGAATCATGCCCTCTCTGTGTCCTTGGTAAACCAAGAACAAAATCCATACTAATATCATCCCATGGCTTCTCTGGTACAGGTAATGGTTGATACAACCCTGTATTTTGACTTGTTCCTTTTGCCGTCTGACATACTCTGCAACTTTGCACAAACTTCCTCACATCCTGCTGCAACTGTGGCCAATAATAATTTTCACCAACAACAGAAATGGTCTTATCTCGACCAAAGTGTCCAGCCAGTCCTCCACTATGCTTCTCTTTAATCAGGTTCTCTCTCATGGAACTCTCGGAATGCACAACTGGCTTCCTCTAAACAGCATGCCGTCTTGGATTATGAAATCCAACCATTTTGTCCTATCCAAAGTAACAGGGTCCAGACAAGCTTTCCAAGCCTCTGCAAAATCTGGATCTTCAGGATACAAACTTTTGAGCTCATCAAACCCAACAACCTCTATCCTCATTTCTGTCAACAAATTTTGCCTTTTGCTCAAGGCATCTGCAACTCTGTTGGACTTCCCACTCCTGTGCTTCAAAACAAAGGTATAACTCTGCAAAAACTCAACCCATTTTTAGTGCCTTTGGTTCAACTTCCCTTGACTATTAATATACTGCAAAGCCTGATGATCAGTATATAAAACAAACTCTTTTGGCAACAAATAATGTCTCCATTTCTTCAAAGCCTGAACTATTGCATAAAATTTCTGATCATAAACAAAATACTTTTTCTTGGCATCATTAAGCTTCTCACTAAAATAGGCAATGGGCTTACCTTCTTAGCTCAAAACAGCTCCTATACCACGACCATTAGCATCACAATCTACTTGAAATACCTTATTGAAGTCTGGAAGTTACAAAATAGGTTGTTCTACAACTTTCTGCTTCAATGTATCAAAGCTCTTGTCAGCTCCTTTAGTCCATCTAAACTCTTTTCTATCCCCTCTCATTGTTTCAATTAGCGGTGCACAAATGCTACTGAAATTCCTGATAAACTTTCTGTAAAAACTTGCCAAACCATGAAAAGATCTTACCTCCATTGCACTCCTTGGTGTAGGCCACTCAATGATAGCCCTTACGTTTTTTGGGTCCATCTTAAGACCTTCCTCTGAGACAACAAATCCCAGGTATACCAACTCCTTCTTCTCAAAACTACATTTCTTCAGATTAATCAGTAGCTTCTCCTCCCTCAACTTCTCTAGAACTCTTCTGATATGCATCAAATGCTCATCCCAAGTTTTACTGAAAATCAAAATATCATCCAAATAAACAATAACAAAACTTCCCAAAAATTCTTTTAGTACCTCATTCATGAGCCGCATGAATGTGCTCGGTGCATTGGTTAGCCCAAATGGCATGACTAACCACTCATACAAGCCTTCCTTTGTCTTGAAGGCTGTCTTCCATTCATCCCCTTCTCTGATACGGATTTGGTGATACCCACTCTTCAGGTCAATTTTCGTGAAGTACTTGGCTCCACTCAAACAATCCATGATGTCATCCATTCTTGGCAATATAAATCTATACTTGATCGTTATCTTATTGATGGCTCGAGAGTCTGTACACATCCTCCATTCTCTATCTTTCTTTGGTGCTAGTACTGCAGGTACCGCACATGGACTTAGGCTCTCCCTTATCAGTCCCTTCCTCAACAACTCCTGAACTTGTCTGTTCAATTCTTCATTCTCTGCAGGGGTCATTCTATGGGCTGCCTTGTTTGGCAAACTGGCTCCTGGTATCAAATCCATTTGATGACTTATCTTCCTTACTGGTGGTAAACCTTCTGGTACATTATTAGAGATAATGTCCTGGAACTCTTCCAACATATCTGAAACTTCTTCTGGTACATCTTCACATTTCTCTTGACTAATCTTAGGAATCAATGCAAAGCAATGACACTCATGCTTCATACCCTCCAAAAATTTCCTACCATCTACCAAACAAATTCTGGCAATAATACATACCTTTTCTTCCACCTCCTTCAAGGGCTTCAACTTATGACGAACTCCATCCTTTGTTAGGGAATATGTGTTTGCACGGCCATCATGGACAGCGCTCCTATCATACTGCCACGGCCTCCCCAATAGCATATGACATGCATCCATCGGTATGATATCGCACAGCACCTCATCATGGTAGTCACCAATCTTGAACTTCACTAAACACTACTCATTAACCAAAGCTCTATGGTCCTTCTGCAACCATGCAATCCGATATGGATGCGGATGCTTTCTTCTTGTCAACTTCAACTTGTCAACCATCTCCTCTGAAACAAGATTATCAGTGCTTCCACTATTAATAATAATATCACAACACTTACCCTCACATTTGCACCTTGTGATGAATAAACTCTTCCTCTGATTGGGTTCTTTCTCCTCATTTAGCAAGGTTCTTCTGACAACTAGGGTTTCTCCCCTTTCAGCATCTTCAGAATGCTCAGAATGTGCATCTTCATCTACATGTGCAACTCGTGCATTACCTTCAGGTCTTCTATTTGTCCTTCCTTGATGTTGCAGACACTCATATGCTTGATGCCCTTCTTCTCCACATTGGAAACAGGTTCCTCTAAAACCTCCTCTTCCAAGTCCTTGCCCAAGTCTGCCTCTTCCTCTTCCTCTTTGATCACCATTGTTCTGGTCACGAGGGCGGTAGGTATTATCCCCTCTTTGATTTCGATTGGTGCCTGTTTCTTCACTTTTCTTTTGATCTTCATTACGGCCTCCATAGGGTCTTCCACCAGTCCTTCCACCTTGACCTCTTCCCCTTTGCTTTCTATCAAATCTTTTGTTCAGCTTCTCTTCCACCTTCAGGGAAAACTGGTACGCATCTTCTATGGTGGTCATTCTGACTAGACTCAACTCCTCTTGAATACTCGGCCTCAACTCATTAATGTAACGGGCTACCTTCTCCTTGTTGGGCTCTGCATGGCCTATCCTGATAGTAATTTTATAAAACTCTTTTGTATACTCCTTAACAGACTTGTTACCTTGCTTTAGTCCTTGCAACTTCTTCAGCAACTCCATCTCATAGTCCACAGGAATGAACTGCTTCTTCAGTTTCTCCACCATCCGATCCCATCTGGTGATCTTTACTTTTCCTCTTTTGTTCCTCTCTAATTGGACCTCCTTCCACCAAATATTGGCGTGGCCCTTCAACTTTGTTTTTGCAAACTTAACCCGATCTGGGTCCTCCACATCTTCATACTCAAAATACTCCTCCATGTCATTGATCCAATCAATAAGCTGTTCTAGATTCAAATCTCCAGAATATGTAGAAACTTTGATCCTGGGCCTCTTTCTGATCTTTGAAATGACCCTCAACAACCTTACTTTTGCAGCATCTTCGGTAGCTTCTTGTTCTTCCTCAGATAGCTCTTCTTCAACTTCATCTTCACTTTCTTCTCTTGTCCTCGGCTCAAACCCTCTTCATAGCTCCTCTTGCAATGCATTGATTTGCCTTTGTAGGGCTAAAACCCTCTTCTGTCAAAGTATTCCTCCCAACATGATTTCTTTGTGGAGGCATCTTGGTCTCCGCAACAAACCCACAACCTCAGGTCCTGGTGCAAACTGGTCTTATATTTCCATTATGTAACTTTCTGGAACTTTTTTGCTTCGTTACGTGCCCAAATGCAAACTTTCTAAAAATAGCAGGTACACTTTCCAAAATAGGCAGGTCGCTATTTTTAGTAGTTTTGGAAAAACTGAAAGTCCTACATTATTATTCTAGATATTATGGAACCAAAAACACTAATTATGGGAAGAAATGAGAACAACTACAATGGTTTTGAATTAACTTCTTTTTGGGTGATGCAAGATTGCCCTTACACCTCTGGATGCTCCTGCATCAATTTTTAGTTAACACAACCTAAGACCTGTGATGAATTTATGCCTTAATGTTGTATACAATGAGGTGAGACAATAATTTTGAAGGTTTAATAATAAAACACAGCAAAATTTCATCAAAATCACTTCAGTATTCCACACTAAAAGGAAAGGTAATTCAACTGATCTAAAAAAACAAAAGAAAGCATTGTAAAAAGACAAAAGATAACATGTAACCTACTGATCTCTCAATAAAACTGTAATAGTGAGCTACAAGAATTCTCCAATCTGTCTGAATTAGAATGAGAATCAAGAACTAGCAAAAACAAACTTTTGCTTTACAATAAATAGGCTTGTTCTCTCCAAGAGGCATGCAAAAAATATAGACATGCAGATAACTACCTCTAAAAATACTCATTCCTGAGCAACCTCAAAAATCCTCAATATTAGGGTCTAAAACTGCCTTAAATTGAGCAAAAATAGCTTTAATTTGGGCCTCTCCATGTGTTGGACCAAAATTTTGACTAAGGACCCTAAAAATACTCCTAAAAGTCATGCAAAACCTCCTAGGTGGCATAGTTAACTCAACTAATCAATTTGTATGATTTTGCATGAGCAAAATTGATTGTGAGTAAATAATAAAGTAATAAAATATTACTCTATTATTGGTTACAACTTGTCTATTTTTTATTTTACAATTTGTGGAAAATAATAAAGTAATTTATAGAATATTAATTTACTATTTATTTACAATTAATTAATGTGTAAAATTGTGCATGATTAGAAGAAAAAAAAAACTCCTTATCACTCCAATACATTTGCCTATTTTGCAAAAAATAGGACCTAGGAAAAAAAATACACATTTCCTTATCACTCCAATACATTTGTGAAAAGATAATCTCCCTCTGCAAGGAAAATAAAAGGACCAGTCACTCTTGTAACAGTCCATGCAAAAGACAAAATACATAAATATCCATTATATGCCGCCTTTATCAATGGTGCCACCATGCAATTACCACATCACCTATCATCCATATGCTATATTTCCACCATGCATAAAGAAATTTACCCTTGAACTTCCATGTATTTCATATGCATAAAATATTGCATCATTATAGATGCTCACCTCACCTTATTTGCCACCTTTGTAAACTCTATATCCATGCATATCATGTCTTAAAACATCTGTCTCCTTGGTTGTTAGCCACCATGCATAATATTGAGATCCATCCTTGGATGCTTGGGCATAGAAAAAAGGACCAAAGGATGTGTCGTGTTATGTCTCCACCATTCGACCACCAAGGAAATCCATCATGGATAGTCTTAGGCTTGGAGCCTCCCCACATATTATATCGGCCTTTTGACTTTTAAAAAGAACCAACCTCTAAAGGGTTGTTGTCGGCCACTATGTGTTATGATTGCTAGAAAAGTCTTGACCCCGACAGCAAATTTGGATAAGGTAATAATTTGGTTTTTTAAGTAAAAAAAAAACACTTGAGTGAAAAGAAACTTCAACCAAAATAGGGAACCAACCCTAATTTATTGCTCATTCACTCATCTTTTTGGTTTCTTTCTTTTTGAGCTCTGCAAAAATGTTGGCCGAGGGTTTGAAGTTGCTCCATGGTGGCTCTGGTTTTCTTCCTCACTATTTTGAATGCATCATCGTTGCCATGAACTCCTCACTAGCTGGAAAGAAGGTAACCTTTCTCTTCTATTTGTTAAAAAGCATTTGAATGTTGTAGCTTCTTTCATCTATATGGCCACGGCCTTCTCATTTGTTATAACAGCCTTTACTGTTGTGCATTCTTTTAATGCCTTCATTCTTTCTCTGTGTGATTTCCTTCTCAATGCTCTTCTCTTGCATATTGGAAAGTTGAGGCCACTGTGAAGACATGAGGATCCTTCTTTCTTGATAGCAATGAGGTGAGCACTTGCTATCTTCTCTGTAGTTTCATTCTTTTGATGGTCTCACTCCTGAGGTAGCATGACAAGCTGTAATGGTTGTGGGTATTGTGTTTTATAACAAGAAATGCCGAGTCTCTGTTGGTCATGGCTGTATCTTTCTTTTTATCTTGATGGGTCTTCATAATGTAGAAACTTGAGGTTTTCGGAGTTTTGAGTTAGGGTTTCAAATTCTCTTGCATACCCAGAACTTCTACCTGCCATGGCTATGCTTGTCTTTGTCAATAGGCATAAAACTATAACTCACCCAGAGGGTTTGTAAGTTATGAAGTTAGGGTTTCAACTTCATCATGCACGAAATTTATTATAATGCTACGGCCACTGTTTTACTTGATCTCCTCCTCTTCTCTGTAAGAAATAAAAGAACTAGTGTATCTATGAAGAAATCCTATGAATTTGGCTTATGGGTATACATTATTTCTCATTTCTTGCTCTTCTCTGTAGGTTATGAATGTATTATGGTGTCCTCTTTGAAATCTCTCTTTGAGCCTGCAAGAACATCACTAGGGTTTGATTTCTTGAACACTGATGATATATTGCTTGTGTAGCATCACTTTGACTATGCTTTTATCTCTTACTGCTGGTAGGAATTAAGGGTTTTGAAGTTTTGGAAATGGGTTTTCTTGCTCTACATCTCTTAATATTTCTCACCTCCTTGTGAATGCCTCATACACATTTGTTGATGATTTACTTGCTTTACATCTCACTGTGGCTGATGGGGAGAAGCATGTGTTAATCACTGTCATGACAATAGTCTTTTGATATTCTATATAATGGTTTGACATTTTATCTCCATTTGCACCATTATAGCATAGCTTGTATCATACTGTAAGGCTCTTCTGTAGACTATCTTTTGAGATTGCATGAGTGCAAGGTTGATGAACTGTGTGGTTGTATCATCATTTTTTGAATGCAGGACTGTCTTAGCTATAAATGGATGTATATCATGGCATAGAGATTAACTGTCTTCTTCTTCATTGTTATCTCTCAACTGTGTCTTGGATAACAAGATTTCTTGTTTGTTTCTTGCTATTTTTTCAAGGCTTACTGTAGCATAGATATATTTCTTTATCTCATCTCTTATGATATGCCTTCATGCATCCTTATATTTGTAGTTATTCTTTTTGCATATTGTAATCCCTACCTGTAGCTTTCTCATGCATCTTCATACATGCTCTGGTTGTTCATATCTTTATCATTACTCATGCTTCTTTGTAGGTGGGCAATGATCATTACTGTGTATCATGAATGCTTCCTGCTCACTTAAACCACTCCATAGGTCACTGCTATGACTATTATGGTGATGGTGACTGTACTCTGGTAGCATAACTATCACATAAGGAAAAGTTGTCTTCTTCTTGACTGTTTGTTTTATCATTGATATTCCTATGTAGGTGAGCACTAATCATTTATGATATATCATACTACTTCATGATCACTATCATGACTGTCTACCATGATGATGACTCTTTTGTTTTTGTAATGTGTTTTTCTTTATGTCATCTTTATATCTTTAGACTGCACCTACTCTTTGACTGCATCTTGCATGAATGTACTATGTGCATCTACCTCTATGTGGTACTTCTCGACTGCATGTGTTCCCTCCTTACTGTGTTGCATACATTTCTGTGTGGCATCCTCTGTAGCTTGTAACTCCATTCATAATTGTTGGTTGTTCGTTTTCTTGCAGCTTGCAACTTGCATACTGTACTGTATCTCGGTATTGATTTATCTTCTCTAGCTTGCAAATACATTTATAATTTTCTTTCATTTGATATTGAAGGTTGACCTGACTGTCATGTTGGAGGCCCATTCACTGTGTTGGGGTATATACTTGTATTACATACTTCATCCTTTGATGCTTGATTGTCTGAACATGTTATTCCATTTCGAATACAACATTTGATCTTCATGTATCTTTTGATGGTTTGAAAATTCTGAGGCAATGGTGGCCGTCTTTTACAAAGTTTATATCTTCTCTTTCAGATGACTGCACATCCATCTCATACATATTGTGGAGTCTTATTTGATGGAAGTCAATTTGGCATAAAGATTAAGCTATTTGTCTCCCACTGTTCTATCTATTGTTCATGTGGCATTTACTTGACTACTGCTTATGAGACACTTGTAACTTTGAATGTGATATAGCTGTTTTAAACTTTGATCATGCTTAGTTAGTATGAAAACAACATGAAGAATACCTGGTATGCAATGTTGTTAGATCTCTCCTTTGTCATAATGAGATGAGTCTTCATGAGACCTGTTCTGCAGCTTTTACACAAGTTCTTGTATCTTCCTTGCTCTGTCTCTCTTCTTCTTTATCAGGCACATAATCTGAAAACTTGTCTCACTCTTGAGATGACTGTAATTTGATTTTTTTTCAAATTTGTCTTGTGTCAATCTTGATTCAGTCATATAGTTCTGATTTGTTTCAATCAACTGTAATGATGTCATGATGACACTCTCCTTATGTAAGTTGATTAGATGATGCATGATGTAGCATAGAATGATGCATCTTTTTTTTTTTTTGGTACTCTTTTCAAAAAAAATGGAAAGAAACATGTTGGGCTCAACCCTTGTGGGAGCCACAGTTAATCCACATGTTTATTTGTCTTCAAATCAGCAACAAAATTTGTCCTATACCTGCACAGTGAACAAACAAGTTAGCAAAAAAAAAGTACCTAATAGCATTGATTGATCTCGTTCATGATTTCTTCTTAATCTATATCATTATCTGATTTGAATTATTATTTGATTGCATGATGTGAAAATTAGATGTCTCTGTTTGATAAAAGCATGTGATAACTGTAAACATCCAGAGCACTAACGGGGTTGTCCCAAAAAATTTTGCAGGTTTCAACTGGATGGTGGCTGGGATTGAAGCGTGAAGACTGAAGACCTTGAAGACCAGCTTCAACAACAACCTCCATCATCAGGCAATGATGGATGTTTAGATTTATCATATGTTCTTTCTCTTTTCTTTTATCAAACAGATACATAGCTTTCATTTCTGTAATTGCTTAGTTAGTTATTCCGACGGCTTGTGTGGGACACATTTGAACATTTCTTTAAAACATGATCAGTTAGTTTCACTGATGCATATGATGTATATGTATTTCCTTTTTAATCAATGCATGAGATAAAGTAACAGATACCTAGATGTATGTTCAAAAGATGACATGAAATAATAGTGTAATACAATGTCTTTCCCTCTTTTATTCAAAACTGATTAATCTGAATAATCAATTTAACTTATAACTCCTAAAAAATTAAACCTTGTAGAACAACTGTATGTCTTTGAATGATTGAACCTTTGATGATTAATTCTTTTGCCATGATAACTTATCAGTCCTGATCTGACTAATGGGTTATCTTGACAATTGGATCCTCTTTTTATCTTTGTCAAAGTGTCAACCATTCAAGAATGCATAACCTTGAAGTTTTCTATTATTCATTTTGAACAATTACACCTAGGTCCAACTAATTTTTAGTGTGAACAAAAAATTAGTAATAAAAACAAAGATCAGAACTACATCTCATTTATATCATTGAAAGCCTTAATCCCGTGGATACAGGGTATGTAGGCAGTCTGGTGTATACCCAGATTCGGGCATAACATGATACCCTTTTTCTTCTGATCATTCCTTCTCGTCTTTCATCATGCTTTCTTCTATCATTCATCTCCCACATCATCAATAAAACCCAGAACTACATATTCATCATGTCTCATCATCATCCTGTGGTGCTTTGATCCCATGGATATAGGGTATGTAGGTAGTCTAGAATATGAAGAAAGTATCCAATACACAAGCACCAACGATCCATTCTTCCATTTCTTTGTCATTTCATCTTCTTCTATTTTGACTAACTCAAGCAGGAAGCAAACTACGCATAAATCGATAGCTCAAGAGCGAACAAAAAATCAGGAGCTAAGCTAAAAGTTATTTGTCCATCATACCTTAAGCTAATATCCGCTGCATCTATTTCAAAGAAAAATCATCTTTAGCCTTCAACAAGATATATCTTTCCTCACAACAAGGCATTATCCAATCCATTTAAGAGTATTTAAATTTTGCAAGAGAACATGATGGTTGTATCTTTTATTTATCTTTTGATTTACCTTTTGTCCCTTTCTATACCTAACTGATACTGCCTTGATCTATCATATCTTGGTATGTTGAGATGAAGTATAGGCTGGGGCATGGTCATTGGCTTTCATATGTTGTGTTTGTGGGATGATCTTATTTTCCTACTATGCCTAATGGTATCTTGTACGTGTTGGGATTAGCATCTTGCATAGTAATATCTTTTGCATTTGAGAAGCTAAATAGTCTCCTATACACTAAGACTATTTTATGCTAATACTATTTCTTATACATATAACCCACAAGGTTTCATTATATCTAGTGGAAGGTGAGTTCAAACCTTTGCTAATATTCATATCTTGTGTATGTTGGATCAACATCTTGACTTCATACGTTAGACAAGATTATATTATGTTGTATGCATTGGATACTTGACACCCTGGTCTTCTATACCTTGGTGCATACTATCTATATGCTATATCAAACATAAGGATTGCAAATTCATAACTTTGTGACAATCAAATTAAAGTTGTCTTCATCCATCCATTCTACAATAACACAATAGCACTCATGAGAGTTGATCATTGGTTTTCTCCTCTATCTCCTTCTCATCTTCATTCTTTTCATCCTGCCAAAAATGAATGTGTTAGACATATACCATTTGCATTATCCATTATTATCATACATAATATAATATCGCTTATCATTTCTATCACATTTATATAACACATATCCTAACATATCATTATAGTACTAGTTGCCATCCATCTCTCATTATATGCATAAACATAAACATCTATCATATGCATTACATATTCATTAAACATGTGCATCCATATATCATATATACATCCATATCCATAGAATGATAAATTGGTGCAGGAGCACCCCTTTGAAATGAAGAATAAGTCTAATTATAGTATGTTTTACTTTGTGATGTAATAAGGTCCATGTGACCAATTCTATGTGTTAAGTCAATCTAGGGTTATTTGCAGTCTGTTATAGTTTGTTATGCTAGCTGTCCTCCCAGTCGTTGGGAACCGTTTCTATACTACTCATGAGGAGTAGATATATTTGCCCTAGATCAGTTTGTTTCGGATAGTGGATAGTTTAGTATTGCATAGGAGAAACAGGGAAGGTACATTTTTGTGGTTTTACAGAGCAGTGTTGTGCGGTGGAACTGTGATATCAAATAGTTGTATGCATTCCTATGATTGAATAAAAGTAGATCCCATTGGTGTTAATTATCGGATCTCAGATCTATCTGTGTAAGTGTTTTTCCTAATCGCAGGCGAGATGGATTTACTTATCCATTCCACCGGTTGATTCTCTGAATCGGTGGAATGGCCCTGTATAGTAGATTAGTTTTCCTTTTCATTTTTCTGTCTATGCATTTCATGTTTTGGGATCGAGTTGTGGCATGCAGTAATCATTCCTAGCATCCTCATGTGCTAGGGCTCGAAGGATAAGATTCTAAGTCGAATTGGTTAAGGTAGTGGATCGGGTCGATCCTAGGTTTTTCTGTGCGAAACTTGTGAAGTTTTGAGGGTTTTACTTTGTTATACATTTGAGTTTTCGCAGATGCAACAGAGTCCATGATAGAGTCAAAGACACGATTGCTGAGGTGGACAAGTCGTCGGTAGGTCAGAGACATTGACATGAGAAGAACCATCAGGTCAAAAAAAATTCATTGCGCTGACAGGGGCACTTTCTCTGATCGGGGTGATAAATACAAAGTGTTGCCGATGAAGAGTCTATCGGCATAAGCCATAGTATCGGCTGAGCAAAGTTGAGACTCGCCGATGTGGAAAGTCTTACTGATGGCAAGTTGATGGTCGGCGCATCGGCATAAGATATACTATCGGTGGAGAAATGAAATATTCCCCTAATGGTGTTAGTCACACCGATGCATGAAGTCTGAAGGTCCGTCGGAGTGACCAAAGGTATCAGCATAAGTTTCGTTGGTGTCATCGATGGTATATGTCATACCGACAAGCACGAAGGAGAAGTCATCAGTGTGAGTTGGTAGATCGGAGGACAAAGTGAAAGTCACTCCAACAACATAAGTCTGACCGATAGATATGTTGAGAGGTGAGTATCGGCATGAAATGTGTTATCGGTGCGAAGGAAATTAGTTCGACCGATAAAGGTAGTCTTGCCGATAGGCAATAAGGTGAAGGATATCCATCGGCGTGAGGGGGACTTCAGCGTGACGATCTCCTTGTGTGCCGACAGTAATTGTTAGACCGATAACATGTATCGAAGAGACATTGTGGTAGATCTTGCCGATGAAATGAGGATAGTTAAATCCTGCCAAGTTTGAACGCTTGTGCTGGCCACTCTGCATCATAATGGTATCAGAGCGAAGGAGTATCTTCTGGGAAGATAAGAAGACAGTAAGATGTTGGATGAAGAAGGAACATCAGAGATTTTGGCAAGGATGACCAACGCTGAGTTGGTAGTTCTGGTAAAGAAGCAAATTGTAGAAAGCAAAGTTGTGAAGGCTCAGAATCAGGAATTGAAAGATGAGTTGGAGAAGTTGAGGGACAAAGTAGGTTCTGGTAAAGAAGAAGATAGGGATGAAGAGGAGATCCCTAGGTGGAACAAGGTAGACATTCCTACAGACCAGAGACCTTTGATTGATGCCCTCAAATCCATGGAGAGGAGAACCATGGATGTGAAACTGGATTTGCCAGTGTTTACAGGAAAGATGGATCCTGATTCAGTGATGGAGTGGATAGACTCCCTAAATAATTTCTTTGAGACAGAGGAGATACCAGAACACCAGAGGGTAAAGATAGCCCAATCAAAAATGAAAGAGGCTACATTAACTTGGTGGAATTTTGTCCAAGATGACAGAGTACAAGAAGGAAAGCGCAAAGTTGCTACATGGAAGAAGATGATGGCTTTAGTGAAAGAGGCCTATGTTCCATTGGATTACAGCATCCAATTGCATAAGAGGAAACAAAATTTGAAGCAGAAGGAGCTAGATGTCAACTCATATACAGAAGAGTTCATGAAGCTTTGTGTCAAGACAAAGGTGAAAGAGAGTGAGGAAGAAAATGTAGCCAAATACCTTAATGGATTAAGGTTCAACATTCAGGAATATTTGAATCTGTACAACCCAGATATAGTCCAGAAATGTTTTCAGTTGGCATTGAAAGTGGAAGAGAAGTTAAAGAGAAGACAAGAATAGAACAATAGAGGAAGAGGAAAACAACAAAGAGGTGGAAGAGGTCCTTTCAGAGGCAGAGGACATGGATTTGGATATCAGGGAGAATCAAATCATGAAAACAGCAAAGGAGATAACAGTCAAAACCAGAGAGGAAATTACAATCAACAAGGAAACTTCAGAGGCAGAAGACCGTTCAGGGGAAGATCTCAAGGTAGAGGATCTATCAGATGTTATAACTGTAATAAAGAAGGCCATATAGCCAGCAGATGTCCAGAAAAGGCAACAAGTTCAGCAGGAGAAAGGAGAACAAATCTGATCCAAGAACCTGATAACCAAAGTGCAACAAGCTTAAACACTTTTCAAAGTGTGAATGCTCCTGACAACTATGGATATCCAGAGAGTGGATAATCTCTGATGATGAGGAGAACAATGACTACCATGAAGGCACCTGACAAAGAATCCCCATAAAGAAAGTCTCTCTTTAGAACTACTTGCAAGGCAGGAGGAAAGGTATGTAGAGTTCTAATTGATTCTGGTTCTACTAAAAATTTTGTGTCTGATGAAATGGTAACAAAGCTTAAGCTTAGAGGATTGCCTCACCCATTCCCATATAAGGTCTCATGGCTTACCCAAGGTCAGCAAACAGTTGTAGAAGAACAGGCTTGGGTAGAATTTTAGATTGGAGCATATAGAGACAAGTTGTTGTTTGACATCACCAAGATGGATGCTTGCCATATTTTATTTGGAAGACCATGGCAGTATGACTTGAAGGCACAACATAATGGTGTTAGGAACACCTATACAATCACCAAAGATGGTATGGTGACAGAGTTGATCCCAAGGACAGAGAAGGAGGAGAAATCAAAAGGAAAAGAGGTGAAGGTAATGCTGATGGAAGGAAAACAATTCATGAAAGAAGTAGCAGCAGAAGGTGCAGTTGTATATGCCCTAATTCCATGTCTCACAGTGAATAGAGAATAGCAGCAAGAAGCCAAGAAAGAGAAGAAGCAGATGTTTATAGATCCAGCTGTCCAAGAGCTATTGGATAAATATAAAGGCATCATCTCTGATGGAATGCCAAGATCCCTACCACCTGTAAGGGATATCAGCCATTGCATAGATCTAAACCCAGGATCCACACTTCCAAACAAGGCAGCATATAAGCTAACTCCAGAACAGAATGCAGAAGTGGCAAGACAAATTGAGGAATTGTTAGACACAGGTCTGATTGGTAAAAGTTTAAGCCCATGTGCAGTACCAGCTGTACTAGCACCAAAGAAAGAAGGCACTTGGAGGCTTTGCACAGATTCTAGGGCTATTAATAAGATCACAATCAGGTATAGGTTTCCAATACCTAGGATAGAGGATTTACTTGACTGTTTGGGAGGTGCTAAGTATTTTACAAAAATAGATCTGAAGATTGGTTATCATCAGATCAGAATTAGGCCAGGAGATGAATGGAAAACAACATTCAAAACCAATGAAGGGTTATATGAGTGGAAACTTATGACTTTTGGTTTATCTAATGTACCTAGTACTTTTATGAGATTAATGAATGAGGTTTTGAGAGAATTCATGGGCAAGTTTGTTATAGTATATCTAGATGACATTCTGATTTTTAGCAATACTAAGGAAGAACATCTCAAGCATATAGATTTGGTTCTCAAGAGGTTACATGAAGAATAGCTGATGATAAATTTGGACAAGTGTTTATTCATGCAGGAGGAGATCACATATTTGGGTTTTGTCATTTCACAAGGCAAGTTGCAAATGGATAAGGAGAAGGTGAGTGTCATATTATCTTGGCCAACTCCTAGGACTATGAATGATGTCAGAAGTTTCCATGGGTTAGCAACCTTCTACAGAAAGTTTATCAGAGGGTTTAGTCATATTTGTGCACCCATGCTTGATACTATAAAAGGAGGACAGAAGTGCAGATTTGCTTGGACTAAGGAAGCAGATGATTCCTTTGAAACATTGAAGAAGAAGGTGGCACAGCAGCCAGTCCTTGCACTTCCAGATTTTAATAAAATCTTTCAGGTAGAATGTGATACAAGTCACATGGCAATTGGAGCAATACTCAGCCAAGAAGGTAGGCCAATTGCATTTTTCAGTGAGAAGCTCAATGATGCTAAGAAGAGGTATTCATCATATGATTTGGAAATGTATACTCTAGTCTAGTCACTCAAGAAATGGAGGCATTACTTGATGCCAAAAGAATTCATAGTATTCACAGATAATCAGGCTCTAAGTTTCATAAATAGCCAGGAAAAACTAAATCATAGGCATATGAAATGGGTAGAAACTTTGCAAGCTTTTACTTTCACATTGAAGCATAAGAAAGGAGTCAAAAATAAGGTAGCAGATGCCTTGAGCAGGAGAGCTCTAACAGTCAACCAGATTCAGTTGGAAAGTGTTGGCATTGATTCATTGAAGACCATGTATGATGATGATGAAGATTTTGGAGAGATATATCAGGTATGTACTTCTTTTGGAGATAAATATCATGCTGAGTTCTCTAAATTCTTGATCCAAGATGGATTGTTATTCAAAGGTGGACAGTTGTGTATTCCAAGGTGTTCTATGAGGTTGAATATCATCAAAGAGAAACATTGTGGAGCTATGGCAGGACATTTTGGTTTGGATAAGACTCTTGATCTTGTCAGAAGACATTATTATTGGCCTAAGTTACAATCAGATGTTAGAAAATTTGTAGAGACATGTGTGATATGTCAGAAAGCAAAAGGAAGATCAACTAATGTAGGTTTATATCAGCCATTACCCATTCCTTCCAGACCATGGGAAAGCATAAGTATGGATTTTGTGTTGGGTTTACCCAGAACAAGAAAGGGACATGATAGTGTTTTTGTTGTAGTGGATAGATTCAGCAAAATGGCACATTTCTTGCCATGCAAAACCACTGCTGATGCTTCATATATTACAGATTTGTTTTTCAAGGAAATAGTCAGAATACATGGATTGCCATTGAGCATTGTGTTAGATAGAGATGTGAAATTCATTGGTCATTTTTGGAGGACTCTTTGGAAGAAGCTAGGCACAAATTTGTCTTTCTCATCCGCATATCATCCTCAAACGGATGGACAAACTGAAGTAGTAAATCATTCCTTAGGGAATTTGCTCAGATGTTTGATAAGACAACATGGAGACAAGTGGGATAATATCCTATCTCAGGCAGAATTTTCCTATAATGATACTATCAACAGGAGTACAGGGAAATCACCTTTTCAAATAGTATATGGTATGCATCCACGAGGTATTTTGGAGCTGAGAGATCTACCTACAGGAGATTATGTTAGTGCAGATGGAGAAGCTTTTGTAGAAGCCATAAAAGAGGTACATGATCAGGTCAAACACCAACTCCAACAAACTACTTTGAAGTATTAGGAGTATGCTGATAAAAAGAAGAAAGATGTACAGTTTGAGGTTGGAGATTTGGTATGGGTTCATTTGAAAAAGGAAAGACTTCCTAAAGGAAAATATACTAAACTCATGTAGAGGAAGATTGGACCATGTCAAATTTTGAAGAAATGTGGCTCCAATGCTTATGAGATACAACTCCCTTCAGATCTTGGATTATCACCTATATTCAATGTGTGTGATTTAACTCCATACAAGCATAATCCAGATGAAGAACAGGAACTACTATAGGATACAGCAGCTGATGACATTCCAAAACATGATCCACCACAGTTTTAGAAACTTTTAGAGACAAGAGTGATTAAGAAAACCAGGAACAAGGAATATTTGGAATATTTGGTGTCTTGGCAGGGAAAACCTAATTCAGAAGCAGTGTGGATGACTGAAGAACAGATCAACAAACATGGAACAGATTGGCAAACTCTCATCTCAAGCGGGCTTGAGATTTCTTTCAGGGAGTATGGTGCAGGAGCACCCCTTTGAAATTAAGAATAAGTCTAATTATAGTATGTTTTACTTTGTGATGTAATAAGGTCCATGTGACCAACTCTATGTGTTAAGTCAATCTAGGGTTATGTGCAGTTAGTTATAGTTTGTTATGCTAGCTATCCTCCCAGCCGCTTGGAAGCTCCCAACCACTGGGAACCATTTCTGTACTACTCATGAGGAGTAGATATATTTTCCCTAGATCAGTTTGTTTTGGATAGTGGATAGTTCAGTATTGCATAGGAGAAACAGGGAAGGTACATTTTTGTGGTTTTACAGAGTAGTTTTGTGCAGTGGAGCTGTGATATCAAATAGTTGCATGCATTCCTGTGATTGAATAAAAGCAGATCCCATTGGTGTTAATTATCGGATCTCAGATCTATCTGTGTAATCATTTTTTCCTAATTGCAAGCGAGATGGATTTACTTATCCATTCCACCAGTTGATTCTCTGAATCGGTGGAATGGCCCTGTATAGTAGATTAGTTTTCCTTTTTATTTTTCTATTTATGCATTTCATGTTTTGGGATCGAGTTGTGGCATGCAGTAATCGTTCCTAGCATCCTCATGTGCTAGGGCTCGAAGGATAAGATTCTAAGTCGAATTGGTTAAGGTAGTGGATTAGGCCGATCCTAGGTTTTTCTGTGTGAAACTTGTGAAGTTTCAAGGGTTTTACTTTGTTATACATTTGAGTTTTTGCAAATGCAACAGAGTCAAAGACACGATTGCTGAGGTGGACAAGTCGTCGGTGGGTCAGAGACATCAGCATGAGAAGAACCATCAGGTTGAAAAGTTTTCATTGCACTGACAGGGGCACTTTCACCGATCGGGGTGATAAATACAAAGTGTCGCTGACGAAGAGTCTATCAGCATAAGCCATAGTATCGGCTGAGCAAAGTTGAGACTCACCAATGTGGAAAGTCTTACCGATGGCAAGTTGATGGTCGGCGCATTGGCATAAGATATACTATCGATAGAGAAATGAAATGTTCCCCCAACGGTGTTAATCACACCGATGCATGAAGTCTGAAGGTCCGTCGGAGTGACCAAAGGTATCGGCATAAGTTTCATTGGTATCGTCGACAGTATATGTCATACTGACAAGCACGAAGGAGAAGTCATCGGTGTGAGTTGGTAGATCGGAGGACAAAGTGAAAGTCACTCCGACAACATAAGTCTGACTAATAGATATGTTGAGAGGTGAGTATCGGCATGAAATGTGTTATCGGTGTGAAGGAAATTAGTTCGACCGATAGAAGGTAGTCTTGCCGATAGGCAATAAGGTGAAGGATATCCATCGACGTGAGGGGGACTTCGGCGTGATGATCTCCTTGTGTGCCGACAACAATTGTTAGACTGATAACATGTATCAGAGAGACATTGTGGTAGATCTTGCCGATGAAATGAGGACAGTTAAATCCCACCAAGTTTGAACGCTTGTGCTGGCCACTCTACATCAAAAATCATAAGCACATTACACATCATGAACATCCATGTGATATATACATATGAATAAAGGTCAATATACAATGTGTGTCTCATAGATATATAGAGAGCCCATCAAAAATACATATACATCAGGCTCGTAGGCCTCAATATGATACAAATATATATATATATAAACGGACTATGTCCCAAGTCTCGCATGAGTGGCACTCCCTAAGGTAGCCTCTCTCTGGTCCATGCATGCTCCATCTGTACCCCTCTGTATTGGAGGTCCCATCACTGAAGCCACTGATCGTGAACCCGCTGTCCTCCTCAACTGACCTGATCTGCTGTGAAAGCTGGGTTGTCTCTGATCAACGGGCATTGCACCAAAATACAAGCCTCTATAGTACTCAGCCTCAGCTTGTGCTGATCCAACCTCATCCTATGCTCGGGTAAGCTCTTTGACTAACAATAAACTAGCCTGGTCTATCCCCAAAGCCACAACTGCTGCATCTCTTTGAGATAGAGCCATGTCTCTCTGAGATAGAGCCACATCCCTCTGAGATAGAGCAACATCTCTCTCCACTGTAAGTCTAGCCACAACTCCATCATCAACCACTACCTAAATTGGAGCTGGCTATACCACATGTGCTGCTTGTGCAGTATGATAAGGCTTAACATGAGCCCTAGCATGTCTCATAGCCATGAGGGACCCATATCTATCCCTCTCTACCCTTTGTAACCTAGCCTCCATCCTGATCCTCCAGCCCATCTCATGCTGAAGATGTCTCCATAGCCCATCCACATCACCTCTAGCACCGTCTCCTCCTCCTGCAGCCTGCTACTGTGGTGGCATAGCAACCTGTCTCGGTACATGTCCACCATGTGCCCCTAGTACTGGAGCAATCACCTATACCCGAGGTGGCCTCCTCTATCCTCTAATCTTGCCCCTCCTCAGTCTAAACACTCCAACCTCTCCCATCTCTCTAGGTCTAGTCAACCTGGTAGGCCTAGCAATCACCCAATGTGCATCATAGTTCATTGTGGTCCCTGGATCTACAAGACCTCCTATCCAATTCCACACTACTGGTTGTAGTGGCTCTACTACCGTTAGTGATGTCTCAACCACAATCTCTAGTCCCCGGTGTGGAATCTCCCGTCTAGTTTGACCATATATAGCCTCACCAATAGGTGCAGTCTGTGGCAATCCAAACTATTTGAGCACATGTCCAGGAAGGTATGACTCAATGATGTATAAACTAAGCCCAAACAAATATCGAGGCTGCCAAGCGTAAACCAACTCCCTCTGATCCTCCTCCCATGCCTCACAACCTAACCATGGTCACCATATAAACTGATCCATCTCATCAAACTGTCATCATCAGTACATGAGGGAGTTCAACCCTTGATAAGTAATATCACCACCATAAATATGAGCATAAGGCTACCCAGGTAATCTCTGCCTAATACCCAAGGGCCTAGTCACATCAATATGCTCGTAAGCCCATACATGAAGCAATGTGACTCCCGCAGACATGCTAGAGCATCCCAAATAAGCACAATCATGTAAGAGATGATATAACTACCCAAGAACACATGGAGCCCAAGCGTACCTCATACCATACATAAACAAGCCCTCCATAACTATCCCCCATCCTATAGACAATCCTCTAGCTCTCTGATCTGACACTAGGTACCTGATGATAGCTATCACCAATTTCTACAACCTGTCACATAGCTCATCATTGGTATCTCATGCTCATCATCTTGAATGTCATCTACTCTGAACACAAGGTGGAATGCAACAGGACTACACTCTGTGTCATAATCCACTCGATCCCCATCAATAGGAATCCGTAATATCCTATGCACATCCTCTAATGTGATGGTGGCCTCACCAGTAGGAAACAAGAAGGATCTATGCTCACTATACCATCTCTCGACCATAGCTATCATCAAAGCACAATGAGCCCACACTGGTGTAAGCTCCCCAACATGATGCAACCCTATGATATCCAAGAACAGGTGCTCCTCGGTGTCAATCTCTCAAATCAACCGCAGATCCGATGGATGTACCTCTCTTGATAATAATGACGACAATACAACTTGTAGACATTAGTAAAATCATCATCCCAAAAAACAAAAAAACAACAAAACTGACAAAAATCCTCAATAATCCTAAGTTTGCCTTGATTTTGACCAATTGTGGCTAGGAAAATTCATTGCGATTTTCCCCCTTGCAATTGCAACTAGGTTAACCAAATGTGATTGATAGTCACTCAATTGCGATGTGATTACCAACTGTGACTTTCTGTCTCTCAATTGCGAACTATATTTCCAATTGTGCATTAAAATCTAGCCCTATCCCCATATTGCCAATTGCACATTGTTTTACAAATTGTAGTGAAATTGCGTGCAATTGCGACGTGTTTTACAAATTGTGATACATTATCATTCAATTGCACATGCACCTAAACCTATACGCATTTCGTCACATGCGCACATTAATGATGCTTTTTCCCTACAAATCAAATGCTTTTGGTCAAGTTTTAGCTACATACCTATGCTTGTGCTCCTACCAGTCGTCCAAAGGTCCTAACCCGCTTCACTCGGTGATCTGTGCATGGAATAACCATCTCGGAAGCTCTCAAAGGTCTCAAACACTCAAATCTCAGAGCTCTAAAACTCAAAATCGCAAAAGCACAAATGAAGCAAATGACAAGGATTGCCCTTCTGCACCTATCTATATAGTATCAAACCCTAATCCCTTTCTTCTAAGCCAAAACCCTAATTTCTTCTATTCCATCCCTTTTCACCCCGCCTGATCCCTAATTTCTTCATATCAACTTATTCATCTTCATTTAGTCATCTATTCGAGAGTCAACCCAACCTTTTCTGATCACCTTGTGTTTCCTCTCGAGGGGGCATCATCCGCTAGTTTCACTGGGGCAAAATCTATTTTTCGAAAGCAACATATCGTATCATATCTTCTTTGAAACAATGTTCTAACGAACATCATCTCAAAGAGGGGAAAAATGTAGACACCCAAAATTGGCCTAATTATCATTATTAATATATTTCACTATTTTACCATCTGCATTTGTCTAACACATTTGAATAACTTACCTATTTTCTTTTAAATCATCTATTTCTTCTATTAATTAAATAAACTCATATTTATTTATTTATTTAATTCCCTATCTATTTTCTTCAATCTATAATTAAATAATCTTTAATTATTTAATTATCCTTCTTATTCTTTCTATTTTAATTAAATAAATTTTATTTATTTAATTAAAATTCCATCTTAATCCTATCCTTATCTCATAATCCAATCAATTAAATAAAATGTATTTATTTAATTAATTTTCTAACTAATTATCCTCACCTCTCACCACATTTCAACACTTGTCCACCTCTCAATTGGATCAGTACAGTGCATGCATACTTATTATCATAGTAACATTTTTTCTTTTTAACAAAATTCTAAATCTTGAACAATATTGAAATTCAAAAACCCAATATGAATTTGAAAATGATGGAATGCCCCATAGTTTTATCAAACCTCTCACCACATTCCAACTCTGCTGCTACAATGAGAGAAAACTCTCTTATATCCAAGAAAATAAAAAAATCAAAAAATTACCTTTTTTGACAGATTTCGACAATTGTCAGATTTTGCCATTTTAGGTAATTTTACATGCATATCCTGAGCATCCAATTTTTTCCCAAAAACTTCCAAAAACTAAGGTAGGACGAAAAGCGAACTAACATCTTAAATCCGAAACATGAGTTTCGAGTTATTAAAAAAACAACTTTTAAAAAAACTAGGAAAAAACACTAAATTGCCATTTTGAGGGCCAAGATGAAAGTCTGAAGCCCCAAAAAAAATGGGGTCCAACCAACTAGGGTGGGTTGGGAATCCACATGCCACCTCATAATGCATCCACCTATAAAATTTCATCCCAAACCCATGTCTGAGTCAAAAGTTATGACATCTGGAAGTCCCTGCATCACAAGGTCGGGTGCATTTGTATCTGATACAATACAGATTACATAATATGTTAGAGAATATCGAGGATATATTTTTTTTGAAAAACAAAATTTGAGTAGGTAGAAGATAGGGGGAAATTTTGTTTAATACCCGTGTCTTGTCATATTCTGTTTCTCCATCTTTAATGTCCAATATAAATTGAAATGGTGTTCATTTGGATGACTGTACAATTGCGACAACAGTGCCAACTATATAATTATCAATACTTTCCAACATCATTTTGATAGTTGTGCTTGGTATAAATGAGTATTCATCACAAAAATGAGGGATCGTTCCTATAACACTTGATTGGGTCAATAACATAATAGACTCACAATCACCATGATCGTATTTTGTTTTAGGTGCAATTATAAAACCAGTTATATGGACAGTTGCACGTGGAGAAATCTTATTTTCAAATAGTTGGACTAGATTTCCAATCAAATTCATAGTTATTGTCATTTCTACTTTTTTGTTAGTCAAATCAACACGAAAAACTTCAAGTGTTTTTTTATTTATCTAGATGAGTTCGATAGGTGACAATCACTTCAACTTCAAAAATGTCTCCAAATTTATGTGCATTTATGTCTTCTATGGAAAGTACTTTCATAGGCTCTTTCACTGACTCAAATCTCTTCATCTCTATCTGCCCCTATTTCTTTGCTCTGCTCTTACATAAAGAAAAGATCTCTCTTCATCTTCTACGGTCACTTTATCTTTGCATATTTCGTATGCCCACACATAATATCACACACAACACATTCTAAACACTAAAATCCATCCTCTATATATATTTGCAACTCAATCTAATTCATAATTAGGTCGGCAGGCAAACCATGAAGCGTGTACACAAAAATGTTATATTCTATCAGCTTGTTCTTGTGTATAATATTTAATGCGGATCCAACCAAATGTGTACAAGTCTTTATATGTGTCAGCTCTAATCATTCAATCACTTAGATTTATCATTCAGCTCATATTTCTTCTTTGCATAAGGATCTAATTAGTTTGTCAGCTTATTCCTTAAGAACATATATGATAGGTTCCTCTATCACATCATAACTTATGTTGTGGACCAAATGGGACTTCATGAATCATATCCAGCATTCATTATTGATCCCTTAACATGTCTTCAACTCTGTAGAACATGATAATTTTGTATGCCAAAATGCAGATCTTGGAACTGTTGTACTGTCATACTGAAGCACTATCAAACTAAATACCGATACTGGAGAGCCTATAGAATATGATCTAATTCACTTTCAGAGCTACAAACTTGGATTTAGATAGTCATGACATATCTCTAGGTTGCCTTAGAACCACAGATCAAAATATGCTAATGCGGAGGAATGCGGACCAATTTGCTCAACACTATTCACTGTCTCTTACCCTAGATATTTCCCATATTTAGCCATTTTAGGGCTTCCAGACCAAAATACTTTGTGCCTTGTTTCCAACTCATGATTGTCTACCGAAGTAGTGTCTGTTTACCATGCTGATGGATTCTCTTTACCTTGTTGCCATCAATGACAACACTCAGGTCATCTATAGAGAAGTGTCTCTTGCCAACATGTTCCTGGTGCACAATGGCTCTGTCCTTTTCTCCTCTTTTGTTATTTGTCATTAGCACTACAAAACAATTAACACACTGTGTTGATAAGAGAGGAGATTTAAAATAAAAATTATAAAACAAAAGAAGTTGACTCAAAAAACTTGTGGGACAATTTTGGTAATTTTACTGAATAACTAAGAAATGTTCATGTAGTTGATAATTTGAAGTAGTTCCATGACTTCGAAATATATAACATTTTTGTAAATATAATTTTAAAAACACATGTATTTGAAAAAGTTGTAAATTTTTTGTCATTCCAAATCGTTTATTTAAATAATTTTTAATACTTTAGATAGTAATGTTGTTATGAGAATGATTTATAATGGCTACTTTTTTCCTTTTGTGAAATATCAAGAAGAAGACAAATAGTATCATGATCACTCCAATATGTGTCAATTTTGATAATCTTGTAATTATCTTTGTTAATATTTGACCAGACATGGTCAATGAGTGATGTTTCTAAAGAATTATTTTTGTCAAGAAGGAAATGTATATTCTTGTTGTTCAGATATGTTTCTAATCTATTTGTTTTAGCATTTTTTTGGTTCCATGTCAATATTGAAATCACCAAGAATAATTATATTGTCTACAAGGTGTATTTCAAGAATTTCCTGGTCAATTATATCGATAATTTTAGACGCCTTTGTAGTAGGTCATGCATATAAATTTTTTATTGTTATTTTGAAGTTGTTAATAAGAATGGTTGCTAAAATAGCTTCTATGCTATCAGTTTTGTAAAGATTTGAATGTAAAATGCATATTTTTTTATTTACCCACATTGCAACACCATAGTTATTGTATATGGAAAGAGATTGGAAATTTTGTAGTTGACTATACTGAGGTAAATGTGATACATGTGTTTCTTGTAAACATATTATGTTTGATTCGATAAAGTCATAGTCATTGATGTAATATCATCAATATGATGTTTTAAACTTCTTGTATTCAAGGATAAAATAGATATGGTTGCGCTTCCCATAGTTTCCTTTTTAGAATATTGTACGTCCCATTTTGCTTTTGTTTGCAATCTTTGCATTTCATTTGTAACTTTTTCTTTGACCTTAAAGTTTTCTAGGCTGAGTGGATTTAACAAGTAGAGCGATTCTATATCTTGTACATGTGATAGTGTTGTATACACCAATCCATGTGATTTTATAATTCGTAATGAATCAAATGCAAGTCCTTCCAATGTAAGTCCTTGTGATCTATGTATTATTCGTGCACATGCAAGTTGTACTAGAAATTGTTTATGGATTTATAATTGCAATGGATGTTTACCTCTTGATAGGGACTTTCTTATTCATAGTATAGGTACCCATTATTTTGGAATTGTATCTGTATATAGTTGTGCTAGTTTTAGAGATTGTTGTCTCCAAATTTTGAGTCACTGAATTGAATCCACATGATATCTATGTTATTATTAGTTGTATATGCTTTGAATATTCCATCAGCACCATTTACCAATCCATCTTCTATGCTATAGCTCCCAGCATATAATTCAACCAACATGTCTATTTTTAGTACAATTTGTTTTGGTAGTGTTGTATTTGAATAACTTGTTATACTGCCATAGTTGAAAGAGGACGCAAACTAGGCTTCATAGGAACAACTAAGGTTGATGCAAAGGCAAGGTAGACAAGGCAATTTCAAAGCAATTGAGAAGCAATGAATGAACGTCAAACCTTAAAAGAAAGCCTAGCATACAATTTGACACACAAAACTGGCAAATGTATACAAATTCATTAGAGATTGGCACATAAAAAGGGACAATAAGACTTATAGGTGCTTGAACGCTTGGGAACCCTAGATTCAAATGCCTAGAACTTGAAACACACGACAACATATCTCTAGATGCTTAAAAATGCTTTGTGAATCAAAATATGCTTTCAATTATGCCCTTATGGCAGAAGAAACCCCTTAATTCGGCATGATAAGATCACGCTTGCCATTAATGTTCGCTCGTGTGAACCAGAAACATTTCCCATAATGTCATTGGCAAATTTGAAATCTGACCATTGATCTAATAGTGAGTTGAATCTTGAATAGCCCAGATGGAGCCATGTAGTAGTCGCCCACTGCCTTGCATGATGTTGGCAACTATAGATAGAGAAACCGCGGGCTGGTGGAGAACAACCGAGATTTAAACTTTAGACCTGATTTGAACCATTAGATCTTGAGCCCACCCCAAATGTCATCATAGAAATCGTAAATACATGCCACACGATGTATGCCCGCTATCCCACATAATCTTTTCATTGAATATTTTAAGCCCGCGAGCCAGAGGGTAGCCAATGGAAACTGAATTGTGGGACCACACCACACTGAACTTAGGCAAATTAAGCACATATCTTAAGTTGCAACTTTAAAGGGGGACCCATTAAGCACCTTAGAAACAAAATTTCAACCCTGCCATAAGGCACTCAAAAATATTAAACATTTGTTTGCTCAGACCTAGGACGATGGGCAAAAATATTATAATGCATGCGACCAAATACTTAGCTAGGGACAAGAGGCCGCCTTATCAACGACGCCAAAGACTTAAGTCGTGACTTAATTGACCTCGGAAAAGCTAAAACATGCGAACAATGAATTAAAAGAGAAATTAGGGTTTTACAGAAATAGGGTCTTTGGAAGGCCTAAGCTTTTAAAATGAACCCTAACCCCTCAAGGACCAACCAATGACCAGAACCACTAAAACTTTTCAAAGTCCCGTCACCCCTCTCTCATTTTCTAAATATACTCACCACCTAAAAAGTCTTATATATTGATTCATGCAACTATTTGCTTTTGCATTCTCCTAATACTATTTTGCTTTATGAACATTTGCATTTCTCTCTTGGAGACTAAGTTTTTCATGTTATTTTGATCTTTGTATCATTTACATTTATAGTTTATTATTTATTCATTGCACTATATTTTGGGGTTATTCATCTTTTCATATTCTAACATAACTAATTGTATTATTAAGCAATAATGATCAATTTCAATATAATAGCCATGCACATGCCCTACATGAGTATTACCAACATGTAAATCAAGAGTAATTTCAACAACATGATGACACCTATAAAGTGCACTATGCATACTCCATCCCAAGAACTCAATAAATAGATGAAGCACAAATAGGAAACCATCCAATGTTTTTTAGAAAACCATGTACCACCGCAAAAGAAGTATGGCACCTAAATCTCCATGGCACAAAATCTAATGCCCCTTTAGTCTTGGTCTTCTAGGTTATTATGGAATTATTCCTTACACATTGTCATAGTTATCACAACTTGTCATATTTGACCACCCAACTTAGGTGCCCCAATTTGGCTCTATTATTCATTAAATTTATTTATAACATGCATTATAAATTATCATAATACTAGTCAAGGTTCCATTGTAACTCCCTTATATTCATGTTTTACAGGTCATATAAGCTATTATAAATAACTCTCATCTTACAATGTTATAAGATGCTCTTACATATCATGATGACATTATATGCTCTTACAACTTCTTACACACTTTACAAGATAGCTGACACATAGCCAAGAGGGTCATTTCAAAGTGGGAGACCCCATTTCCCATTTGAGGCTAAAATAATTAATAAATACAAACATTAGGATGTAAAGTTTATGAGACCTTTCCCAACAACTTCTTGCTATATTATTTTCGTGAGACACAATTTAGATTAGTGCCTCAAATCATATCCATATGATGCAAAGTCAAACTTGAGAGGCTTAGAATTGAACCACATACAATTATAAGTCTAAATTGACTCTATCAAATCCATTAAATTGCATGAACAATAAATTTATGTACCATAGCAAATAAGTGCAGTATAGCATCAATATTGATTCTTGCCCATTATTCTTGAAACTAAATACACTAATCCGTCATATTTAATTTTCAAATATTTATTTATAATTATCAACCAACCCAACTCTAATTAATCTAAATTAATTTTATGTAATGGAATCTTGCATTTGTTTAGTCAGCTTAGATAATTGATGTGAGTAAAACTTTTTGTGCTCTTCTTGACGGGAGGGAGCTGTTCTGAAGAGGACGCCTTAGTTTGGCAATCTAGTTGTGAACAAGGAATCCCGACCTTGAATTCATATCACACTTTCATATGGCTGCCGTCTTTTAAAAAAAAAAAAATTCCTCCTTTCTTGTTTGTTTTATTTTATTTGTTTTTTATTTTTATTTCAGGAAAGAGCTAAAAAGTAACGTCTTCTTTTCCTGTCCTTTCGAGGAAGGAGGGTGGATCAAACCTCTACTCTTTCACAAAATGTCCTCCTTATTTTCCATAAGAAACAACAAGGAATGGTTTCTCTCAACATTTTCCTCCTTATTTCCCCGTCCTTTCATCAGAGGAGGATTCAGTGACATCTATTTATATGAAGGCCTTGATCTTTCTTCCTCAAATCATATCCATTGTTTCAGAGATTTGCTGAGCTTTTGTGTTGTTAAATTAAATGGAACAATGAAATCAAAGTGAAATAGAACACACAACAAAGATCACACAAACGAGACAACAAATTTAACGTGGTTCACCATAAACTGGCTACATCCACAGGAGCAAGGGAACAATTTTATTATTTTTGTATGAAGTGCGAATACAATGAATGACAGTAGCAATACATCTCTCTTATAAAGTAATATCCACAATGGATAAGGAAGACCAAGAGGCAAGAGATTTGGCGGAGAAATAATGTGTCTTTTGGACTTCACAATCCAACAATCTTCCACTTGAAGTCTAATAATTGCTGCTCACCCCCCTACTCCAGTCTCAATGTCACATCATGACAATGGTGAGAGAAGCTCGATAGAATTCAAACTTCTCTCGAGTTACAACCTTGGTCAATGTATAAGCTGGATTGATCTTGTTGTTGATCTTTTGAACTTTCAACTTGCCTTCTTCAATCATGCTACGGATGAAATGATACCTCAGCTCAATGTGTTTGGTTCTATTATGAGATGCCGCATTCTTGGCCAAATGAATAGCATTGTTATTATCACAAAAGAGTGTGAAAAGTTGTTGTTTGAAACCCAACTCAGTTAACAAATGCTACAACCAAACCATTTCTTTTTCTCCTTCGGTGAGGGCAATGTACTCAGCCTCAGTTGTGGAAAGAGCAACTACTTGTTGCAATCTTGAGACCCAGCTGATAGCTGCCCCGACAAAAGTGAAAACATAGCCTGATGTAGACCTTCTTTTATCCAAGTCACCCGCCATATCAGAGTCAATGAAGCCTTGTAGCTGTGCAAATTTCCCACTAAAGTATAAGGCATAATTTGAAGTGCCTTTTAGATACCTCAATATCCACTTCATAGCTTCCCAATGAGTTTTACCGGGATTACTCATGAACCAGCTCACAACTCCCACTATATGGGAAATATCAGGATGGGTGCATATCATTGCATACATAAGACTTCCCACGACTGAAGAATATGGAATGTTCTTCATGTAATCTTGTTCTTCTTGTGTCTTGGGACACAATGCAGAAGACAAGCGAAAATGATCGACAAGTGGAGTGCTAACCAGCTTAGCACCTCTCATATTGAATCTATCCAAAACTTTTTCAATATACTTTTGCTGAGATAATCTAATTTCTTTTTTCTTTCTATCCCAGATAATAGTCATGCCAAGAATCTTCCTTGCTGCCTCGAGGTCCTTCATTGCAAATTTGTTTCCCAAGAGTTGCTTCAAATCAGCAATGACTCTCATGTTGGTGCTGGTAATGTGCATGTCGTCGACATAGAGCAATAATAAAACAAATTCACCACTTGGCAACACCTTGTAGTATAAAAATGGATCAGATTCACAACGTATAAACTGATTCTCCATCATGAAGTTATCAAACTTGATGTACCACTGCCTAGGGGCTTGTTTTAGCCCATACAAGTGCCTCCTTAATCTGCAATACAGATTTTCATGCCCATGCTTGACAAAACCTTTTGGCTGATGCATGTACAATTCCTCTTCTATATCACCATGGAGAAATGTAGTCTTCACATCAAGTTGCTCAAGCTCAAGTTCATAAACTGCTGCCAAGCCCAAAACGGCTCGAATTGTGTTCATTTTCACAACTGGTGAGAAAATCTCATTGAAGTCTACTCCTTTTTGTTGATCATATCATTTCACAAGTCTGGCCCTATAACGTTTTGTGCCTCCTTCTTCCTCTTTCAGTCTATACACCCACCAATTTTTTAATGCCTTTTGATTTGGAGGAAGCTAGACCAGATCCCATGTATGATTTACCATTAGTGACTCCATTTCATCCTTCATAGAAGCCATCCACTTTTCACTGTCCTTTGCATTGCAGGCCTCTCGAAATGTATTTGGCTCTGATTGATTAGATATGATCAGCTGATAATCATCAAACTTTGAAGGAGGTTTCCTCTCCCTGGTAGACCTCCTTAATGGAGGAATTTGTGAACTGCCCTGTCCATGTGAAGTACTCTATTCATCAGATATTATGACTGGAATGTTCCTCTGTTGTTCAACACATTTTCCAATATTACTTCTCTCTATATCTTATGACTGGCAAAACATAGGCGGTAGAAATGAATTTCCACTTATTGAATTTTCTTTCTCCCTTAATACTGGAAAATTCCTTACTACTGGCAAGGAAGTGATATCATTGTTTGGAGACTGTGTAGCATTCCAAGATGGCTGCGTTGGATTTAGGAGACTTCGATTTTGCAAAGAGGATGTGGTATGTGGGTTCACTGCTTGGAAATGAGAATGCTACATTGAAAAGTCTTCGATAGTCTTTTTAAAAATTTCATCCTCTTCCTGACCGTCTGGCATGGTGAATGGAGAAGATAAATGTGTTTGTTGCCCCCGTGCATCATTTCTATGAGATCGTTGTCCCATAGTGAGTGTCCCTTCTTCTCTAGCCTGCGTGCCAGTAATCCTTATTTTGTTTTGCATTTTTTCAACACCTGCGTGGGAGTTTGTAGTTGGCTTCAAGTTGAAAGTCTGCAAAGACTTATATATGCCAGCACTTTCCACAGCCCACGTGGGTATGTAAACTGCTGAGGGAGTCACAGTTTTTGAAGCAAATTACAGGGGCTGTGTTAGATGTTTATCTCCCATTTTCAAAGTATCTTGAGGTGCGTATGATTTCCTTGCACCAATACTAGGATTGGATGTTGTTGTTTGAAGAGGTATTTCACCTTCAGCTGGTGTGGGAGACACTCCCACCGAATGAGTGTTGGAGTAACTTGAGCCAGTGTTTTCAAAAAGAGAACCAGTGTTGAGAGGAGACAGAGTAATTGTGTTACCATGTGCCAAAGCTATATTTGAGTTACTTTCTGTATTTTTTTGCCAGTTCTGGATGTGAAGACTGCATATCATCATCAATTGATATGAATTCCTTGGTTTGTGTTTTTTGTGCTTGCAGGCTGGGAACACTTTTTTGTTGAATATCACATCACGGCTGGAATGATTTGCTTTGCAACAGGATCCCACAACCTAAATCCATATTGCTCTTCTCCATAACCGACGAAGATACATCGTTTGGATTTGAAATCCAATTTCGTTCGCTTCTCCTTGGGAATATGAGCGAAAGCCTCACAGCCAAAAACTTAGAGGTGATTGTAGAAGATCTTCTTTTCAAACCACTCTTCTTTGAGAATGTCAAAATCCAACTTAGTAGAAGGACTTCAGTTGATCAAATAAACCACTGTGTTAACTGCCTCAATCCAAAATTCTTTACTCAAACCAGCATTAGAGAGCATGCTTTGTGCCCTCTCTAGAATTGTGCGATTCATCCTTTCAGCTGCACCATTTTCTTGAGATGTAAATGGTACAACCTTGATGTGTTGAATGCCATTATTTGCACAATAAGTATAAAAATCCAAAGAGAAAAAATCCCCCCCATTGTCAGTTTTTAGACATTTAATTTTGCTCCTGATTTGATTTTCAGCAACAACCTTAAAAATTTTGAATTTTGCAAACACTTCTGATTTTCTATTGAGCATATAGACCCAAAGTTTACAGGTGAAATCATCTAAAAATGTTACAAAATAGTTTTCTACTCCAATGGAGGTTACCTCCATGGGATCGAAGACATCCGAATGCACGAGTTCCAAGGGTCTTGACTTCTTGCCATGTCCAGTTTTGGAGAAGCTGGCCCACCTTTGTTTCCCATAAAGACAATGCTCACATAGCTCTAAATCTGCTGATTGTAAACTAGAAAGTTGACCTCTTTTGAGTAAAACTTCCATTCCCTTCTTGCTCATATGGCCAAGTCTCCTATGCTAAAGTTCTGTCCCACTATCAACTATGGCCATCATAGCTCCCACTTCAGTGGTACACTCTAGCACATAAAGAGATCCCGATTTTCTACCTTTCGTAACAACTAAGGCTCCTTTGGTCACTTTCCAAATGTTGGAAGAGAAAGTTATGCTGCAACCTTGAGCATCAAGTTGTCTAGCTAAAATCAAGTTCCTCTTAAGTTTAGGAACATGTCCTACATCATTTAGTAGCCACTTTCTTCCATTCTTTAGTTGGATCAATATGTCACCTTTGCCAACTATCTAGCACGGCTCATTGTCACCGAGATAAACTTTGCCAAATTTTCCTTCTTGATATGTTTTGAAGGCATCCTAGTTTGAGGTTGTATGAAAGGAGGCACTAGAGTCTAATATCCATGAGTCAGATTCAACTTCACTTGTTGCTAAGACAAGAGCTCCTCCATCGTCTTCAAGAGCCGTGTTAACCTCCTTTTCTTTTAGCTATTTTTGGGCTTTCTTGTAACACCAACAATCCTTCTTGACATGTCCATCTTTTTCGCAAAACCAACAATCTTCTTTCTATCCTCTTGACTTTGATCTCTTGGTTGATTTAGATCTTCTCCTATTATGTTTCCCTCGATCTTGGGCTCTTCCCCTATTGCCTAAAACCAAGGCTTCGCCGGATGTTTTATTTTGTCCTCTTCTCATGTCTTTGTTAAGAAGTGTGGCAGCGACATCATCAAATCTTAACATTGCTTTCTTTTCCTTGTCTTCGGATCCTCTTCTCCCGGGTGCCGAATTATCGTCATCACGACATTATCCCAGCTATCGCGAAGAGAGCACAAGAGTAGCATAGCCCTCATTTCATCATCAAAATTGATTTCTATGGAAGCTAGTTGGCTGATTGCAATATTGAATTCATTCAAATGATTTGAAAATCCTTTTCCCTCTTTCATTTTCAGATTGAGCAACTTCTTTAACAAGAAGACCCTATTGGTTGCGGATGTCATCTCATACATGTTGCAAAGCTTGTCCCAATTCTATTTTTCTGAAGTTTCTGTTGCAACATTAAATAAGACATTGCTGGACAACGAGAGGATAATTGTAGCAGCTACTTTTTGATCTATCACATCCCATTCGTCATCTGTCATCTTCTCTAGTTTTGCTATTTTTCCTTTCAGCATGATGGCTAGGTCTTTTTGAATTAGTAGGGAACAAATTTGCAGCTTCCAAAGTCCAAAGTTCTACCCCAAAAATTTCTCTATTCTCCACTTGTCCGCTTCTTCCATTTCTTCAAAAATTCATCACGAATTTCTCAACCAGCTCCTTGACTGAGCTCTGATACCAATTGTTAAATTAAATGGAATAGTGAAAGCAAAGTGAAATAGAACACACAACAAAGATCACACACACGAGACAACAAATTTAACGCTGTTCACCATAAACTAGCTACATCCACAGGAGCAGGGGAATAATTTTATTATCTCTGTATGAAGTGTGAATACAATGAATGACAACAACAATACATCTCTCTTATAAATCAATATCCACAATGGATAAGGAAGACCAAGAGGCAAGAGATTTGGCAGGAGAAATAATGTGTCTTTTGGACTTCACAATCCAACATGTGTTTCAACCCCAACCTTGCATTTATGGCTTCTTCATCCTCCTTATCTCCCCAACAAAATGCTTTCTCTAGAATTGAACCTCCCAACAAAAGGAGAAAAGTAGAAGAATCTTCCAGAGTGTTTGATGTGTTCATCAACCATAGAGGCCCCGATGTCAAACAAACTCTAGCTACTCAACTTTACAACTCTCTTAGGGAGTGAGGCATACAGGCATTTCTTGATTCGGAAGAGAAGGAGCTTGGAGGATCATTTACTTCAACCATTGAGACCGTAATTAGATCTGCTTCAGTAGATATCACTATTTTTTCAATAAATTATGCAGGATCACCTTGGTGTCTAGCTGAGCTGCTTCTTATGTTACAAAGTAAGGCCAAAATTATTCCTGTGTTTTATGAAGTGGAACCATCAGAACTCTGCTACATCGAAAAGGGAGTATATGCTAGTGCATTTCTTGAATATGAAGAGAAGGGCAAGTATCTCGACAAGATTAAGGAGTGGAAGGAAGCCCTTCAACAAGTTTCATATACTGTCGAATTCAAAAATTTAGAGTAAGTTTTCTACCTATTTTCAATTTAATTGGTAACTCAAATTATATACCCTTTTTAAACAAAAGGGTTATTTTTAAATATCATCTATTTTAGGGTTATTCTTAAAAATCATCTATTTCAATAGTTAAAAATTATTTTGAGGTGTACAATTGCTATTGACCATTTATTTGTTAAAATAAATAATATTTAAATAGAGTGTAGCAAAACAAAATTTGTTTCTCATCAAATTTCCCAAATTCCCCTTTCTCTTTGCAGTTCTAGTGACTGCAAAGAGGGAGCCTGCAAAGACATAGTGTCCATTGTGGAAAAGGAAGTACAAAGGACAAAACATTTACATGTCACTAAACATCCAGTAGGACTTGATAAGCTTGTAAAGGATTTAGAAAAGCAGTGCCTTTGTGATCTTGTTGAAGATTTTGAGAGCCAGTGCGAAATGAACAAAGCAAGAAAAAAGAAAGCTAATGTTGTTGGCATTTTTGGTATGGGTGGGGTTGGGAAGACAACTCTCTCCAAAGAGTTGTTCAACCAAAAGAGATCAAAATACACAAGAGAAAGTTTTATGTTTGATGTGTGGGAAGCTTGTGCCAGTAGTAAATTACCTTCACTGCAAAGTAAACTCCTCAAAGATCTTTTCTCTGGAGATGATCACTGTTTTCTAAGTAGTGAGGAAGGGGCAAGTTGTCTAAGGGATCATTTGGAAAGGAGCGGCTCTTTCAGTTTCCTAATTGTCTTAGATGACATTGATCATGTGGAACAGTTAGAAGCCCTATTAGACAAGGATGTATTAAATAAGTTTCCTAATAGTCTAGTAATTATTACAACCTGAGATGTAGGGGTCCTTATAAGTACAGGAATTGACATTGGTTATCATTTAAAAGTATTGGATAGAGAAGATGGGAGAGAGATGTTGTGTTGGCACGCTTTCAACCAACCCCTTCCACTTAGCGGATACGAGGATCTAGTTCAGGCCTTCATTAACATGTGTTGAGGCCTACCTCTATCTATAAAAGTTCTGGGCCAACATGTTTCTGGTAGAGCCCAGTGGTATTGGTAGGATGAATTGGAAAAATTCAAGGAGACTCTTCCCGGAGATATAAAGCGGAGATTGAAAATAAACATTGATACATTAGATAATGTAGAAAAATAAATTTTCATGGATATAGCTTTCTTTTTCATTGAAAAATCTATCACCATGGCCATGACCATATGGAAAGAATGTGGATGGATAGGTCGCCATGCCTTCGAAACACTAAAAGAGAAATGTCTTGTTGAGGAAGTTGAAGTATGGTTTCTGAATAACTAGAAATCTGGAGTAGATAGGCGTGCTTTGGGAATGCATGACCACCTGCGGGACTTGGGAAGAGAAATGGCAAATGAACTGAGCCATCCTCGTCATGTGTGGCATACCCAACATCTTAAATCTTTGGTATGCTTTTCCTTCCTCCATGTTTTTATTTCTAATTGATATTTAAATTCTGAAATTCCTACTACTCCACAAATGTAAGTTGCATCCTGTGAATGCAGGAATTGAAGGGATTCCAAAACATCCTGGCCAAAACAAGAAGTAGATGTTTCCATTCCATTTTAGATAAATCCATGGGTTGTAAAATTACATACTTTTTAGGGGACCCGGAAGATGGTTCTGATATTTCTCTGCTATGGCTTCAGCTTGAGTATTTGGGTTGGTGTTCACTTGTCCTGACTTCAGATATAAACTCAAGCATTCCTTCATGGATTCCTCTTCAATACTTGTAGTGTTTAAGAATTAGCAATGGGTGTTTCCAAAAATTGTGGTAGAGCAATGTGCAGGTATTTTGTTCTTCTCCATCGAAATTAAATTTTCATTAAAGGTATATGAGATGTGCATTATGTTATGGTAGTTTCTTGACTATTGTTTATACCCGAAAGTTTGAAATAAATATATTTTGAATAACAGGCACCTTCCCATTTAAAAGAGCTGTAGACTCGTGACACCTTTCTGGAAGAGTTTCCAGATTTGTTAGGAAAATTGAATGACATGAAAAATTTATTTATACATGCTAAGGACATCCAAACAGATATGAGGTCTTTATTAGGATCCCTCAAAATGAATCTCTGCAGTTTAAATATGATGGGTTGGGGATTAACTGGGGATAGTGCAGAGGGGAAGTCCTTAGATAACGATGGTTTCAAACTACTATGGGAGGGGGAAATGGTTTTGAATAACGAGGGGTGGTCTAGAACAGTAATGAGTGACATTGAAAATCTAGTCATTAAGGGCCACAAAATTGTAACGAAGATTTTAATTACTGGATATTTTTGTCAATGCCTACACTCTCTCAAAATTTGTGAAATGGAAAATCTTATTAAAGCAGATTTAGCAAGGATAAAGACATTGAATTGTCTTGAGATTACCGGCTCTAAAAAATGTTGGAAAAAAGGTAGATAACTAAGAGGGGGGGTGAATCAATTATATCAAAATTTCTTTAACTTTCTTTTCTTTTGTTAACTTAAAAATCAGTGCAGCATCAAATTATATAAGCATATGTGATCATAAGAACAAAAATAAAATCAACACATATAACACAAGGATTTTTACGTGGAAAACCCTGTTAAGGGAAAAACCACGGGGTGACTAACCCAAGATTGTATTCTCTGTTAAAAGAATAAAGGAGTACAAAATGGCACTTGCCAATTAGGGCTCATTGCCCGAGCACAATGCTCACAAGAGGCACACTACCTACAAGAGACTCACTGTCTATAGAACTTACAGAAGGTAATCAAGTGTTTGAACTGATGAGAGGCATCTACAAATGCTAGAGTTCAGTTCCGATTAGGCTCAATACACTGATCTAATGCACTTCATTCTTCCTCTGTTTTAGTGTTGTTGCTTTGTCACATACCGGACTTGAATTGTTGCTTTCACACTTATTCCTTCTTTTCTTCACACTTTATTTCATCCCTACTTTGCCACACTCTTGCATACTGGAATCCATCTGGTATATATATTTGCATAGAGGATTTCTATCAACTTGCTAGTTAGCATCAAGAACACTGCAAGTAATTACTCTGTCGGCTGAATCCATGCTTGATTTGTGATGCGTATCAAAAACATAGATAGAGAAGTCATTAATCAGGTCGGCCAACAATGTGTGATCTCACAAATTACTTGATCAACATCATTTACTCATCCGGATTGAAGTCTGATACTCTGTCGGTCAGTTCTTCCTCTGTCTACTCTGCCTGACTGGAACCCAACACTTAGATCCTCATATATTTTCTTTTCTTTATCACCAAAGGCTAAATATCTGGAATATAGTAGTCATGATACCCCTCTTGACTTATCCAAGTCTGCAACTTGCTGAGTTATACCATCTAAGAGATCCAGACCTAATTGTCGGACCTTGTTGCATACTCTGTTCTTGTTCACCAGACCAAAACAATCTTTAGTCTGACTTCTGGTATAGGCATACTATGTACTGTGGATGTGTGGGATAGACTTTGTTGTCATCAATGACAACACTCATGAAGCCACACAGTATCTCTTGCCAACAATGTCCCCCTTTGGCATTGATGGCAACAATTAGTGAAAAATGGCTAAGTGTCACAGTAACTCCCCCTTGGCTGATGCTCTGTCTTTTGCACTATTATACTGGAACTCCTCCTTAGCTGGATTCCACATTTTTCACTACTCTTCACTCCCCCTTTGACATCAATGGCAAAGGATGGGATCCACATACCAAAATTTGCAAAAGTTATTATATACATGGCCGCATAAGTATATATGAATCATATGTTATACTTACATATACTTAAGTATATCTGTAAAGGTGGCCTTCAACTGTACAAACTCTGGCCCAGCTTTGCTTCATCCTATCCAGAATGGAGATGTGACCACTCAACAAAAATGCATATGCTTCTGTCCTTTTTAAATCTGCCGGATCACTGGTCTGGGCTATGGTCTGGGCATCTATCAAGGCCTCATGCATTGCCTCTAACTTAGGGATAATTATCCCTCTGAGTTCACTCATCCTGTTTATTAAAGAGGTAATGAGGGGATCAAAATTCTAAGATAAACTTGATACTTTACCTTCTTGTTCTTTCACTTTCTTCTCAATGTCCTCTATTACTTTGGGCCAAGATAAACAAAATTTGTATATATCTCCACCATCTTTAAGAGCATTTTTAAGGATCTTTATTCCAATGTCTAAGGTCCTCCTATCATTAGTAATCATTCCTTGCACCTCAGAGAATCTTTTTCCCAAAAACTCCTTCTGGACCTTTTCTTCTGCCGATTTCTCTAAAGATTCAAAATGAGTGCCAACAAAATTAACCAAAGATTTTAAGTTACCAGATGGAGAGGCCGAAGGATCCTTTTGGAAGGAAGGCATGATCTTCTCCAGCATCCTGGATGCAATCTCCAATAGTTCACAATCCTCCATGTGAGATTTCAAGAGTTTTTCTTTAGCCTTGGCTTGGGCAAAAGATGCTATCATCATCATCTGTACTAGAGAGAGAGTATCTAGATTTAGGGGCCCTTGAAATAGCTCTGGTTCATCTAATTCCACCACCTCTTTGTCTAAGAAGTTCTTCACTATCTCTATAGTGTCTCTTGCTAGTGATTGAGTCTTCTTTGAAATATCAGAAGAGTCATCACTTGTCTTATCTACTTGTTCTTCTTCTTTACCCTTAACCTCTTCTTCTTGAGTCTTCTTCTCCTCTCTTCTACCTTCTCCTTCAACTTCAAAGACTGGAATGTCTGTCACACCTACAGTGGGATCCAGAGGAGAGATTGCACCTATGTTTGCTGCTTCAAGAACTTCCTCTTCCAGAACTGAGGAGTCTAAGTTCTCAGAGATTTCTTCATTTATTTTCTTTAGTCCTTCGACATCCTTGTCAGAAGTTTCTTCATTGATTGCATTTAATCCTTCAACATCCATGGTAGAATGTTCTTCATCTGTTTCTTCTACAATGGGAAGATTGAATCTCTTCAAGGCATTCTGAAGGATATCTTTTGTTTCACTTGCTACTTGGTCTATTTCTCCAAGAACGAGTGTATTCATTCTTGCCTTACTCTGGAACTCATCCTTACAATCTTTGAAAATCATGTTCATTTGTTTTGGAGTGATGGAAGGATAAAGCTGAATTGCTATCTACTCCCAAATCTCTAAGTCTTTTTCCTTTGCATTATCTTTTCTCGGCTCAAGTACCTTTTCTAGACTCTTAGGAATTAGTGATATTATTTCAATGAAGGCTTTATTGTAAATGTTCAAGTATCTGATAGTAGCTTCTTCCAAAATTCTCTTGTCAGCATCATTGTATTCATCATAGAATTTAGTCATTAGCTGTAGGTTCCCATCCATAGTGACTGCCTTGATGATGTCATTAATGGAAAGAGTGGGATTTTCTACAAATTCTTCTGCCTTCTCTTCCTCCTTTTTGCTAGCAGAGAACTTCTCAGATGTTCTCTTCTTCTTTATTTCCCAGATTGCTTCATCTGATTATGTTGCCTCATCATCTTTATGGCTTGTATACTTCCTTGAGGCTTTGGTCTTCATCCTCTTTTCTCCTTTTCTGAATGTCTTGACTTCCAATTTGGTAGACTTTGAGCTCTTGGAAGTGACAGGAGCAGAACTCTTGGAGGACCTAGTCCTAGAAGAGGTTTGTGCAGGGGCACTTTCTTCCTTTGCTTCTTCTTTTTCTTTTTCTACCTTCTCAATTTTCTCTCTGTTAGCACCAAGGGCCTTCTTTGATATGCCAAATCTTTTGGCAAATTCCTCTACTTCCCTTCTTACTTTCCTTTTTATCTCCAGTTGCCTTAACTCAACATGTATTTTTACACTTAGTTCTTGAAAGGTTCCAAACCTTTCTGCCTCAGGGTCCTTAGGCTGGCTCAACAGATGTTGAATATGAAGCTCCAAGATTTTCTCATCAACCTCGTATCCCATAGGCATTATCCACACTATTCTGGGCTCAACTGCCTCCATTAGGCATTGATCAGTGTCAACCATGAAGCACACTGTATCCTTGTATTTCTCAACTATGGATTGAGGTATCCTCTCTCTGGCTTGCATCATGCTTTGGAAGTTTTTAAAGTAACCCCAGAGAGCTGTGTTCTGAGCTTTAGCATCACCAAGTCCATACATATAATCTCTAATCTGGATTGCAACTGTTTTATCATTTTACCATACCCAACCATGTGATCCAGGTAGCTCATTCATGTAATAAAAGAACAGACACAGTATTAGACATCCATATTTAAAGGAATTCTTCTTATCCTTTTTGATCTTCTACAGGTTTTCTAATAGTTGATTTAGGAGAAGATCACATAGGTCATAATCTACATTTTCCCTCAACATCTGATATGCTACATATATTGCAGTCCCAGACACAGAATTCTCCCTGCTAGAATGATAGATCTTATACCCAATTATCATTGAGGCAAACTTGACATCCAGATCTGTGATGTCATCTATGGTCATTGCTCTCTTGTCAAACTTAGATCTGATGGCTTCAGTTACTGTCTGGTTCTTGACAGATTTGAGTGCAGGTAACCCATCGGATGAGTGCAGTCCAGTTACTGCCCTGATGGCATCTTTTGTTATCTTGAAGGGCCTTATTAACCACATGAAATTATCATGCATCTTGCTTAGGACATACCAGACCCAATCATCTTCTGCAAAACAGGGAAAGTGTATGCAATGTCTGAAGTGTTTATTCCGGAGGGCCTTGTATTGAGGTTTGAGTTCAAAACTCTCATCTATTAGCTGTTTGTGATAGATGTCCATTAACGTAGAGTCTCCAAATTCCTCAATGTTGGCGTGGATATAGACCCTAACATCTTCTACGTGCAATACCCCATGCGGAATGCTAGAAAATGCGCCTAAAGGATCAACTTCTAGAGATTTATAGGGATGTTTCTTGAATTTAGGACGTGGCCTATCAATCATCTTTACAACCATTGGAGTAGCCATCTTGCAAAAGATTCAGAGAGAGATTTTCAGAATGGAAGTACCTTTTTATGCCTTAGGGTTTGAAATAGGAGCCAGAACAAATCGCTAGTTGAATTCGATTTCCCAGTTGATCTTTGAGTGGATTGTAGAAACTTCATTACAGATCTCTTCTTATCTTCTTCACAAATGCAAGTGTGCAAATGATGAGTGAAAGAACCCTTTTATTCTTGCACAAACCCTAATTTCCTTTTGCAATAAATGCACAACTTAAGTTATCCAGTTACCCTGTTTTAAGAGAGATCTTCTTGAATCATTGGCTGATCTTAGAATCATTGTCAGTGAGGATTGACAATGTATCTTCTTTTCTTCAATCATGCCATGGGTCTACAGATCAAAGTATTTTAATTCTAAATCATACCAGATCTGTCTATGAAAATCTTGCTTTACCAGATGGCTATCAAACGGGATCAACTTGAGCAATTAAACTCTTGCAAAACTCCATGCAGATCTTTCATACTTTTACTGAGGGTTCTATATATTTTTCTAAGAACCCTTTAATCCGCAGCATTCCATGTGCCAAATTTAGGCGCTAATTGACTGGCTAGGGGAATTTGTTTTTCTTTGTGACTCCCCTTGAGCCAAAGCTCATCTGTTTAGTTTTCGGAAGGAATATCAGCACCGAATTCTGGTGCGAATCCATCTCCAATATTTTATGTACTCTTCTTCACCCAAATCTTGCTCATCTCCTTTTGAACTTCATCCGCATTTACTTTACCTTTGCCCTTATCTTATTTTTTATTATGTTGCATCGGACCCTTTTTATCCTTTTTTTTACTTCTGCAGAATTTGGCAATATGACCAGATCTATTGCAATTGTAGCAGACAACATTTCTTTGCATATTTGATTGATATCCTCTTGATTTGCATTGATTAGCCATATGTCCCATTCTATTGCATGCAAAGCATCTACCATTGAATGAATTGTTTATTTGCATATTTTTGCATTCATGAAATTTGTGACCATACCTTTTGCAATTGAAACATTGTCCGGAGAAGGATGGATTAGTCTGATTCATTCTCCTTTTGTACTGAGTTGTTTTATGACCGAAATTGTTGCAATTGAAGCAATATCCATTGAAGAATGCATATGTTTGAGCATTTGGTTTCCTTACCGGAGGTCTTCTAGGCCTGTTTCTTTGATTTCCTAATCCAAAGTTCTTCTGACCAGATCCGAAGCTTTCACCTTTCTCATATCCCAAACCACACTTATCATCTACCCTCTTTTGGTTCTCAAGAAGAACTTCAAGTTGGGCTGAGCTTATCTTGAATTTCTCTTTGTATTCATTTGTTGTTTGAAGATTTTGTTTAAGAGTGTCTATCTGATTCTCAAGTTGTTCTTCATTATCTCTAGCTTCTTCAAGATCAGATTCAAGATGCCTGATTATTTTGTCCATTTTGTGGCAATCCTTTGTCTTCTCCTTGAGGGATTGTTTTAGATTATCTTCACTTTTCCTTTTTTCTTCAATTTCTTGGGCGAATCTCATAACCCCTGATTCAATTTCATGCCTTACCATAATGACCTCTTTTGACAACTTCTCACATAGTTTATTTTTCTCATTAGTATCATTGTCTTCACTCTGATTGGCTAATTTTTGAAGTAGTTCCTTTCTCTTTTTCATAGAGATAATAAGTTTTTCTTTTAGCTCATTTATGAAATCATCAGCTTCTTTGAGTCATTCTCTCAAATTATTGACTTCAGAATGAGATTGTTCAAGATCATCTAGGGTAGACTGAAGTTGTTCCTTCATACCATATATATCCATTGAGATTCCCAGATCTTCCTCAAGCTGTTAGGCTTTGTTTAGAGGAACTTAGCACTGATACCAATTGTTGGAAATAAGGCAGATAACTGAGAGGGGGGGTGAATCAGTTATCTCAAAATTTCTTTAACTTTCTTTTCTTTTGTTAACTTAAAAATTAGTGCAGCATCAAATTATATAAGCATGTGTGATCATAAGAATAGAAATAAAATCAACACATATAACACAAGGATTTTTACGTGGAAAACCTTGTTAAGGGAAAAACCACGGGGTGACTAACCCAAAATTGTATTCTCTATTAAAAGAATAAAGGAATATAAAATGGCACTTGCTAATTAGGGCTCACTGCCCGAGCACACTGCTCACAAGAGGCACACTGCCTACAAGAGACTTACTGTCTATAGAACTTACAGAAGGTAATCAGGTGTTTGAACTGATGAGAGGCATCTATAAATGCTAGAGTTCAGTTCCAGTTAGGCTCAATACACTGATCTGATGCACTTCATTCTTCCTCTATTTTAGTGTTGTTGCTTTGTCACATACCGAACTTGAATTGCTGCTTTCACACTTATTCCTTCTTTTCTTCGCACTTTATTTCATCCCTGCTTCACCACACACTCTTGCATACTAGAATTCATCTAGTATATATATCCACATAGAGGATTTCTATCAACTTGCTAGTCGGCATCAAGAACACTGCAAGTAATTACTATGTTGGCTGAATCCATGCTTGATTTGTGATGTGTATCAAAAACATAGATAGAGAAGTCATTAATCATGTCGACCAACAATGTGTGATCTCACAAATTACTTGATCAACATCATTTACTCATCTGAATTGAAGTTTGATACTCTATCAGTCAGTTCTTCCTCTATCTGCTCTGCCTGACTGGAACCCAACACTTAGATCCTCATATATTTTCTTTGCTTTATCACCAGAGGCTAAATCTCTAGAATATAGTAGTCATGATACCCCTCTTGACTTATCCAAGTCTGTAACTTGCTGAGTTATACCATCTAAGAGATCCGGACCTGATTGTCGGACCTTGTTGTATACTCTGTTCTAGTTCACTAGACCAAAACAATCTTTAGTCTGACTTTTGGTATAGGCATACTATGTACTACAGATGTGTGTGATAGACTTTGTTGCCATCAATGACAACACTCATGAAGCCACACAGTGCCTCTTGCCAACAAAAAATTCAAAAGATTGTCAGCAACACCCAATCTTTCCAAGCTTGTAGAATTGAAGATTAGTGAATGTCTGGAGCTTGAGGAGTTAAGGCTTGCACATCCGAGCTGCTTGGAAAATATTATTATTGAAAATTGTCATCATTTGAAAAGTGTGTCAGGAATATCTAATCTTGTAAAGCTTTTAGAATTGGAAATTTCTAGTTGTAAGAAGCTAAAGTTTGGGTACTTATGGCTCAGTGGTATGAAGTGTCTGGAGAGGATAACACTTGATAGATATGTGAAAACAAAATATTTTGAGTTAGATGGTTGTCCAATTTTAAAAACAATAAAGTTTGGTTATGAAAAGCTTGTAGAAGTAAGAATTTGTGACTGTCCAGAGCTTGAGGAGTTACCAGATCGTATAGGTCCAAGTTGGTTGGAGAGGATTATAATTGATGGATGTTGGAATTTGAAATGTCTTAAATTATATGGTTTTAAAAATTTGAAGAGTGTGTCATGTAACTTTGAGCTTACACAGCTGTACATTAAGAAGTGTCCAAAGCTTGAGGAGTTGCCAATTCCTTCTAGAATGTGTTACTGGGAGGAAATTGAGATGAAGTTTTGTGAGAAACTACAGAACCTTACCCTGCCAACAACACTCATCAGTCTATTTTTACAAAGTTACAGAGATTTGTAAAGAGTAGCAGGAACCGGTGATCTTACAAAGCTTAAACAGCTATACATTAAGAAGTGTCCTGAGCTTGAGGAGTTACCAATTCCTTCTACATTATGTTTCTTGGAGGAAATTGAGATTGAGTCTTGTGAGAAGCTACAGAACATTACGCTGCCAACAACACTCATCAGTCTGTCTATAGAAAGTTGCAGAGATTTGCAAAGAGTAGTAGGAACCGGTGATCTTACAAAGCTTACACAGATGTACATTGATGAGTGTCCTGAGCTTGAGGAGTTGCAAAGTCTTTCCAGAATGAGAAAATTGAGGTTGACTCTTATGAGAAGCTACAGAACATATCAGGTATTGAAGATTTGTAGGCATCAAAAAGTATGAGACTTAGATATTGCAGTAATGCAATAATACGGAATTGCATTCATAAGTTGAAGGTAATGATTTCAATGCTCCATTTTAACATGCAATCATAAATATCATTTTGAAGGGAAGTGTTGTTTATTTTGTTATTTGACCTTGAGCTTTGTTTTGTCATTTGTTTTTACAAGATAGTCTATATTTTCGTAAGTAATGTTCTAAGTGATCTATAAATGAAAATAATTTACCGTGGATGAAGTGAGTATTTTGTGTGTGCCAAAATCTACGTGTGTGATTGGAAAAGCAGTGGATGGAGCGGAGTCAAGTTTAAATGAAGATCTATTTTGTGAGGCTGATATTGGCGTCAATGCACTCACTCCTTTATCTTGTGAAGACTTTCCAAGAAGTGCTGGTGATTGGTTGCAAAAATCAGAAATATTGAGTGCAATTATTGTATGCTGTGTGGTTGTGGTTGATAGCTCTACTTCGGTTGAGGATATAAATCAAACACTTAACTGCGGCTTTGAGGTGCGTCAAGAAGAATGGATAATTACAATGCTAACATGCTATGATTGGCTTTGGTTTCACTGGGACAACGTAGATATTTTAAGGAGGTATGGAATAATGGAGAAGGGGTTTTTGGTAGAGGTGAAGAAAGGTGAAGGGTGGAAAAGTGTGGGTGTGTTACATACAATTGTTGATAGATTGCATCATTTATGAATGGAGGAGGGTAGGGGGAGGGTAGGGGAAAAAAATGAAGTGCAACAAAAGCCTATAAATGTGGAGAGAATTTTGGTTTGAGGGGAGGATGTGGCAAGTAAACGAATTATGAACACAAATTTTATAGTTATGGAAATAATAAGCAAAGAAATTTTATAGTTAATGAAATATGTGTCTTAAAGCTATAAATGTGGAGAGAATTTTTGTTTGAGGGGAGGATGTGGCAAGTAAACAAATTATGAACACAAATTTTATAGTTAAGGAAATAATAAGCAAGAGAATTTTATAGTTAAGGAAATATGTGTGTTATTTAACAGCCTTTGTAAAGTTTAATTTTATAGTAAAGGAAATATTTTAGTGCTATTTTATTTTTACCAAATTAAATTATTTTTGAGATTTCAATTTTATTTACCCAAGACATTTCAAAACAAGTTCACATAAATTTTATTTCCAAGACATTTCAAAACAAGTTCACATAGCTATGAATTCAACCTAAGAAGTAAGAACCGATAATCTCAAACTTGTGAAATGTCTAGGCATGCATTATGTTTGCTTACCTAGTGGTTAGCAAGAAAGTAAGGTAAGTGGGAGTGCCAAATCAATCAAAATCATGTGTTAAGACCAAACACTTAAAACACCCATGTAAAGTGGCACAAAATGAAAGGTAAAATTGTAAGATATACACTTTTCACCCTTATGACCTCTAGCAACACAAATTCATATGTAGGATATCAATAGTTTTAGGCCAAAATTACATTAAACAATACATTCCAACATAAATAGAAAGAAATACACTACCACTCAAACTTCTCAAAAATAAGAGTGTTAATATTAATATTCACCCATTTAACCATTGAAGTTATAGTGTTGTAAATATTTTAGATACAACTAGGCAATCAAATCTTGCTATGACTATCATGATACTAGACATGAGTAGAGATTAAAAGATTACGAAAACAATTCATTTTTTTCTCTATACAACCAATGATGTAGTGACAAGTTTATAAAGCCTTTGCCTAAAAATAATACAAAGAAACAAAACTAAACATATCTCCTTACATGCATTTAACATGTAAGGCTCACATATTGAAATAGAAGACCAAAAAAGGAATTGCGACTTGTTTTTTAAAATAAAACTCTCCTAAAAACAACTCATGAACTGAGCATATAGAATTAGCCTTTGAATCTCAATTAAAATGATATCAATTCAAACTAGTATCTCTAAAATCAATAAGTTGCACAGATAATCTGAATTTGATATAATTGTCCTAATATCTCCTCACCCCACTCTCCAAAAATTTACATAAAATCAAATTTAATATTATAAATGTAAAATAAAATTAATTCAATCCCACATGGTTTTAACAAAAAGAAAGCACCATTTAAACAAAAAAGAAAGCACTAATTTTAAATCCTCTTGACTGGGGTGAAAATGAAAGTCACTTGAAACATAATCAGTCGTCGTTAATTTTCTTCTTGCATTGAGTTATGTTTTAAATAGATTATTAGTAGATAGTAACCACTTATTTCAATGGTCAAACAATCAATAACAATTTTATATCTCATCCACAACAAAAAGTGGTAAATATTTGTCTACTTTTATTACCCAAAATTACTCTTTGACAATTGAAGTAACTAACATTTTAAAATAGCCCACAAAGTCTTGGTCATAAAGTATATAAAAATGAGTTCTTCACTGACGGAGGGGTCACAAGTCACCAATTGCATTTTGCAGGCTTCAGACAGTGATCATGGAAACACGAAGATGAAAGGAAATTTACATATTAGACGTCGATTCTTGGATGTTTCTGCTCTAGTCATTTTCAGCACTGAACATGATGGATCAAACAAAAACAGAGGGACGGTGCAAATCACTTTTTTAACGTATATGTATATGATAATTACAAAGATAGTAATTCCAAAAAAGGGCCATCGACGAAGGCAGGGAATGATTCCAGACGTAATGAATTTTTCAACGTATATTGTAGGTTTCATACAGTGAATATGCCATTCACATGGAAAACCAAAACGTTTTAATAGGGTCTTGGTCATAAAGTCTAATAAAATGAGTTATCACCGACTCACGGGTCACAAGTCATCAATTGCATTTTGTAGGCTTCATACAGTGATTATGCCATTCACATGGAAAACCAAAGATGAAAGGAAATTTACATATCAAATGTCTATTCTTGGATGTTTCTACTCTAGACTTTTTCCGCACTGAACTTGATGGGTCAGACAAAAATAGACAGATGGTGCAAGTGAATTTTTTAATTCACCTTCTACCTAGTATTGTATATTGATTCATGCAAATATAAATATAAATGCTTTTGCATTTTCTTAATGCTTTTTTTTTTAAATGAGTATTTGCATTTCTTTCTTGCAAACTAGTTTTATTGTGTTATTTTAATTTTTGTATTATTTATATTTATGATTTATTATTTATTCATTGCACTATATTTATGGGTTATTCATCTTTTCAGATTCTAACATAATTAATTGTATTATTAAACAATAATATTGATTTCAATACAATAGCCATGCACATGCCCTTATAGGAGTATCACCAACATGTAAATCAAGAGTAATTTTGACAACATAACAACACTTGTAAAGTGCACTATGCATACTCCATCCCAAGAACTCGATAAATAGATGAAGCACAACTAAGAAACCATCCAATAGTTTTTAGAAAACCATGTACCACCAAAAAAGAAGTATGACACCTAAACCTCCATGGCATAAAATCTAATTCCCCCTTTAGTCTTGGTCTTCTAGGTTATTATGGAATTATTCCTTACACGTTGTCATAATTATCACAACTTGTCATATTTGACCACCCAACTTAGGTGCCCCAATTTGGCTCCGTTATTCATTCAAAATTTCTCTATAACATGCATTATAAATTATCATAATACTACTCAAGGTTCCAATGTAACTCCCTTATAATCATATTTTACATGTCATAAAAGCTATTATAAATAACTCTCATCTGACAATGTTATAAGATGCTCTTACATATCATAATGGCATTAGATGCTCTTACAACTTCTTACACACTTTACAAGGTAGCTAACACATAGCCACATAGCCAAGAGGGTCATTTCAAAGTGGAAGGCCCCATTTCCCATTTGAGGCTAAAATAATTAATAAATACAAACATTAGGATGCAAAGTTTATGACACCTTTCCCAACAACTACTTCTTGTTATATCATTTTCATGAGGCACAATTTAGATTAGTGCCTCAAATCATATCCATAAGATCCAAGGTCAAACTTGAGAGGCTTGGAATTGAACCACACACAATTATAAGTCTAAATTTACTCTATTGAATCCATTAAATTGCATGAACAATAAATTTATGTAACATAGCAAATAATTGCAATATAGCATCAATATTGATTCTTGCCCATTATTCTTGAATCTAAATACACTAATCCATCATATTTAATTTTCAAAACCAACCCAACTCTAATTAATCTAGATTAATTTTACTTAATTGAATCTCGTATTTGTTTAGTCAGCTGAGATCATTGATACGAGTACAACTTTTTGTGCTCTTCTTAATGGGAGGGAGTTGTTTTGAAGAGGACATGTTTTTTTGACAATCTAATTGTGGACAAGGAATGTCCACCTTGAATTCCTATGGCACTTGCATATGGCTATCATTTTTTTCAAAAAATAATCTGATGCAGTTGCATCCAGTGGTGTAAGGGCAATCTTGCATTACCAAAAAAAAAAGATGTATTTCAAAATTGTTGATGTTCTTTCCATTTCTTTTCAAAATTTGTGGTTTTGGTTTCATAATCGCTTGAATAATAATGTAGAACTTTCAGTTTTTCCAAACTGCTTTTTAGAAAGTTTGCATTTGGGCATGGAATGAACTGAAATTTTACATGAAGTTTCATAACTGAAAAATAAGACCTTTGGCGAAGGAATCACACAAAGATCATTTGCGAGCTGAAAGATATTAAAATTTTTGTTTCCTAGAAAACACCTGAAAATTATTCAAACTTAGGTTTGAGGCACTAAATGGCCCCGTACGGGCCCGAAAATGGCCGGAACTGGCAGAGTGGGTTCTTAGCGCGTAGAGCACTCCACGAGACTTTTGACGCATAAAATTGTTCATCGATCGGACACCTGGATCAAAAGTTATGGCTCCTGAAAGTTGACCTATTTTTGGAGGGAGAAGCAAATTTCAAAATTAGGTTGTTGGCCACCAAAATGCTATTAATAACCATTTTTAGGAACCCTAGGTAGTAGTAGAGTTAAGGGGGAAAGTGTAGAGTCAAGAATAGGTAGGAAAATAGAAACCCTAGCTGATTTGGGGTTACAGAAGGTGGATGATTCTAGAGTCTTGTGACAGGAAGCTGTAATGTGTTGCAGCCTATGGAGGGTTGATTCTTCTGATTGTATTTAAGTTTCTATAATGTAATAAGTTATCCAAATCAATAAAGAAAGTTCTATTTTCTGTGTGTAATTTCTATTGTTGTGTGTTTTATGATTTACCCCCTTCATCAAGTGGTATAAGAGCAAGGGTTCCTGAGTGTGTAGACAGATCACCGACCGTGATGCAGTTTGCACCAGGAACTGTGGTTGTGGGTTTGTTGCGGAGATCAAGATGCCTCCACGAAGAAATTGTATTGGGAGGAATGCTTTGATAGAAGAGGGTTTTAGAGCCCTGTAAAGACAAATCGATGCATTGCAAGAGGAGCTGCGAAGAGGGTTTGAGCCAAGAACAAGAGAAGAAAATGAGGATGAAGCTGAAGAAGAGCTATCCAAGGAAGAACAAGAAGCTGAAGGAGATCCTGCAGAAGTTAGGTTGTTGAGGGCCATTTCAAAGATCAGAAAGAGGCCCAAGATCAAAGTTTCTACATATTCTGGAGATTTGAATCCAAAACAGCTTATTGATTGGATCAATGACATGGAGGAGTATTTCGAGTATGAAGATGTGGAGGACCCATATCGGGTCAAGTTTGCAAAAACAAAGTTGAAGGGCCATGCCAGTATTTGGTGGAAGGAGGTCCAATTAGAGAGGAATAGAAGAGGAAAATGAAAGATCACCAGATGGGATCGAATGGTGGAGAAACTGAAGAAGCAGTTCATTCTTGTGGACTATGAGATGGAGTTGTTGAAGAAGCTATAAGGATTGAAGCAAGGCAACAAGTCTAGTAAGGAGTATATAAAGGAGTTTTATAAAATTACTATCAGGACAGGTCATGCAGAGCTAAACAAGGAGAAGGTAGCCTGTTACATTAATGGGTTGAGGCCGAGTATTCAAGACAAGCTGAGCCTAGTCATAATGACCACCATAGAAGATGCATACCAATTTTCCCTTAAAGTGGAAGAGAAGCTAAATAAAAGATTTGACAGCAAGCAAAGGGGAAAAGGTCAAGGCGGAAGGATTGGTGGAAGACCCTATGGGGGGCGAAATGAAGATTCAAAGAAAAGTGAAGAAGCCAGCACTAGTCGAATTCAGAGAGGAGATAATGCCTACCACCCTTGTGACCAGAACAATGGTGAGCAAAGAGGAAGAGGCAGACCTGGGCAAGGACATGGAAGAGGAGGTTTCACAGGAACCTATTTCCAATGTGGAGAAGAAGGGCATCGAGCATACGAGTGTCCGCAACATCAAGGAAGGATGAATAGAAGACCTAAAGGTAATGCACGAGTTGCATATGTAGATGAAGATGCACAGTCTGGGCATTCTGAAGATGCTGAAAGGGAAGAAACCCTAGTGGTCAGAAGAACCTTGTTGAATGAGGAGAAAGAACCAAATCAGAGGAAGAGTTTATTTTGCACAAGGTGCAAATGTGAAGGTAAGTGTTGTGATATTATTATTGACAGTGTAAGCACTAATAATCTTGTTTCAGAGGAGATGGTTGACAAGTTGAAGTTGACAAGAAGAAAGCACCCACATCCATATCAGATTGCATGGTTGCAGAAGGACCACAGAGCTTTGGTTAATGAGTAGTGTTTAGTGAAGTTCAAGATTGGGGACTACCATGATGAGGTGTTGTGTGATATCATACCAATGAATGCATGTCATATGCTGTTGGGGAGGCCATGGCAGTATGATAGGAGCATTGTCCATGATGGTCGTGCAAACACATTTTCCCTAACAAAGGATGGAGTTTGTCATAAGTTGAAGCCCTTGAAGGAGGTGGAAGAAAAGGTATGTAGTACTGCCAGAATTTTCTTAGTAGATGGTAGGAAATTTTTGGAGGGTATGAAGCATGAGTGTCATTGCTTTGCATTGATTCCTAAGATTAGTCAAGAGAAATGTGAAGATGTACCAGTAGAAGTTTTAGGTATGTTGGAAAAATTTTAGGATATTATCTCTGATAATGTACCAGAAGGTTTACCATCAGTGAGGAAGATAAGTCACCAAATGGATTTGATACTAGGAGCCAATTTGCCGAATAAGGCAGCCCATAGAATGACTCCAGCAGAGAGTGAAGAGTTGAATAGACAAGTTCAGGAGTTGTTGAGGAAGGGATTGATAAGAGAGAGCCTAAGTCCATGTGCAATGTAGGAGTTCGGACAACACTGAGAGGGGGGTGAATTAGTGTTGTATTAATTCTCAAACATTTTACAACTTTTTGTCAGCTTTCTCTTACAGAACAGATGGAAAGGAATACATTAATGATTTGTTGAGTTTATATGCACAAGACTTACAATAACAGATGTAAACAAAACATGATCAAACTAATAATATGCACACACATAGAAGAAATCAAGACACAACCTTCTTACCGAGTGGAAAACCCTCAGGGGTAGAAAAACCACTCATAAAGTGCCTCACTGGCTTAATTGGAAAACATGCCTCACTGGCAATACAAATTGTCTCACTGACAAATACAGAGGTCTCACTGACCACAAGCCTCATAGGCATACTGTGCCTCACTGGCAAACACAATCACTATAAACAAAACATCAAACTTCGTGTGCAAGACATGATTGCTGTTCAATCAGATTTGCACCATTGTATACAACCTTATACCTCCTGTTAGATTTTCAAATCAAAACAAACTCCATATACAAATCTCTATAAACAATTTTCTCTGCAAATTAATCAGATCCATTCAACAACACTGCATATCAATCTTGTATTCTAATCCTCCATTCAACAACACTGAATATCAATCCTGTATTCCAAAATGCTCAACAACACTACTTTACTCTGTCTGTTTCATTTCTGTCTTACAAGTCTCAATGTCTTGATCAATCAAATTTATGATTCATGCACCTGATTGTCATTACAATTGCATATTGTCTTTTTAATCACCTTGTCAATCTCTATATCTGTATTTGATCCCTGTCAGTTCATCATCAATCTGCACAACATCACTCACCTCATCTTGTTAATCCACTTAATGTCAATGTACTTGTTAAAACATTATATACAAATTCTGAATATCTTTTCATATTCTTTTCCTCCAAAAATCTTTTCATATTTCTCTGTGCATTTTCAATTCTTCAGTAACCCCTTCAAATTCAATCTGTAAAATTAACTCTTAACCAAATTGTTAATCTACAAAGAATAAATCAATCTTCTCTGTAATAAAATATTTGCACTTAAAGAGAATAAAATCTCTTTCAAACATTATCTTTATCTGCAAGAACAATTTCATCTTCAGATGTAAAAATAAAATCAATCTCTTGAAATAAAACTTTTCACCCTCTCTTCAATAAAATTCTCATATAAAATAACTCCAGATCTTCTTCTCAAAAAATCTCTTTATCTTCTCTTTCAATGCCCTGTAAATAAAAAGTTTTCCATCTCTTTCTTTCAATCTGAAAAACCAATGACCTTTCATATTCCTCAGGACTCTTCAATCTGCAAACATAAGAGTTAGAAATCATATTCATTTTTGTACCAATCTGCCCTGAAAAAATTTTCTCTTGATATTCCTGCAAGAAAATTTAATCATCAAACTCTTTATCTTCTCTTCAATCCACAAAATTTTGTTTTCAAAAAGTTTGTATCAAAACTGCCTTATTCTTAAACAAAACTTCAAAAATATCTTCAAAAGATAATCTCCTGCAAAATAAAAAAATTTTCAACTTCTTCCTTAAAAAATCTCCTTCTCTGCAAATTCCTGCAAACAAACTTTTTGTCTTCTTAAGAAAATCAATCTTCAATAAAATCTAATAAAATTTCTGAGAACTAAACCCTTCATTTCTTTTCAACAAGACTTCAAGAATCATTTTTCTTTTGCATTGAAAGTCTTTTTGAGATCTTCAACCTTTTTCTTTTATCTGCAACATATCTGTAAGACTCTCCAAGAAAATCATTTGAGCCTTTTCAAAAATCTCTCCTTAAAAAATAAAATCTTGATGTATATCTCTTTACAAAAAAAATCTCCTAAAAAAAACTTTTTCCTCTTAAAAATCTCCTCATAATAAAAATCTCCTTATTAAGAAAACTCCTTAAAAAAAATTTCTTATAATAAAGTTTCTAAAAAAAAAAACTAAAGCCATAAAAGGTGGCTTTGTATCCATAATAGAAACTTTCAAAATTAAATTCTCCTTACATATCGGGCTCCCACTAATATATATTTGTTGCCCCTTTTAAAAATCATCATATGAAGCTTTTAAAACATTCAAAAAAGACATCGGGCTCCACCTATTCAAGTCTTCCTTTTTAAAACAAAAAAATACTTTATAAACCTTATCACCCGTGCCCACTTCACATTTGGCGGTGATAGTAAGTTTAAATTTAAATTGAAAGCCCGCTCATCACATTACCAAAGCCATCAGTCTCCAAGGGAAAGGGCCGGTCACTGCCATGTGTTAGGAACCCTCTAGCAGGTAAGGTTTAAGTGATTAACCTGCAGCTACAAGTCACTTCCTTGTTAAAACAAAAAGTGCATTTGATGAGTGACTGTTATGTGAGTGTTTTTAAAGACACCTAAACAACAAATAGGACCTTCATAAATACCATTGCTACTTAGTCATTGTTACTTTGCCATTGTAGTACTTCAAAACAGATCTGAGTTCTCTCCTACCATTCAAACACATGAACCTTGATAAAAACTCTAAGAGGACATTTTGATTCAAAGACATTTCATTAACAAGGACATTATATATGGTAACTAGAGTATCAGGGTTCATCAAAAAGGCTCTTGAATGCTAAACCATCACTAAGATCTTAAACCAGCTAGGAAACCAAATGTGATACTTCAAATGAGATACAATGAAGATCTAACTGTCACTAAATGTGTCCCATGCCAGTAATTATCATATGCCACTATAAGAAGAGTCTTGTCAACTGAAACAGTCAGAGATGAACAACATATGAAAACTTTGCATATCCATATCTACATCAATGAACTCCCTTATCAACAAATGTTATCATTTCTGCCCTGTGAACCTTCAAAGTTGAACTTTGTACTCCTGATGATGCAAGATCAAACCTGTGAAGTATAGAACCATTCTCTGCATCTTTTTGTCATCAATACAGTATGAACACCAAACCAACATTATGCAAATGAAGCACTTCTTGAGAGTGAGTTGATTTACTCGTGTTCTTGTTCAAACTTCATGGAGATAAGTATGTATCACTTATCAAGACCAAGACACCCTGAGATTGAGATCAATATATATAATGCAAGCATCTTTGTTCAACACCTAATTAGCACACCACATCATATTCAACCTGTCAACAATGTCAACCTTAACATGCTTGTAGATATACTGATTGAGACCACATCTCCTGCAAGACCACATCTCCTGCAAGACCTTTTTGACATCAATGACAATTTGACACCATCAATCTCCCCCTTTGTCATTGATGGCAAAACCACCTGATGCAATTTATCTTTCTCCCCCTTTTTGACATCGGATGACAAAGACTATTATCTCCCCCTGAGATCAACTCCACTGAAAAGATGTTATAGCTTGATAATTACAATCACCCTGCAATATGAGAAATCTAATGACAATACCACTGTGAAGATGAAGACTGACACACTCCTTCCTGATAACATCACAAACTTTCAAAACAAACAGTTCTTCTTCAATCAACAACCTTTTTGTCCTGAAATAACAAATCTCCAAGATCTTCCATGTATAAAAGATCATAAACAAATTACTACTCAGAAATACCATTGGTAAACACTGACAAGACTAACCAACATGACTCAACTCAACTCAACACTTATCCACTTCCTGAATTAGTCTTGAAGCAACATATCAACCTGAAGTATACCATCCAATTACTGACATACCATCCATTTACTAACATTCAACCTTCTGAACACTTTTGCAAAGAAATCATAAACATACCAATAGTCTTTGATGAACAAATTTGCAAAAAAATGAAGACTCCTTATCACACAGTTCTCAACACAAGATGCCAAGATGACCATTTTTGATAAGACCTTTACTTGCCTCAATGATCATGAACATTTATTTGCAACCAATCTATTCTTGCACATCCTTTTTGACATGAAAAGAATGAAGACCATCCTGTTGTTCCTTCCTCAACCAACACATGCTAACATCTCAAGATAACTTCTTGAGAATACTCAGGATCCATAATACAAATCAGCTTATCAAGATTGCACAATTTTCACCATCAAACTCTTCCTGTAACAACACTTTGCAACAATGTCAATCCTGGTATATATTGCAATCAACATGAATTAATTTAACCATCAAGTACTTCCTATAACACCAAATGCAGATGAGAGTTCCTTGAGAAACACCTTAACTGAAGCATATGTCAACTTAATCATGTAAATATCAAATATGATGCAGTAGACATGTCACTGATTATGAACATACACCTGACATACCCTAAAACTCAATATCATTATCAGATAAGCAAGTTAAACAAAACAAGATCATAAAGTTGATAAACATCAATTGAACTCCTCCTTTAACTTCTTGGGGAAAAATGATAAGACAAGAACAACTCCCCCTCACATCATGATATCTATTATGCAACAGATGAAATGACTTGTGCAAAATACACAAGATTAGGATCCTTCTCATGACTTTGTTTTCTTCTCCAAACCTGTATAAACCTTTTCTTTTCTTTGCTCAAGGTGTTTGTTCTAGATGTCTTCAATTTATTCCTGCAAAACTGTGCTTTATGCCCAACAGAATTGCAATTATAACAAACTATGTTATAACCAAATGACTGATACCTTTTTGACATCTCCTGAGCAATTATGTTATGTTTCCATGTAGGATCAAACATTCTATTCATTTTACAGTTTCTTTGAATGTGTCCAATATTATTGCACTTGTAACAAACAATATCAGTATTCCTTCTACAATTAACTGATTTGTGTCCAAATTGATTACAAGCATAACAATGACCATTAAAAGAATAATTATACCTGTACATGTATGCTTGTCTAACAGGAGCATTTTTTCTTCTTCTTTGATTATGCTTTTCATCTTTGACATTTATTTCAGTTTCTGTCTTCTCTTTATCTTCAAGAGCACTAGCATGAAGATCAATTTTCTTTCTGGGAGTTTGCCTGGCTTTTGAACACTCCCCTTCTTCAATATTGTTTTCAAACAACAGATTCTTGTGTAATTTAGAGGAAGCCTTTTCTAACTCCTTTCTTAAAAAGATTATTTCAGATTCATACTTTTCACAATCAACTTCTTTGGCCTTTAGTTGATTATCGACATCTTCTTTTATTTTCTTAACTTCTGCAATTTGAGTCTTCAAATCTATTATCTGTTTTTCTACATCTTGAAGATTTGAAAGAATTTTTATCTTGGATTCCTTTTCCTCTTGAAGTTGCAACTTTAACCTTTTATTCTCCATTCTGAGTTCTTTGATCTCACCAAGGGCACAAATGAGCTCACCTTCCATATCAATCTCATAATCCTGATCATCATCACTTGTGATGCTAGCTTCTTCTGAATTTGATTGGGATTGAACTTCAACTCCTTCATTTGAAAGTCTCTTTTCATTGCTACTTTCTTCACACACCAGAGTGCCTCCTTCTTTATTATTATCTTGATAAATCCTTTTCAATCTCCTCCACATATCTTGAGCTGTAACACAATCCATAACTTTACAAATAACATCATTAGACAAAGCAGATAATATAGCCTTCTTTGCAATATCATTATATTCAAGAACTTCTTTGTTATTTGCAAAATTACCATTTTCAACCGACATTAAAACATCATATCCTAAGGAGGATAAATATACTTGCATTCTAACATACCAAACTAAAAAATTTGAACCATCAAACTGAGGAACATCTGAAACCTTTTCTTCTAAGATAATATCAGACTTAACATGGAGAACATCTTTATCAACTGACTTTATATCAACATCAGGATTTGATAATTTCTTTTGTGTCTTCTGATCAGAAAGAATCTTAATATTTCTCATGTTCTTATTTCTCCTGCACTTACCCATTGAACTCCACACACAGGACCTACCCAAGCTAATTAAGCTGTAGAAGGGAAACTTTGCTCTGATACCAATTGTAGGAGTTCGGACAACATTGAGAGGGGGGGTGAATCAGTGTTGTATTAATTCTCAAACATTTTACAACTTTTTGTCAGCTTTCTCTTACAGAACAGATGGAAAGGAATACATTAATGATTTGTTGAGTTTATATGCACAAGACTTACAATAACAGATGTAAACAAAACATGATCAAACTAATAATATGCACACACATAGAAGAAATCAAGACACAACCTTTCTACCGAATGGAAAACCCTTAGGGGTAGAAAAACCACTCATAAAGTGCCTCACTGGCTTAATTGGAAAACATGCCTCACTGGCAATACAAATTGTCTCACTGACAAATACAGAGGTCTCACTGACCACAAGCCTCATAGGCATACTGTGCCTCATTGGAAAACACAATCACTATAAATAAAACATCAAACTTCGTGTGCAAGACATGATTGCTGTTCAATCAGATTTGCACCATTGTATACAACCTTATACCTCCTGTTAGATTTTCAAATCAAAACAAGCTCCATATACAAATCTCTATAAACAATTTTCTCTGCAAATTAATCAGATCCATTCAACAACACTGCATATCAATCTTGTATTCTAATCCTCCATTCAACAACACTGAATATCAATCCTATATTCCAAAATGCTCAACAACACTACTTTACTCTGTCTGTTTCATTTCTGTCTTACAAGTCTCAATGTCTTGATCAATCAAATTTATGATTCATGCACCTGATTGTCATTACAATTGCATATTGTCTTTTTAATCACCTTGTCAATCTCTATATCTGTATTTGATCCCTGTCAGTTCATCATCAATCTGCACAACATCACTCACCTCATCTTGTTAATCCACTTAATGTCAATGTACTTGTTAAAACATTATATACAAATTCTGAATATCTTTTCATATTCTTTTCCTCCAAAAATCTTTTCATATTTCTCTGTGCATTTTCAATTCTTCAGTAACCCCTTCAAATTCAATCTGTAAAATTAACTCTTAACCAAATTGTTAATCTACAAAGAATAAATCAATCTTCTCTGTAATAAAATATTTGCACTTAAAGAGAATAAAATCTCTTTCAAACATTATCTTTATCTGCAAGAACAATTTCATCTTTAGATGTAAAAATAAAATCAATCTCTTGAAATAAAACTTTTCACCCTCTCTTCAATAAAATTCTCATATAAAATAACTCCAGATCTTCTTCTCAAAAAATCTCTTTATCTTCTCTTTCAATGCCCTGTAAATAAAAAGTTTTCCATCTCTTTCTTTCAATCTGAAAAACCAATGACCTTTCATATTCCTCAGGACTCTTCAATCTGCAAACATAAGAGTTAGAAATCATATTCATTTTTGTACCAATCTGCCCTGAAAAAATTTTCTCTTGATATTCCTGCAAGAAAATTTAATCATCAAACTCTTTATCTTCTCTTCAATCCACAAAATTTTGTTTTCAAAAAGTTTGTATCAAAACTGCCTTATTCTTAAACAAAACTTCAAAAATATCTTCAAAAGATAATCTCCTGCAAAATAAAAAAATTTTCAACTTCTTCCTTAAAAAATCTCCTTCTCTGCAAATTCCTGCAAACAAACTTTTTGTCTTCTTAAGAAAATCAATCTTCAATAAAATCTAATAAAATTTCTGAGAACTAAACCCTTCATTTCTTTTCAACAAGACTTCAAGAATCATTTTTCTTTTGCATTGAAAGTCTTTTTGAGATCTTCAACCTTTTTCTTTTATCTGCAACATATCTGTAAGACTCTCCAAGAAATCATTTGAGCCTTTTCAAAAATCTCTCCTTAAAAAATAAAATCTTGATGTATATCTCTTTACAAAAAAAATCTCCTAAAAAAAACTTTTTCCTCTTAAAAATCTCCTCATAATAAAAATCTCCTTATTAAGAAAACTCCTTAAAAAAATTTTCTTATAATAAAGTTTCTAAAAAAAAAAACTAAAGCCATAAAAGGTGGCTTTGTATCCATAATAGAAACTTTCAAAATTAAATTCTCCTTACATATCGGGCTCCCACTAATATATATTTGTTGCCCCTTTTAAAAATCATCATATGAAGCTTTTAAAACATTCAAAAAAGACATCGGGCTCCACCTATTCAAGTCTTCCTTTTTAAAACAAAAAAATACTTTATAAACCTTATCACCCGTGCCCACTTCACATTTGGCGGTGATAGTAAGTTTAAATTTAAATTGAAAGCCCACTCATCACATTACCAAAGCCATCGGTCTCCAAGGGAAAGGGCCGGTCACTGCCATGTGTTAGGAACCCTCTAGCAGGTAAGGTTTAAGTGATTAACCTGCAGCTACAATTCACTTCCTTGTTAAAACAAAAAGTGCATTTGATGAGTGACTGTTATGTGACTGTTTTTAAAGACACCTAAACAACAAATAGGACCTTCATAAATACCATTTCTACTTAGTCATTGTTACTTTGCCACTGTAGTACTTCAAAACAGATCTGAGTTCTCTCCTACCATTCAAACACATGAACCTTGATAAAAACTCTAAGAGGACATTTTGATTCAAAGACATTTCATTAACAAGGACATTATATATGGTAACTAGAGTATCAGGGTTCATCAAAAGGCTCTTGAATGCTAAACCATCACTAAGATCTTAAACCAGCTAGGAAACCAAATGTGATACTTCAGATGAGATACAATGAAGATCTAACTGTCACTAAATGTGTCCCATGCCAGTAATTATCATATGCCACTGTAAGAAGAGTCTTGTCAACTGAAACAGTCAGAGATGAACAACATATGAAAAATTTGCATATCCATATCTACATCAATGAACTCCCTTATCAACAAATGTTATCATTTCTGCCCTGTGAACCTTCAAAGTTGAACTTTGTACTCCTGATGATGCAAGATCAAACCTGTGAAGTATAAAACCATTCTCTGCATCTTTTTGTCATCAATACAGTATGAACACCAAACCAACATTATGCAAATGAAGCACTTCTTGAGAGTGAGTTGATTTACTCATGTTCTTGTTCAAACTTCATGGAGATAAGTATGTATCACTTATCAAGACCAAGACACCCTGAGATTGAGATCAATATATATAATGCAAGCATCTTTGTTCAACACCTAATTAGCACACCACATCATATTCAACCTGTCAACAATGTCAACCTTAACATGCTTGTAGATATACTGATTGAGACCACATCTCCTGCAAGACCACATCTCCTGCAAGACCACATCTCCTGCAAGACCACATCTCCTGCAAGACCTTTTTGACATCAATGACAATTTGACACCATCATGCAATACCTATAGTACTAGCACCAAAGAAATATGGAGAGTGGAGAATGTGTACAGATTCTTGAGCCATCAACAAGATCATGATCAAGTACAGATTTCCATTACCCAGAATGGATGACATAATGGATTGTTTGAGTGGAGCCAAGTACTTCATGAAGATTGATCTGAAGAGTGGGTATCACCAAATCTGAATCAGAGAAGGAAATGAATGGAAGGCAGCCTTCAAGACCAAGGAGGGATTGTATGAGCGGTTAGTCATGCCATTTGGGCTAACCAATGCACCAAGCACATTCATGCTGCTCATGAACAAGGTACTGAAAGAATTTTTGGGAAGTTTTGTTATTGTCTATTTAGATGATATTTTGATTTTCAGCAAGACTTGGGATGAGCATCTGATGCATATCAGAAGAGTTTTGGAGAAACTGAGGGAGGAGAAGTTGTTGATTAATCTGAAGAAATGTAGTTTTACAAACGAGTTGGTATACTTGGGATTTGTTGTCTTAGAGGAAGGTCTTAAGATGTACCTAGAGAAGGTGAGTGCTATCATTGAATGGCCTATGCCAAGGAGTGCAATGGAGGTATGATCTTTTCATGGTTTGACAAGTTTTTACAGAAAGTTTATCAAAAAAATTAGTAGCATTTGTGCACCCCTAACCAAGACAATGAGAGGGGATAGAAAAGAGTTTAGATGGACTAAAGGAGCAGATAAGAGCTTTGATACATTGAAGCAGAAAGTCATAGAACAACCTATTTTGGCACTTCCAGATTTCAATAAGGTATTTTAGGTAGATTGTGATGCTAGTGGTAGTGGTATAGGAGCTATTTTGAGCCAAGAAGGTAAGCCAATTGCCCATTTTAGTGAGAAGCTTAATGATGCCAAGAAAAAGTATTTTGTTTATGATCAGGAATTTTATGCAATAGTTCAGGCTTTGAAGAAATGGAGACATTATTTGTTGCCAAAAGAGTTTGTTTTATATACTGATCATCAGGCTTTGTAGTATCTTAATAGTCAAGGAAAGTTGAACCAAAGGCATTTAAAATGGGTTGAGTTTTTGCAGAGCTATACTTTTGTTTTGAAGCATACAAGTGGGAAGTCCAATAGAGTTGCAGATGCCTTAAGCAGAAAGCAAAATTTGTTGACAGAAATGAAGATAGAGGTTGTTGGGTTTGATGAAATCAAAAATTTGTATCCTGAAGATCTAGATTTTGCAGAGGCCTGGAAAGCTTGTTTGGAACTTGTTACTTTGGACAGGACAAAATGGTTGGATTTCATAATCCAAGATGGCATATTGTTGGTGAAAATTATTATAGGCCACAGTTGCAGTACGATGTGAGGAAATTTGTGTAGAGTATGTCAGATGGCGAAAGGAGCAAGTCAAAATACAGGTCTATATCAGCCACTACCTGTACCAGAGAAGCCGTGGGATGATATTAGTATGAATTTTGTTCTTGGTTTACCAAGGACACAGAGAGGACATGATTCCATTTTTGTGGTGGTGGATAGATTCTCGAAGGTGGCACATTTTGTTCCTTGCAAGAAGACTAATGATGCTGTCCATGGGTAAGTGCAAGAAGATGGGGGGCCAAAAAGGGGTCTTAAGTGGCCACTTTTTTTCTGAAATCAAGAAATACTGGCCTTGGATGAGAAATTGAGCATAGTTACACTCAAAATTTGGAGATGCAACCAAAACAATGTTCGTAGTGCTCTGAGTCTACTTTCTAAACTACTATTTTGTTTTGAAAATGGCATAGATTAAGGGGTTCAAAAGAGGGAGCCACAGAAATTGGTGTTGTTTCTGTCAAAAAAACATAACATAGCATGTTTTGTGGCTCCCTCAAAAGGTCAACTTTTTTTTGGTATTTTTAAAATCGCTTCAGTGAGAAATTAGCTAATAGCATGTAGTTTATGCCCAATTTTTCTAATAATTTTTTGATGAATATTTGATTTTTTACTAATTTTTAAAGTGGACACATCCTAAAAAATAGAATTTTGGTCGTGCTACCCCTATAAATTTTGAAAACTAATTGAAAATCATTTTTTTATTTTTTTAATATTTGTAGAATGGAGTCTAGTTTCTAAATATGTAATTTTTTTGAAATTTGAATGAATAGTTATTTTACAATGAAAAAAAGACCAAACAGTGGTTTTTGCCTAAAAACGGACAC